>JBAJHX010000053.1:16145448-16157162 GCA_037176925.1 Amniataba percoides | reverse complement strand
AATGTTCAGCCACAAGATCATTAAAGAAGTCAGCTACTAGTTCTAAGTGGAAAGACTGTTCTTATCATCTTCATCTTGTTTCTTTACATAGACCAGAGTTACTGTTTTCAATAAGGATTCTTCATCATTTTAAACTACGTGGCTAATGCCAAACAAAATAAAAGCACCAAAGACCAAAGTACGCAACTCTGTCCACATACTTTTGGCCATATGACGTCAAGGCCGTCACCATTTGAAACAATCATTTTCATACAAGTGGTTACAGGAGAATCACTGTTTAGTGGAATGTTTTAAGGCATTTTGACATCAACAATACAACCTCAACGTGAAACACATGAAAACAGAACAAGACTATTTTATGTCTTTGCAGTTGTCACAGTGGAAGATCAGTATATTCAAGTTGACATAAACTGTTTTTTTTACCATTCACTAAGTGCTTTAAAAGGCAGAAATATCAGACTGCAGTGTGTGGACTGAAACCAAGGCCATCTGCTGCCATCTGCTGGTGAAAATGGTACATACATTTTGGAAAAGGCACACATGCTACACATTGTTCCCACATGAGGAAGTGTCCATTCAGAGTGACCTGTTCATCTTAACTGCCTCGCATGTCTCAGCAGTCTTCACCTCCGCTCCACCATCAAGCCCCTTTTCTGAGGTGAGGGTAGCTCTGCACTGTGCGCGTTATCCCGTCCTTCAGACCGACTACCGGTTTGTAGCCCAGGTCCTGCTTGGCACGGTCACAGCAGTAGTAGTGGTGGGTTCCAGCCAGAGCCACTCTCATCGGTGTGAATGTGGGCTTAAAGGACACCAGAGGCCGCAGGATCAGGGCCAGCAGCCACAGCAGCAGGGCCAGTCCGTACACAAGAAAGTAAGGGAGGTGGTATCGAGGAGCAGCATATCCCAAACCCACCAACACCTCAGACATGAAGTCCCAGAATCTCACTGGCTCGTCATTGGTGATGTGGTACGCCTGAAAGTGAAGCAGAGGATACACAATTCAAGACGCATGAATTGGAAATTCAGTTTCCACAAATAAAAACCCCGATCCTGTAGAAGAAGGGGTGCAACAAGTGACCTGATTTCATAGACAGAATCCTTTAAAACGGAAATGTCACGAAGCCGCCTCTGCTTTTGATTTTAAGTTCCACTCACTTTTCCACATGCGGGGGAGTCTGGCCGCAGGAGCTCAGCAGCCAGGATGTGGCCGTGAACTACATTCTCCACAAAGGTGAAATCCACCAGATTGGTCCCATCGCTGAAGGAAACCAGTACAGGGAATTAAATATCGCAATATACGGATAATTATTAAGAAACCAAGAATTAAAGAACTTAATAACAACACTGGTACAAGCAGTCTATAAGAGAGGGAGAGTGAGTAAGTAAGAGTCTAAGTAGGTTTTAGACAATAAAGTTTCAGAATCCACAGTGTAAGAACAATGATGATGATTTTATGCTCATTGTATATTAGATGGTTTACCCATTTTACAGTGACTGTTACTTAAACAAAAGACATTTTTCTGTTTCTACTTGTAGATTAAAGTAGTTCGACTGGGATCAGTACAACAGATCAGTCACAAACCCAGATGACTTACCCAATGATGAACTTCATCTTGCCCCTGCGAGCTGTGTCCACCAGGATAGGAACCAGCTGTGGGTCCCGAGGGCCAAAGATGCCATGAGGCCGGATGGCAACTGTGAGGAAACCCTTCTCCTTGTCACAAGCCTCGAGGACCAACTAAAACACAAAGGCAGAGTAACATATTCAACTCTGATCACTGATTAACAGCAGCAGCAGAGTAAACATGTAAACTCCACCAAGAAATGATAACAGCCTTGTTTTCAGGCAACAGTGGCAACTACTGGGCTCTACTGCTGGAACCAATAATCTCTCCCACCTTTTCTTGCTCAATCTTGGTCTCTGTGTAATAGTCAATCGGCTTCTTGGCGTATGGCAGATCCTCTCTCCCATTCTTAATATCAGTCCCCTCAAAGACCACACTGGCGCTGCTCGTCAGAACCATTTTCTGGCAAATCAGAACAGTCATATCATTATAATGGCATCATGCATGATCCAACAGTAAGCTGCAGGCATGAACTAACAAAAAAAAAAAAAAGCTCTCCCCTGACTGTCTCACCTGCACTCCTGCCTCGATGCAGGCCTGAATGACGGTGCGTGTGCCCTGAATGTTGACCCTCTCAAACAGCCCGCGGTCATCGCTGGCAGGGGCTGGAGAGGCACAGTGGAAGACCAGGGACACATCCTTCAACGCTGGCAGCAGTGCCTGGGGGCGAACGTGACGCACATCTCACGGTTATTGACATCAAAAGAGTCACTCATCCAGGCCAGAGATCATTTTTATAGCCTTTTTCAGATGAGTCTCAGGAGTTTATTAAAAAAAAAACACATTAACTGGAAGTGTTTCAGGTCTCTAAAACCTTTAAAATGTCACAATATTTGAAACCGTTTCTTTCAAAGCTGAGTTTACAGTGTTGTTTCTCTGCAGCTGAGCTGTACATCTCTCCTGGACCGTGAGGCGAGACCGACCCTTCACAACCTGGACACAAACTTAATAAAACCTTCCCCTCCGGCATGACACTGGGGTCCATGAAGAGCAGAAGTTTTCAGAGTGGGACGGCAGGCCTCCGCAGAGGTGCTCCATAGTGTTTCAGGGTAGGCTCAGTGAACAGATGTAAAAAATATTACAGTTAAGTTAAGTTAAGTTATTATGTAAGTTATCAATAGGAGATCACATAGCATAGTTTAAATAAGTGTGATTTAGTTAAAGAGATACTTCAGAGATAGAGTAGTTTTGGGGAATTTTACAGGGTTTTTTTCACTTTCTAAGACTTAGAAACTAATAAATGTTTTAGAACAGGCCTTTTTATGTATTTGGTTTGATCTGAATTTATGTCAAACAGCAGTATGAGGCTGTCTTTGCTCAGCTGTTGAGCGTCTATTGGATCAATTATCATAATTATGATCTCAAATTCATCCTAGGAGGGGACCCTTTTTCAAAGCTTTATCTGAAGGAAAGGCTTGTAGGCAGAGACTTTAAAGACCAGAGCCAGACCAAATCTGTTTCTTCTCGACAGCAACTGATGTCATTAACATGGACCAGGACCCCCACTGATGTGGACTCATGTCCCACCGCATGGACACTACATGTTAGATTAACATACAGTCTCCAAATCTAACTTAAATTCTGCACATTGTATCTGCATTTTTTACACTTCCTTTGTACAATCCATCAGCTCCTTCTTTTAAATACTCTACGGTTTCATTTTAAACATTTATTTGACACTTTGTTTATTTTCATTGTGCATGTTCCTATTTTTTTGCAGTGCCTGTTTCTGCTGTTTGCTTTCTCTGACTATGTTCATTGCATGCACCAAAACATCACGCCAGATTCCTTACATGAGAGAAAACACTTTTAATGTAATTAATCTACACAAAACCAAATTTTGTCGCATTTGCAGGACTGACAATTTAACATTCGAAGTGATTGCACAACAAATAACTTACTGGACTCTGCACAATAATGTTACACTTCTGTTGTGTGAAAATTATATATTTCTATTATGTATATTCTCAGGCTCACTCCCTCTGTACTATGTACAGGTATACCTACAGTTGCAATTATTTATCTTGGATTATTTCATTTTTTAATTCTATATTTATTATTATGTCTTATTTTATCCTGTGCCTTGCATTTCTGACTGTCGTTTTTCCACTGTGTGTTTTTTGCCCGCTGCGGGACAAATAAAGGAATCTTTAATCTTGAACCTTATTTCCTTCAGACTTGAATCATTTCGGTGTTGTGTGCAGTCAGGCCAGTCTCAGGGCAGCTGTGGTGCTTCAGCCTCACCTGTCTGTCGCAGAGGTCTCCCTGGTGGAAGGAGACTCCGGGCAGCTCGTAGCTCTGTCGGATGTCAAACACGGACACGGAGTAGCCTCGATCCAGCAGCTTCTCCACCAGGTGTCTGCCCAGAAAACCAGAACCCCCGATAACTGCGCACCGCTTACTGCTCTGCAAGACGAACACGGGGGAGGAGTGTTAGTGCAGTTCAAGCTAATAAAGAGCACGTTAGCTGCATTGAAAGTGTTTTTAAACTCACCGGTCGGACACGCGTGGCCATAATGAAGGAAAAGTGACCAACAGGTGAGCGAGACTGTCAGATAATATCTGTCCTTCAGAGAAAAAGTGTGTAAAGTCACCTGTTTCTAATGACTTCACACTTTATCGTGAGACGCTCGCGACGTTGTACTATTTACCTGTAGCCGGCGCGTGCCACTACACCGTTTACGGACCACGAGCGGTCCGAATCAGCTGAGTGAGAGGAGCTCTGTGATTGGTCGAGCCACAGCTCAGCACAAAGGTGACGTTTACGATGAACCAATGAGAGTGAGGATACGTCAAAGAACGCCACAATTTTAACCAATACGCGACCGGGGAGTGATTCCATCCGCCTTCTTGCGTGAAGACCACGCCCCCTAATCTGTTAGACCAATGATCCAGAGAGCAGATGCGACTGCTGAAAGTTAATGTTGATATGAATTAAAATACCAAATTAATATTAATATCGATATTGGTAATTAACATAAATATTGATATTGATTTTCCGACAATGGTCTGTTCAGTATAAGATTGTGTTAAATTAAAACATCAAAGTTTTTATGTTTAAAAACAGGCTAAAGACAAAGATCAATATAATTTGTGTTTTTAATTTGTGTGTGAAATGCTTTGTAACTGTTTTAAAAAGTGAATAAAGCTTTACTTAATGACTGAATACCAGATGATTTCTGACTAATACAGTAGTGCAAAGTGAACTAGTATTAATATAAATAGAAATGTGTAATGGACCTCATGATGAGGAGAGAATAACAGCAAAGGAAAGGAGTCCAAAAAAAAAAAAGAAAAGTTTTTTTGGTAAGTTGTCATTGTTGTGCCACAGGGTTGATCATAATACACTACAATGACATGCTTTAGTGACCTCTTGCTGACAGAGGCATACACAGACCTGGGGCAAAAAAGTAATAATATCTCCACTTTACTGTTATTTTATCATCACCCTCTAGTGTCATCATTATCAGATGACACTAGAGGGTGTATTGAGGCAATTTCACTGAACATCTCTACCCCTACCTAATGCACAATTTCAATTATTATTATCTTATAGAAATAATATTATTACAATTCTAACAATAAGTAATCTAATCTTTTTTTTTGCATATAAACGCATAACATAAAGACTTCATCACTCTCCGTATTCTGCTCCTGTATTTTCACATGAAATCAGAGGAGGTCTGCAGCAGCCCTGTATTTTCAGATCGTGTCTCATTCCCCGTGATCTTCAGAGAACCAATCAGCTGTTTGCCCGATTGGTGTGTTTGATTTGAGCTCCCGTTCGTGCCTGTCCGCCTCCCTCAGCTACGAGACAGCAGTTTCCCCCTCCCGGTGCAACGGGTGTAAAAATCAAACGCCCTGACTCCGTGACAGCATCACCAGCGCATGCTACCAGGTAGAAACGATCTTTTTCTGCACATTTTAGCTGCTCTTTTTAGCGAAATAAACTCGACAGCTTCGGGAAATAAGAGTGTGTCTTATTTTCAGTGTCATTAACCGGCTGATGTGAGCAATAAACCGTTTCATCAGCTCGTCCTCCTTAAATGAAAGGGAGGCTTCACTGCCCAGAGGAAAACATTGATTGCCTCACAGATCTGCTGCTCCTTTAGTCAGTCAAATACACAGCAACTGATGGTGAGTGGAGATGTTTTATAATAATCCAAACCTATGTTAGTGTGTTACATTTGTGCCACGTGTGATGGATATGCACACAATTATTCTTATAAACAGCTATGTTATTTGGTTATATAAGGAAATGCCTGTTCTCCAGCAGAAACCTCTCTGATTCAGATGTTGTCTATGTCTGTGATGATGATGTCTGCCACCAGTAAAATTGTCACTTTCTGTTACCGCCAGGCGACCAGTGCCAAGAGACCGTCCCTGCAGGGTCCTGTGCCACCCCCTCGCAAGAAGACAGCCCCCAAACCGGAGCTGACCGAGGAGCAGAAGCAGGAGATCAGGGAGGCCTTCGAGCTGTTTGACACCGACGGATCTGGATACATCGATGTCAAGGAGCTCAAGGTAAACAGTGATTGCGTTCAGGAGGGGGAGTGTGACTTTTCTACATGTGCTTCACCCTCCACATTTCTCGCGCCCTGCCAGGTTGCAATGCGAGCTCTGGGGTTTGAGCCGAAGAAAGAGGAGATCAAGAAGATGATCAGTGAGGTGGATAAGGATGGCACGGGGAAAATCTCCTTCGCAGACTTCCTCACTGTCATGACACAGAAAATGGTAGATATCTAAATCAATGTTGATGAATTTCCCTCATTTGCAACCTCAAAAGCCTTTATTTTATCTTTAGTTTTAAAGTAAGATACTGGTTTTGTATCTTAGTTTAATGCATAATAAATGTTAAACTCTGCCTAATCAACTCCATTTAGATTACTAATATTGCTTTTCACTGCCACACACAAACTGTGACCAGGTTTCACTGAGGTTACGTTTGTTTTCTTGTCTTTTCTTTGACGACCCCATACCTCCTACAGAATTGCAGTTTGTGGTAAAACTTAAAACTACTCTCCTTTCCCCCATTTCAGGCTGAGAAAGACTCCAAAGAGGAGATCCTGAAAGCCTTCCGCCTGTTTGACGACGATGAAACGGGCAAGATCTCATTCAGGAATCTGAAGAGAGTAGCCAAAGAGCTGGGAGAGAACCTCACGGACGAGGAGCTGCAGGTAAAGCCCACAGCTGCGTCGCAACACGACACCCGGTGTACCAAAGGTCGTGACTGCAATTTCAAGTAATGTCAACAGAGGGTTTGCTCATAAACGCTATCAATCCAGCTTAGTTTGCCAACCCTCCATTCATCTTCTCATCTCCTCTTACATTGTGTGCAGGAAATGATAGAGGAAGCAGACAGGGACGGAGACGGAGAGGTGAACCAGCAGGAGTTCCTGCGCATTATGAAGAAAACCTGCCTGTACTGAAGGAAGCGCACAGCATCGGGGGTCGCTGACGTTGAGGAAGGGGGTTTTACATGTAACGCTTCTCATATATCAAAATGTCCCTCCCCTATTTATCGTGTTGTGCCATGCATTCTCACTTGAAACGAGTCAGTCAGACAGTTCATACAACACTGAAAGCAAATTGTGCAAGACTTGAGCACAGAATCTAGTCGAATGCCAAATCACTCTCCTTAGATCTCCATAATCTACATCACATTTGCCAAAAACAGTGAGAGAGCCCTCTCGCTCCTGTTTGGAATGCTGCATACTTTTATGAAGACTACATTACTAACGTTAACGATGATGTGCGGTTTTGTTGTCAAAAAACTCTCAGTGCCTACGTCGATACGCTGACAAACACACTTACATTCCAATGCTTCGACTGGTAGTACAGCATGTGTGTTACGTTTCATCCATGTGTGGGTTTCCTGGTGGTGACAGTTGGTTAACTGTTAATGGTGTGGGCGGGGTTGCTCTCTCGCCTCTGTGCTACCTGTGGATTTGTGCCTGTTCCTCTTAAAGGGAGGGGGGATCATCACCAATCAGGGAAGCTGCCCGACCTCTCTGACCTGCACACCTTCCTTAAAAGACCCTCCATTGTTAAATATGATGTTTTTTTTATTTTTTTTCAGCATTGAGTCTCTATCCCTCAGTTGGTTATAACTTCTCCTCTGTATTCTTGAATGTTTTGTATAATGCATAGTGACAGACTAGATATACCACATATATAAGTGTTTTAAAGTAGAAATTAAATATCTTGAAGCAGTTTGCTGTCTTTTATTTTACATAATTATAAGCATCCCTCCTCTGTCCAGCAGTTATCAGTGTTTGAACAGCTCGACTCACATCATAGAAGCTTGATTTGATTCTCCAGCTAATAAAACACATATTGTTTGAAATGCACGTGGATTATGGAGAGGTGCTGCAGCCTTGACACAGGATGTTGATTCAGCCATCCAACCTGAATGTTTCAAACAATGAGGTAATTGCAAAGCCTGATGCAATACATGTGGAAAACCTGCTGCGCTAAACGGGAACATACTGCTCCTCTCATTCAGGCCGCGCAGGTAAAAAAGCTTTAGAATTAGCAGCTTCACAAGCAAATGTTTATCTGACTTTATGACCAACTCTGGCTGCTGCTCACTTTGCTCCTGTGCGCAGCCTGTCGTATCCTCTCCTGCAGCTCCCGCGAGCGGTAGCCATAGATGAGAGGGATGAGTGACACTGCCAGGTTGTAGGTAATGGTGGCTGCGATATCAAGACCGTCACTGTGCATGTAGCCAGGGACGAGGTAACTTTCCATGACCACGGGGACAGAAAAGAGGATGGTCTGAGCTCCCTGGAGGGTCAGGGTCACGCACGCCCTCTTCGTCCAGAGCAGGCCCGTGCGTATGTCCCAGCAGAGCTGACAACAGCACACCAGGATGGTCAGATAGCAGAGAGACACCACCACAGCAGAGCCCACGGTGCAATAAAGCACGAGAGCCGATGTCCCCGACAGGCAAGGCGTAAGAATGAGAGGTCGACAGCGAGAGAGGAGAAAATTGACCCGGACGGTGTTCAGGCTGATGCACAGAGCCACACTGCCGAGCACAGCCGGCAACGTCCATATGGCCACGACGGCTGCTCTCTTCCTTTGAGGACACATCAAGAATTCATAGCGCAGGGGCCACTTGACAGCTACAAAGCGGTCCACAGCCAGAGCAGTACTCAGGAAGAGGGCCACCTGTTGAAAAAAAGGTGAAGACGTGAAGCAGACCGTTTGAAGTGGTCTTCAAAGCTGAGGCCAAAGGTGCAGACTGGCGTATAATCAGATCTCAGGGTGACCAAAACAAAGTATGGATAGCACAAATACAATCAGTGTTTTACAAACCAGTGAGCAGGTTTGGATGACAGCACAGAAGATCAGACACTGGGTCACAGGTATACCTTCTGTGGATCTTAAAAGAACAGCTTTGATTGTCCAGAGGAGCTGCTGGAATGATAATGATGACAATTATTAAGCTTGATTTGATCTTTATAACTCATTATACCAGTTGTAAAGAAAAGGTAACTTAAAAGTGCTGGAAGAGTCACACATCAAAAAGCACAAACCTACCTGGAGGTTGTCACACAGAAGGAGGTGTGTGAGGAGCAGGAAGCGAGTGTGTCTGAGGAGAGATGGGGAGCGCGCGATGACCAGGAGCAGAGGCGCAGCTCACACACATGCTGACCATCTTGACCAGGTGGTAGACTCTGGTGTTGATCTGTGTCTGGGCCTCGAGTGTTGTCAGGTTGCAGAAAATATCCATGACATACAGCTGCCGAGTGTCTGCCTGCAAGGTGGCTTGTGTTTCCTGATGACAAATATAAGATCTCAGTCGTCAAGTCAATCGACGTCTCACCTCAAATGGAAAACAACATGTAACACACTCACACTCACGTCTGCCTCAAAGCAGCTCTTCTCTCTTGATTATTTCCAATACGACACGGCGAAGCAGACACAGGCATGGTCAGAAGTCAGTTTCCCTCCGATGGCTGAATCTTGTTGTTGTGTGCCAGCATCACAGACTGTCCATTTATGCAGCTTCACCATGTCAACGTGTCAGACCTCAGGCCCAAAGCTTGATCCCTGCGGACAGGGATGTGTCAACAGCTAGTGTTTGTTATAGATATATTAATATTAATAAATCTGTGTTCAATCGTGTTCTACCTGTCAATATTTGCCCGATAGCAGAAGCGCGGTCATGGAAAATATAACACCATTGTCTCCCACGCACACACACTATATTCCTGTAAAATAAAATACTGAGAAAAGATGCCTTATCAGATGATTAAGTGCGTCTTACAGCTTGAGTTCTGCTGCTCCCACGTGGCCGAAGACTAAATTCTTGTGGGTTTTATTGTTTGTTGAGTCTGCAGTCCTTTAGTATACTACTACCAGGCATTAGCAGTATGAAAATTTAGAAGATTGCACAGTTTGATCCTTATCCTTTTAACTTAGCCCATCAATTATCTGTGATCAGCATGAGGTTCATTGTGAAAAAAATGACACCCTTCCCACAACTACCACATTTCACCAAGAACTCTTTCTATTGTCGACACTCAGCAATAACACAGCAATACTTGTTGTGATTTGCAATCACCAATCACACACGTGCAGGCTGAAGAGAATGTTAGTATGTTAGACCAAATTTAAAGTATTATTATCATATATTTAAATGAATACTTTCCACCAAAGTGTGCTTTAAAATATCAGTTAATACCTTTAGGGCAGACTGTGTACTTTGCGCTGGGCTAAATGGAGGTCTGATTCTCATGCAGAGGTGGCTCTTGATGGTAAAGGCCATTTGGGCCGTTGCCAAGGGCGTCACCTGCTTGTTACCTCAGAAAAAAAGGGGGGTGGGCGGCACAAATGATAATTTCATCTAGGGCACCAAAATGGCTAGAGACCGCTCTGTTCTGATCAATACTGTCATCCAAAACTGTTTGTAGAGTGTAAAAACGCTTTTATATGTGCTGATTAAACACCTCAGTCAAGATACAGAGACAGGTATCTTGACATTTAAATGTAATTACTCATCTAATCTAATTAAGATGAACAGCATTCTTCCAAAAGAAATTCCCTCATTAGGTGGTGTGATATTTGTAGTGCAGTGTTATAAGGGTGCTGTGCTTTCTACTGATGATGGTGGTGCTGTGTAATTATGTTTTTTGTGTGTTTTATTAAGAATCAATCAGACCCAGCTCGATTGGATTACAGCTGTATTTAGTTTGGATTTGACTTCATTCTGACTGTATGTATGGATGGGGTGATGTCACCGATGATGTCACCATATCTCGCTCAAGAAGCACATCGGTTATATGCGTCGGAGGTAGCCTTGGTTCCGTGACGTCATCAAGACGTCATGAAGTCTCTTCTCCAAAGACTATAAATAGTTTTTTTTGGTCATCCACTTATTGGAGATATAAAGCTCCGACAAGTGGATGATTTTTTTTCAATTAAAAAGAAAAAAAATGATGTAAAGAGGATAAACCCTGATACGGCTTCTTGAGCAAGATCTGGTGACATAATCGGTAACGTCATATATACATATATACTTACATACATATGTGTATGTGTTTGTGTTATATATGTGTTTTTGTGTGGTGTTTTTTTTTCGAGCAAAAATCCACTTGTTGGAGAACTCCGAATCTCCAGTCTCTCGCTTTATGAGATTAAAAAAATCATTCACTTGTTCGAGCTTCATATCTCCGACAAGTAGATGGCTTTAAAAAGTTTTTGGAGCAGTGACGTTACCGATGATGTCACCAGTTATTGCTCAAGAAGCCGTATCAGGTCCACCATCAGGGTTTACCCTCTTTCAGTGATGTCATCGATACATCATTTAATTTTTTTTCTTTTTAATTGAAAAAAAATCATCCACTTATTGGAGCTTTATATCTCCAATAAGTGGATGACCAAAAAAAACGTTTTTGTTTTTTTTAGGGTAAAAAAAAAATCATCCACTTGTTGGAGAGCTCCACATTCGGAGCTCTCCAACAAGTGGATGACTAAAAAAAAAAAAAACAAACAAGCGTTTGTTTTTTTTTTTTTTTGGAAGCCATCCACTCGACATCCCACCGGCGGGGGTTTGGGCCGCGGTGATCAACACCGGACACC
>JBAJHX010000053.1:16113696-16145348 GCA_037176925.1 Amniataba percoides | reverse complement strand
TGCTCGAGGACTCTCTGCTCTGAGGCTAATCGTCCACAACCTCGGCCCGGGTCCAGCCCGGGGAGCGGAGCTTGAACCTGACGCTGTCACAGCTCCTATTTATAGTCTTTGGAGAAGAGACTTCATGACGTCTTGATGACGTCACTGAACCAAGGCTACCTCTGACGCATATACCCGACGTGCTTCTTGAGCGAGATCTGGTGACATCATCAGTGACATCACCCCATCCACACATACAGTCAGCATGAATCCAATCCCGCTCAGTTTGATTGATTCTTATCAGATATTGAAATATTACAAAATTACACAGCACCACCATCATCAATAGAAAGCCCAGCACCCTTATAACACTGCACTACAAATATTATACCATCGAATGAGGGAATATCTTTTGGAAGAATGCTGTTCATCTTAATTAGATTAGATGAGTAATTACATTTAAATATCATACATTTTCACATTATAGAACTTTATTTATGAATTCACAGACATAACAGGGAAAACAAGTTAATATAAAAATAAAAAAATTTAAAAAATACCTCAGGAATGGAATCTCCAACATAGATTAGATACCAGGGATGACCAGTGGAATGAATTTCATTGTCATATAAACACAGCAAACCATGCGCTCACACTTAATGTTTTGGCTCAGAAATATCAGAAATGAGGTATTTCAATACTTGTTTCCAGTAGTTTTTTAAAGCTCAGTGCATGGTGAGTGTTAGGTTTGACTGAGCTTAGTCTTGGAGGCAAAGTCTGCGCTGAGCTTACGCATCACTTCTGCATGGCTTTGTCCGGCCAGCTCCTGCCGCACAGTCCCATAATTCTCTTTGACAAAGTTGGCAAAAGGTGTGGGTGCCCGCGGCTTGGAAGGTGTCAGTAAGACCAGCTGTCCTGTGCAGAGGGCACACACAAACCTCTGCGTGTCCAGGGACTTTGAATGGCGCCCGATCCTGTGAACAATCATGGAGAAGTGTTAGGAATATTAACCAGCAGTAACGAACACAAACACACACACACACATCTGTAATTTCAACGGGAACAGCAACATGGTATCAGGTTAATGATTTAAACTCATCTGCAATCAGTTGACGTACGTGTTCTGACAGCGGGTGCACTGGTACTGGAATTTGTACTTGATGTCGTAGCTGTGGCAGCGAGTGACCATGGGCAGCTCAGGATGCGCTAGAGTGGCCTTGCGAGCGTACAGCTTCCAGAAGTTTCCGTGTCCGTCTCTCACGCCATTGATCAGCCAGGTTGCTGCGTGACACATCTCGTGAATCAGCGTGTCCCTGAGACGATCTGGCAGAGGGGAACGATGAGAATGTGATGAAGATATTAAAATATAAACTAACATAAAAATGATAGATGAGGTTGTATATTTGCATTCATCCTCATTACCTGAGGAGTCGCAGACTTTCTCTGACAGTTCAATGCGGGCATAGCGGCTCCCTCCGCCTCGCTCCTGGCCCGTAATGCAGTAACCGGCTGTTTTTCGCATCTTCTTGTTCCAAGTCACTGACATATTGACGGGGAGCTACAAGTCACATCAGACAAGGAAAAAGAAAACATGCTATCTGAAGACAAAGCAACCAAACAATGCTAAATGTTTAAAATATCTATATATTTTAAATCAGTTAATACCTTTAAACTGTATGTAAAACAAAAACTGGCATTCATTACCTTGCTATCAAACACACTAGTGTTGTACAGCTGGTACAGTTTGCTGGTGAGTTCTTCCTTGTTCTGCTTAAAATTGCGGCCATAGGTGTTGCCAGGGTTTGACAAGGACTGTAAAAAGCACCCTGGAGTCTTACACAGTGCGACCCTAGAAAGAAAAGAACAGGATGAACTAAAGATGAAAGTCGTGTGTAAAAGAAAAAGTGAGTGAACATAAAACTTAACAATCTTGACAATCATGTCTGTCCTTGAAAAACTGGTTAACAGACATACCTGCTGGTGGGGCCGTGCCTCGGCTCCGTCTGACTCACTGCAGGCTTCAAGATGGTGGATTTTCCAGGAGTCTTCACATGCAGAGGAGTTTTCCCTGATAATTTAGAGGCTGGTGTTGTGAGTCCCTTCACAGGAGGAACTGACAAAGGAGGCTCCTTACTGTGCTCTGAATTTTAGAAAACAAGACAGAAAAAGCGTATCAGCTTCACACAACTGGAATGAAAACAAAGGTTTGACACTTTTGGAATGCAAAAACCCAAATAAAACTGTTACCGTGGGTGGTCTTAGGTGAGAATGAAGTGCTGGGTAACTTGTTTTTCTTTTTCAGTCTGTCCAGCAGGGACGTGAACTCCTCCTCAGAACTCGTTGACTCGTCCAACTTAGAGGGTGCTGAAAGAGTGCGTTTGGGAGAGGCCAGTGAAGTGACCTTGTGGTGAGGAAGGTTAAAAGGAGAAGGGATGGGAGGCAAAGGCAGCGATGGCATACTGTCCTCTTTATCGGATGGCAGAGCTTTGTTCTTGTTAGCCTTTGGGGGAGGCTTAGGTTTTGAGTGACGAGTCCTCCAAGTGCTTTTGACCACAATATTATTATCATCATCATCATCACTGTCACTGACAAAGACTGGGGAGTCACACTGAGACAGCGGCCTCCTCAGTGGATGCTGGGCTGCTGGAGTATTAATCTTCTTAGGTACTGAAAAACAAGGGATGCAAGACATTACAGTTATGTTTATTTATAGTTCATTATAAAAGGATGTCATTACTCATAAGGTCATTTAAAGTTACCTTTAAAAGTTGACTTTGTCACAATAAAGTCATCATCCGATGAGCAGTCATCCACTATGAAATTTTTGAGGCTTTAGAATAAACAAAGAGGTTAAACGTTATATGTTTCAGAACACCATATTACAGATAGTGACAGTTGATATGGAGGAAAAGTAAAAGGCAGGACAAAAATACCTGTCTTCACTCCCACTCTGTGATGTTTTCTTCGGCTTGGTATTAGGGGTTTTCACTTTTTGCAGAACTTCAATGTGAAAAGCAAATTTATGTGAGGGAAAACATATCCAACAATATGAAAATGTTTCACTCATCATCTAATAACTGATTTATGGGTTTTTGTTTATGTGATGCTTTTGTTGTAAATGGTTACAGACACAGACAACTGTACACAACAGAAAAAGGTCACTTACACTTCTCAAAACTGCCATCATCGTCTGAGCTCACCAGGACAACATTTGAACTAAAAAGACGTGAAACAACCATGACATGAAAACCTTGATGAAACAGCGAGAGGTGACTTTGAAACCAGGAACAAAATAAAGATGTTCCTTTTGTGGGAACATTTTCAGTGCACTCGCATTTTCACACCTGTGGTTCTTCGCAGCACTACATGGTTTCTGAGTGGCAGATTTGGTTTTTGGTGTCGCTCTTCCCACAAGAACTACAGAATGAAAAGGTAAAATGAACAGATTCAACTAATTGCAAATTAAGTCACTCCATATGACAATTTTCATGCAGTTGAACTCACTCACATTGGTCAAAGTCATCATCACTGGACTCGATCAAAGACTTGTTTCTGTAAGCGTTGCCTTTGGGTTGATGGTTCTCCTTCTCTGGATCATTGTCACTGTCGGAGAGGGTAAACTGGATGGGCAAGACCGACCAACCTGCAGATGGATGACTGCTTGTGGCAGCATGACGAGTCTTGCCAATTGTGCTTATCAGCTAAATACGACAAGGACAGACAGATTGTCACTTTAAGTTCAACATCTCAAACAATTAAACAGAGCACAAACTACTGCTTGTTGTTATCATCAGTTAATCTGTTGATTTTTTTAACCTGTTAAGATTTTTTAAAAATGAAATGTCAGAACAGAAATGTCATATTTGTTTTAATATTCAATTGATTTTTAAATTCATAGTCAGTTTACTATGACATATGACAAGGACAAGCATCAAATCCTCACATTTAAGAAACATCAGCTGATGTTTGGACTACTTGTTCAAATAAATGATTACATTTCATTGAACCATTTGCAGAATAATTAACTATCAATCAACTTATCAATTAATCAACCAACTGTGGCAGCTCTACATTTAAATATTTGCCAGTGAACTGGTCTTTCTTCGTGTGACATAAGACAAACAGTATGTTTTGTCAACACTGTCAACATATATGAGTTATTAAACCGGAGGGGCTAATTGTCTGTGATGGTACTGTTTGCAGATTAATGAAGAGTGTTACAAACCTTTTTTTCTGCTGTGTCCAGATCTCCATCATGAGCCCAGCCCATCTTCTGAGCGACTCTTTCAAACAGTTTGCAGGTATCACCATTCATGGTTTGCTCTGAACTGTGAAAACGTAAAACACGACATTTAACATTTAAAGTCCACCGTCAATCCTGTGATTTATGACCTGCGAAACTGTTAATAAAGGCACAAAGTGAGGCTACACGGAGGTTAAAACACATGTCTATCATTAAACAAATATTTTTTTAGATGATGAAAAAGCGATATGAACAAAAGAAATTAAAGCCTCACTGTTTAGCTTACTGTTAGCCGTTAGCGTTAGCAACCCAGTACTAACGTCATATTTGGACTCGAGCTAACTTTGTGAAAGTGGTTCGATGTTTTTTGTTTGTACATGAGCCACGCATAGAATATGAATATATGTATACATATATATTCATCTTCAGTTATGATTACCAGAAGAGCTTCTGTTCTTGTAACTACAGGAAACCGAAGAGGCACCGCGACCGAGCAGAGCAAAATTCAAATTTAGTGCTCTATCGTGCCGGAAGACGTCACAATACATTTGACCAATCAGAGTGAACTTCAGATGACACGTGACTTTCTGTCTACACCCACAGCCAGTCACTTATTTGGTAAATACATACAGACTATAAGCAAACGTATTCAATCTTTGGGCGAATACAAACAGTTATGGGTGACTGGACACAGAAAAAAATACATGTTTTTTACCAAATTGATATTTTATTTATTGTTTAAAAAGCAAGAAAACGATATACAGTCCACAGTTGACCCTGATGCTCATGGAGATCAGGAGATAATGCTTCTTTTGTCATTGTTTCACTGAACTCACATGCATCAAACACTAAATGTAGTGTATGTATCAATGCAATTTATTTCAGATTGCTGCAAAATGTTAACACCAATAATATCAGAGCTTTCAAGACACACGCAAAAGGGTTGTTTGTTTCTTATGGTTTATTGTGTCTACCAACAACTAACGAGTGAATGCAGAAGACAATACAGAGTTTTGCCATCTCTTTATTTTTTAATATATTTAGAGCCTTCTGGCATCATCGACAGCATACAGTTAACGGACAATACAAAAAGAAAAAACTGCTTAGAAAATACTTACCTAGGGCGTTCCTGGTTTGAGTGATTTTAAAAAAAAATTCAATTTGTGAACAGCTCCGATATCTAAACTTAGATTTAGGCCCTTTCCAAAGAATTGAAGCTCCAGCTTTGTCCAATTATCTTTACAAGCATAGTGTGACATCAAACAGGACAACAGCCACTGAACACATTCCTTGATTGACAACAAAATGAATAAAAGTTGGCATCTGGTGAGGGGAGGAAGTCTTCATCTAGACCGTATTCCTCAAAATTTGCACATCTACTCATTGCAGTAATTTAATAATAGCTTAAGACAAACTAAAGAGCAGTTGCAACCTGTTTTACAATTGCATGTTCAAGCAGATGAGATTTAAGTCAGTTACAATTTGCAAGGTGCAACATCGTCCTTTTAAAACACACAACACTCTTAATCCATTTATAAATAGATCAACAAGTAATGATGGCTGGGTATTCTCTCCACAAGCTGCAATTAGTCCTGTATTCACACCGACATTAGGGAAAAAAAAATCCACTGATCCAAGTACTGAAGGGGCATTCGCAATCCTCTCATGCTCACCAAATATACTGTGTTTAGGACAAGAGTCTCAGACAAGGCGCCTTAAAGAGTCAGGCTCTATCTGGCTCAGGAAATGCAGATGTGTGATGCAACGACAAATGTAACAGGACAAACGGGTACATCTGTAGGCTCCTTTGCAAAGAAAGAGTCCCATTAATAGTCACCGAGAGAAATGGAGACAATCACCGAGGAAAAGAGCTGGAGTGGAAACAGACCATTCCAAGATAGGGTGCTGGTTTAAAAAAAACAAAACAACAAAAAACAAACGTTGGGAGGGCTGGGCATGGTAGGAGTTGTAAGGGAAACGAATTTGGCGTGCTTCCAGTTCAGGCGGTCTCAGTGGCCTCTACTGTCTGGACCAGATGTTCTGGCTTGTTGCCATTGCTATGGTGGTCCCACATCTGCAGATAGAGCCTCTCCAGGTCCATTGTGTACTGCTTGGTGTTGAAAAGCGGGCTGCAGATTCGCTGCTTCCAGACACGTGCTCTGACCATCTTCAGGCTGAAGGAGGTAAAGACAATGGGTCAGACTACACAGTTTAACAACACAGTTTTCCCTAAGAGAAGCCATAACAAATTCAACTTACTATTCCATGTCAGAGCCCAGCTTGACTGCTATGTCCTCGTAGTCCTGGCGGCTATGGGCTATTAGCTCAGGGCAGCCCAGACAGTTGAGCTGTGAGGCAGCCACACGGGAAGCCAGAGTCTCACCTTTACAGTAGAAGTTTTACAATTAACAAAAAACAGACTTCACCTGCTCAGCATATATTCATTTTTTTTAAATCATAAGACTATTTTAACTTATAAAAGAGTTATTATTTTCTGAGGATAATAATCAAAACCACAAAAACATTGGTGTCCTTACCTGGCATGGTGACCATGGGTGTTCCAGCCCAGAGAACATCCATGCCTGTGGTGTGACCGTTGCATAGAGGAGTGTCCAGGCACACATCAGCCAGCTGGCCCCTTCTCACATGCTCCTCTTTGGGGGCCACTGGAGAGAAGATGATGCGAGAGCCTGGCAGACCCATGTTCTGAGCATACTGTTGGATGTTGGGCTCGCCAACAGCAGGGAAACGGAGGAGCCACAACACACTGTTGGGCACACGCTTCAGGATCTGCAGAGAGGAGTTTTAAAACTGACTTGACAAGGACTTTCACATTCATTTAAGTGCAAAGTCGAAGGTACACTGAAATCGGTCGTTATATTAGGTCTAACTCACATTGGCCCACATTTGAAGAGTAGGGGGGTCGATCTTGTAGAGCTGGTTGAAGTTGCAGTAGACAATGGAGTCCTCTGGGAGACCATATTGGGAGCGGGTTGTCACAACGATTGTGCGTGGCACCTCCTCTCCAGTGGCAGCTTTGTTATTGATCTAAAATGGGAAACAAAGTGGTGTTGCTTAGAAGGACCTCTGTCCTGAAGAATGTGACAGGTCTAAACTGCCTGTGCCAGTCGATGGGATTGAATGGAGAGAGAATACGGTGTTTAGAAAGCCAAGAAAGTATCATTAATTGTACAGCCAATCAATAGTGCCACCCTTTCCCCCAGTTGTGTGCCTCCACCTTACTCTGATCAAGACATCGTACCTGTAAAGACACAGTCTCAGAGACTACAACCCCATCTGCTGAGAAGATCTGGAAAAGCAGCAAGCTAAATAAATTAGCTGCTCTTGCCTGGTTTCTAAACTTAGAAATGTTTCTGCACCCCTGTTATATGGCTTAAAATCTGCATGGACCTCAGAGATGGACATACCTGTGTTGTGGCAAGGCCATTGCTGACAGTGAATCCATTAATTGTGACCTGGATTTGGCCTTGGTTGATCATGTTAATGATCGCTTCAGCTGCTGTGTTCATGGGGATTACGGGCATGGACAGAGCTCCATTTGTGTCACCAGCAGCTTCCTGGTTGTTGTCACATTTCATCTAGTCACAGAGAATAATTCCAACTGAAGTGAGTACAGTTCAATACACTGAAGTCTAGAGTCACAGTCTAGCAATCTATTATATAGTAATACCATTAGAATTATTTTGCTATAGAATAACAGATACTAACTTTAGGACGATATTGTTTTATTGTCTTTCAAGATAACAATAAAAACGAACATGTAGTCATACAAGCCCGCCTAGAGATCAAAAACTAAACTACAGTTGCTCAACTCAGACTAAACACATTGTTAAACACAATTAGTTATTTTTTCATAACTCACCTTTATCACTTTCACATCTGGCAGACTGTCCAAGAAGGCCTTCAGATCAATACCATTAAGAACAATGCGGTTGTCAAAGATGTGTCCATTTGACTTGAAATCAATCACTGCCTTTTTCTGTGGATCAGATCAGAGAACAAATGTTACAAAACGCCCTCATGACATTTGATGCTGCACTTTCTAACACAACAAAACATTAAGCCAGCAGAAATATTGGCAGCAATGTAATGATGGAAAACCTTGAGGTGTGGGAACATGTTGGCATGGTCTCCAATGAAGAAAGTGTTTGGCATATAGGCCAGTTTCTCAGAGTACTGCTCAGCTACTTCAACAGGTGATGTCTCTTTGTCAGTGATGATGTAGTCCATGAAGGGAGCCCCGCTGGTTCCAGGGTAACCGAGCCACATAGCCTGGTGAGTGGGAGGAAACAAACAATTATTTATGCTTGTCTATGCCAGTGGTTTCTTGCACACCCCCATGAACAGAAATCAGATTAATTTAGAGTGTGATGGGACAATTATACATTCATGCCACAGCATACAAGTCTAGGTTACTGCTCACCTGAACGGGAGCAGGGCGGAGGGCAAACAGCTCATTTCTGGCTCCTTTGGTGTATCCGTTCATATTGATCAGAATGTGGACTCCATCCTGGTGAATACGATCAGCAGCCTTGCCGTTGCAGGGAATCTGTGGGGGAAGAGATACCAATTTTAATAACAAGGCTCTGTTTTTTCCTTAGTAAAAAATTCAGACATTTATGGATAAAAGACATTCGGTAGACACTAATGGAGAAGCAACTCCAAAACAGACCACTTACCTGTGAGAGGTCTGTGAAATGATGAGCTTCTGCTACCACTTTGACACGGAAGTTGGTACTGTCATCAGGGCTGAGTGCATAGCAGAACACCTTGAGAGAAAAAAACAAGGTTTCAGTCAACCACAGTGAACACACTGTAATAAGCACTATTTGCATTTGTCAGATTAAGTTTGTAATTTCTGGAATCAAAAGTACAATATCACCTACCTCAAATTTCTCAGGATTGTGCATTCCAGGAATGGACTGCATCAGGTGGGAAGTCGGGTGGTTGCCAAAGTCGGAGCTGACATAGCCAATACGCAATCGTCCACCACTGGCCTTCAGATCCTTCGGATGCTCAAAAGCAGGTTTGTGAAGTGCATTAATCTGTGGAATAAGCAACAGTTTAAGCACAACTCCAGCAGAATAGCCAAATCTAATATGACTAAGTAACTATACTATAACACTACACCATAAAAATCAAGTCATCTAAAATCATGCCCAACCTTATACTATACCCTGATCCCTGCAAGCAACCCATGCACCACCAGCTTTCACCACTTTTTCTGCAAAGTCTGCAACACATCCAGCATCTTGCCCATCCCTTACCTTCCCCATATCCCTGCAGACAGCCACTGCCATCACCAGCCACCTTCCATCCCTCCCCCAAAAAATGAATGAAAGTTTACTTGCTTTGATCAGTGCGTGTACCTTGTCCAGGCAAAGGTTTCCATGGCGTTCAGCGATGGCCTTGCGAAAGCCGTGAGACAGTGGATACAGCATGCTGTGGTGTGGGTGCACTGATGGGAGGCGGTTCTTATCCAGCTGGTCAGCCACAATGCTCACAAGTTTCTTCATCCGCTCATCATAATCTGTCCAGTCACACACAATCTGGAAAAGCAACAGGAACAAGAGAGTTAGGAAATTGTCAAAATCAAATGTCTATTGCATGTATTTATAACTATAAGAGTATATACGAACCTGCAGGCAATGTGCCAAGTTGCAGTAAGCATCAGGGAAGTCTGGCTTGAGTTTCAATGCTGTGCGGTAAGACGCAATTGCCTCTGGAATGTTCCCAGAATCCTAAAAATCAAGAGAATCAATAGAATATTTAATCAAAATGGACCAAGTTGTAAAAATAGAACAGTCTATAATACATAAACACGCAGTTCTGTTCAATTTTCCTGTGCTTTGTGTCCTTTGAGGACAGTAATATAGCAATGATCCATTTCCTCACCACAAGTCCGTTATCTGACACAGGAATGAAGTTGAATAAGAATAAATATCTAATATTGAAACATGGAGCCATTACTTAGTCCCCTGTTGTTGACCTATTACAACTAACCTGAGGGTAGCTGAAAGAAAAGGACTGCAATCTCATCACAGTTTGAGCTGTGGGATCATTACATGTGTGCAGCACTGCAACTTACAGGTATGTAAAAACCTTTGTTGTTGTGACTATGCTAAACACAATCAGGCATCATGACTGAATTAATAATACAAAAGGAATAATAATAATTAATTAAAAGTTGGGAATTATTCCTACCTTGTGGATTGAGGCCAGATTGCTGTGAGCATCAGCAAAGGCGGGGTTGATCTGGATGGCACGGGTGTAGCATTGGAGCGCTCCCTGTACATCTTGCATTTCTTTCAGTGTATTGCCCATGTTAGAGTATGCGTCAGCAAATGTGGGGCTGATTCTAAAATCAAAGGGGAGAAAAGTGATTAAACACTGTATGACAAGAATACTCAACTATTTCATGATTGCAGTGATGGAAATTCTATCTATCAGAAAAAAAACTAAACTTAACTAAACTAAACATAAAATTGCTACCACATACACACAAACAAAGTCAGCAGGTACCAGGTAAATTTACAAACCTGATGGCCTCTTTGTAGTGCATGAGCGCCTCCTGGAGTTTCCCCTGCTGCTGCAGGACACTGGCCAGGTTAGAGTGAGCTGCAGCGAACTCTGGGAAGACCTGAGGAAAATCAAAATGTTACTAAGATGAATGATACATGAATGCCATGAAAAATTAAAATTTACAAAAACATGATGGTCTTGCTCAACAGACCTACACAGGTAAATATCGATGAGTGATGAGTTAATTCCTGACTCACCTCCAGTGCTTTCCTGTAGAGCTGAACTGCCTCCTCAATGTTGCCCTGTTCACGCTTGATGTTGGCCAGGTTGTTAAGGGAATCTGCGTGAGTTGGACACAAACGCAAGGCTGTGTTGTAGCACTCTTCTGCTTCTGACACCTGGGGATAGCAATAGCATTTTACAAGTTAATATCAGCAATTGCTTTCTGACTTAAACAGACCTTACAAATATATCACATTTAAGTATGGAAGATTGCATGATAAGGGGACACAAAGTGTTGGCTTACATTGCCTTTCTCCTTCAGGGCATTTGCCAAATTGCAGTAGGCGTCAGGGAAGTGGGGCTGCAATTCAATAGCGCGACGGTAAGTGTCAATTGCCAGGTCAATGAGTCCTTGCTCATAGTAGACACAGGCAAGATTTCCATGGACGACTGCATGGTTGGGACTAAGACTCAGTGCTCTTAGGTATCCAGCCACAGCTCTGGAAAATAAGAAGTAGATCAGAGTGCAGAGTTATGCTCAAGTAACAGTGTAACTTGTACACATTTAACACAACCATATAACTACAGAAGGACATATAATACGGCTTCAAATTTATTGCTGAAAATAAGTTTTTCAGTAGCTGTTACAGCCCTGACCTGCATGGCAGTTCTGTTGGCACAGCAAATGTGCCCTGCCTAAATAGTGGTATGCAAAAATATAGCTTTGACATTAACAGACAAAGTGACGGAACTGACTCATCTGAAATTCCACACAGAGTGTGATAGGGTGGTGCTTCAAAGACAAAAGACATGAATGTATAAAAGGGTGTATCATGCCGTCTACCCGGTCATAAATTACTAACCTGTCAAAGATGCGAGCTTCCTTCAAAACGTTTCCTAAATTGATGTATGCATCAAGGAAATTTGGGTCCAGAGTCACTGCCTGGAAATTGAAAACAAAAAAATAAGACAACACAAAAGACATACCAAGAAAGAAACTAGGATTAAAAAATGTTACAAAAAGAATGTAACTGACCTTTTCAAAATGGTGAATGGCCAGCCATATCTCTCCCTGGGCATTGAACACACAGCCCAGGTTGCTCCAAGCCACGGCAAAGTTAGGCTGCGTCTCAATGGCTTTCAGGTAACAAGCCTTCAATGGGTTTATAATGGAAAACCACAGGAAAGGAGGAGGAGAGGTAGAATGGGAGAGGTATAGTATGTAGAAGGGAGGGCAAGGGATTGTAAAATAAAAAAAATAGAAGATTGAGAATAAAGTAAGAAAAAACAAAAAGGGCAGAGAAAGCAAAATTAGTGACTATTCTCCATCATGGCAAAAAGTGAGTCTGCAGCATGGGCTCGTGTGCGCACAAGTCTGCCGCGCTAAGCTGCATTGCTTTTTCCTACGCTGCGCGGATCCAACCAACACCCACACGGCAGCCTTCATCCTTCAGTTATGACCACATTATCACAAAGCATAGTGGTCCCCACATCAGGTACGATCAAATTTAAAAATGTATTCCTTTAAACAAATGTCTGCTTCAATGCTGTATATCTTATGTGGGCATTATATCTCACAACCTGGGATGTTAGACAGTTCGTGCAAGTGATGGTCCCTGTAATGCATGCGCAACAAACGCGAGCACGGGGTGTGTGTAATATGACACCACCACCACAATGCACCATATATCGCTGCTCACGTGACCTTGCTCCAAAGCAAAAAGGTCAGTGCTTCGCTGCCGCGCTTGCTGATTGGCCAGGTAAGACCGCTGCAGACCAACAACCCCTGGCAGAAGACCTGCAACACCAGACTGGCACACACTTAGCACCCATAAAGTATCTCAGAATAAAAGGAGCGGTGGGGGAGGGAGAAGCTCAATGACTCCACTGTTATGGATATATATGGGGCATCTGAAAATATACAGCCAATAAACTGCCATGTGTCACTGAATTAATAACAGGGATTTATTGTACATGGCAAATGTTGTTTTTTTTTTTTTTTAAAGGCCAATTCTTTCTGAGATTTGAGGGTATTTGGGAGCGAGGCTGGTTGAGAGTGGGGAGAGGTCCGCAACCAACAGGCCAAAGGGAGTGAGGGGGGTGGGAGTCGCATGCTTGCGCATTCCGCCTTTTTGGTTGCCTGGAAGGTATCGCTGCGCAGCCCCTGCGCTACTGCAGACTCACAGCGCACTATCTGCATCATCATCAGAACGCTGCAACTCCAAATAAAGAAGGAAAAACAAAACAAAATAGGAAAAATAAACAACATGTAAGAGTTAGAGGGTTCTTACTTGTTTTTCACGATTATTGCTTCCAAATCCAAGTTTCTTTTTACTTAATACAGAACTGGGTAATTAGTATAGCATATTTTAAGAAATGCTTACTGTAATTTTTTGGTTACTTTTTTTCTTTTGCTCTTCAAAAGGAAGCCACAAGACAGAGGAGCTCAAGCATGAAGTGAGGTGGTTTTTCTTTTGTTGGCAGTTACAAACCCGTTACCATATTTTTGGACTTTGTCAGAGTGGTGGCCGCAGCTGGCTGGAAGAAGAGGAGAGGACTGAGGCTGCCCTAGTGTTCCTTTCCGCCAGGCACCTACGCAGGAATAGTGTCACCCACCTGAAACCTTCTAAATAACAATATCAGTTGCGGAAAAACCAAAAGAGACAAAATAAGAAAACAAGACCGTTAGTAAAAGTTCTCAAACAATACATTCTTTTTTTAAATATGGAAATAAAAAAAAGGTTCTTCCAAATCACAACAAACATAAAAACAGACTATTCTTAGTTTTCACTCATGCAATGAATGTTTCATTTCAAAGAAAATAAAAAATGCTTTAAGGGTAACTGGGAGGGAAGAAAGGCTTTGACATATTCAGTTTATTAATTAAATATAGTGAGCCTTACAGCTGTCCATCAATTCAGTTTCCATATCAAACTACAGGAGGGCAGTTACTGGCTTGATCTTGCCCAAATGAACTGATCCCATTTCATTGGGAATAATATTACATATTTGAAGGCAAAAGTGAAGAAGTATTAATCATTTATTTTCTTTTTTTCTTTTAGCATTTGCATGAAATACTTTTGAAACTCTGATTTCTTTATCCGGGCCTGCTTTCTTGAGTCCTGGCCAATAGGGTGGGGGGAAAAAAGTCTGTGGTGTAATTATTTGTATCTAGAGGCCTCCACAGCTCTGAAATAAAGAAGTCATTGCTGTTGCTGCGCGTGCTTCTCTTTCTAAACCAGCATCTGACGCAGGTGGTGGAGTGCAGATAGTGAGCTGTCTGCCTGACGCCACTTGGACCATTTCAAGGCACGTGGGAATGAGCTCTCTTAAACCCATAAGCTTAAACATGCTATTCAATAGCAGTGGATATCAGAGCAGATAACCAGCTGGGGAACATTTTCTTCTTCAACCACAGTCAGAAAAACAAAAACAAATGCATGTTTGCATGAACAGCACTCCTAGGGTGTGCGTGAGCACAGACATGGCTGATGGGTCAGGAAGACAGCTCTGAGCGCGCACACTCCACCAATCCTTAGCAAGCGCGCGGGGGGCGGAGCGACAGAGCAGAGGAGCTTGTGACTCCCTGATGCTCCTCCCCACTCCTTTACCCCCCTCTAGCACGAAATAAGATGGCCTGTAACCCGGTGGGACCACTCCACGTCTCCAGTTTTGACCCAACCCAGGGAACCCCCTGTAAGAAATGACAAATGGAAACGTACCACTTGGAAATAAAAAACCCACACCGGCAGCAACTGTACTGACAGCAAAGTGAGACTACAAGCTTGTCATTGGACATTTGATAAAAACATTGGAGTATAGTGGTTAGGTTAGAAACCATCTTATCTTTTGCACTGCAAAGATAAACTAGATTTTCATCAGTTCATATGTTCTTCAAAGACCGAGCCAGCATTTTCCCTCCAAAAGCAACTATATGAAAATGCATGGGCGAAGAATCAGAGATGACAAAACAGAACTGTTCCAATTTCAAAACTCCAGCCTTTCTTCCTGAGAGGGAAAGGGCTGACCTCTTTAAAAGGTCGGGGTAAAGCAAAGGACATTGGGACTAAAAGTGATACAGGATGGGGACGAATGTTGTAAGTGTACTATGCTGAAAAACAAAATACAAAAGCTGTCTAAAAAGTAATCAGGAGAAGATATGTACTATGATTAAAAAAAAAATCAGAAAAATCAGTTGCCTCATTCTGACCCATATAATTTTTAATTTTAGTAAGTTAGGGTGAGAAGCTCACGGCAAATCTCAAAAATAAATTTGAAAAAAGGAAAAGCTATTATTTCCTGCTCTTAACTTGGCCAAGAAGGTTGAAGGGAAACGACTTTGTTTTGTTTAAAAAAGTCAAAGGGGGAAAAAGGAACATCTAAGGCCTCAGTGGGGGGACACTAAAAACTGAAATGTATGGACAAAAAAATAAATAAATAAAATCTACAACGAAAGTACACAACAAACAACACATCTATGCAAATGCCAGCCCGCTGTAACATACCTTGGCCTCTTCCAAACGTCCAAGGGCTTTAAGCAAGTTGCCCAAGTCACTACGCACACAGTACAGATCCTGGAAAAAAAACAAAACAAAATAAATAAAACCATTTGAATTGCTCTGCTATAATATACCAGATCTACATGTTCAGTGTGTTATTAGCAGACAGAATACACTGTCAATTGGAAGAGTAACATAACACCTGGTGAAAATCTTTGATGTGGTTCGCAGAGATGAAACTTTTCAACCTGCTGCAGTGATGTACAGGTGTAATGCAGGACCATAACATCACTTTTGGGTGTGGTTACAGGTGCAGCAGAGCACATCTCTAACCACACCAAACCAATTAGTCACACTGCTTTTCAGCCTGATGTTAGGTTACTTCTAAGGGTTTCAAAATGACACGTGGCACTTACAGGGTTATACTGTAAAGCAGACACATAAGCTTGCACTGCTCCCTCCATGTCCCCCGCGGCCACCAGAGCTGCTGCCAAGTTGATGTATCCATCAATAAAATCTGGCTTCAGTCTCAGAGCATGGCGGTAGTGCTCTATGGCCTCCTGCAGTTGGCCACGTTCCTTGTAGACGTTCCCCAGGTTGGAGTAGGCCTCAGCCAACATCGGATTCTGTTTGATGGCCAAGGTGCTAAAGTGAGCCGACCTGTAGGGCAAAAACGGGCACAGCATGTCACAATACTGATGGGAGTGGCAGGCAGTGTTGGCTCAGTGAACTGTGTCGATGCAGCAGGAAGTTGTGAGTGGCCCAAAAGTACAAATGAGTACCCTTGAACATTAAAACATTAGGACATGACGCAGCACAACACCAATTTCATCAAGTCAGACTTCATTCTGCAAAATAATCATCATGCTTGCAGTATACTCCAAATGAAGCTGTGTTTGCACAGAAGTGGAAAATCTATCATCAAGAATTTACACCCTGATGGCTTTGATCAGAGTGAAGATCCTTTGACCAGCTACTGTTGAATATGAAGACAGTAACCACAGTACGATTACTTGGTCAGTTATTAATGGATATCAAATAATCATTTCAGCATGTGGTTACACATTTTCTGTCTGATTCCTTTTAGCGCTTCATGACTACAGGGTGACAAAATGCAAGAGTCTGATTACTTTGGAGTATCCTGCTAGCACTGAGTACACAAAAAGAGTTAACAAGATCAAACAGTTTAAACTTGCAATACCTAAAATCTTCACCACCGTATCTGCAAAGCAATAGAATGGCCACCAACAGTGTTAGGATCACGAGAGGACAGAGCAAGAGCAGGTTAAAAAGAGCATTCCCAGGAAACAGCCCAGTTGTTGCATTTGACTGCCAAGACCAGTTGTGTGCACTGAAAGCCACAGAAGACCCATTATGCTCTGCCACTTCCACGCCACCTGCTCAGTGTGCGTAGAGTCAGCCCCCCCACACCTCACCTGTCGAGTCTTCGGCACTGGAAGTGGATGGAGGACAGGAGAAGCAGCACGCCTGTGTTATCAGGCTCCTGCCTCCACAGCTGCATGCAGTGGCGCTCGGCTGCCTCAAAGTCTCCTGACTGATACTCCCGGTGCGCCAGCTCAGCCAACCCTTGGAAGGAAAGCATACGTTTTGTTGGTTCTGGAGCACCAACACAGCCCAAGGGGGGAGGGGGGGAAACAACATGTTAGAGGTGATGGAAGAAAGTAAAGCAGACAAATGAAAAACAAAAAATAAAAAGGTGAAGCTAATACAATCAACCACAAATAATGGCTAATAATGTAAACACAGAAAATCAAGGCAAAAGGTAAAATAAAGGGAGCACTGGGATCTGAAGCTGTGATCAATGTTTAAGAATTATTTCAGTTTTTGCTGTTGCAACTGATTTAAAAATAATTTCAGAGTTTATCACTAAATATCAAGTTGCATCACTGAAATATCTACAGAAGACAGCCATGTTTAAATATTAATGTGGCTCCCTGAAAGACATTAACTAACTACAACTTTGTTGTAACTGTTTTAATTTGATAATGATTTCACATAAAATCAATCGGCTGAGAGACCTTAGCGGCTGGTTTAGTTTTCCTGGAGTTTGTGTGTGTCCCACACATTTTAATCTTCAACCGGTAAAACATATTTTGTGAAATTCTATTTCAAATAGGCAAATCAGGTTTCCATCCACAAAGGGAGAGTAAATATAAAATTTGGAAACAAAACAAGAATGGGATGAAAAAACAAACAGGGAGGGGGATGATACAATGGCAGGAATTCAAAGGTTCACTCCACACTTGAGATTTCTCACTGTAAAAGTTTCCTCAAAAGACTGTCATGTTTCTGTATCATACTGTCTCAAACAGAAATCCACTTTCAATGGATTTTATCTTTATTTTATCTTCCTCTTTTACAGAATGTCTCTTGAGTATCATAACTTGTTGCGTCGTTCTACATTTCCCCTTTCACACGTCTCATATTTTAATCAAACAGCCTCTGATGAAACTGTCAAAGTCAGGTGCACCTCGAGTGTCACTTGAGGTCATTTCATTCGGGGTGTGGCATCAACAACATGAAGCCACATGAACATCCTGCCATGATGATAAGAGCACAGTAAGGTGGGGGGTGGTTAGGGTATCTAATGGTTTAATGTAATAAACAGCCCGGTTAGCTGGCACACAGTGGATCCACACCCACCTGCAGATGGATACCATTGTGCCAGAGCTAATATGCAGTCGATCAGGTTCATCCATCCGTGAGCATTACGTCACACTGCCTGCATGTAGTTTTCCATTACATAACGCAGCCTGCGCTTACAGCGAGGCAGGCAAAATACCATTAAATTATATCAGATCACCTTTAGGGATAAACTGTGCTTTAAACTTGGGTATCTGAACGCCCCCCACCCCTCCCCGCCAAAGATGGCTTCAGACAGTGATAAAAAACGGAGAGGCCGCTGCGTGTGTAACAAGGAGGAAGCCATTTTTTGATCTGAAGCTGCAAAATACATCGACATCTTGAGCTTCGCTTTAGCTGCCTCGGCCCTGCTAATGTCATGAACGCGGTTTCAGGCACGGAAATAGCACATTATATGTATATTATAATAACAAGAGTGCAATTACACAATAACATAACACTTATTCAGATGCTAATTCTCGTTAATTTGACGGTCATGCACTATTTTAAGAGATTAATTGGTTGGAAAGTCGCTGCAGGTTATGCTAACGACATGACATAAGACGATAAACCTGGCCTTATGTCCACTTTACTAACACCCCCCATTACGAGAAGTAAAATGCAATTTAATAAACATGTACATTTTAATGTCAGCTGGTGTTTTCTTTTTTTGATAACAGAAGAAACCTACCTGTGCTGTCAGCCACGTTTCCCACCGAGCTCGCCATCTCCTCAGTCTTCGTGTCCTGCACCGTGGTCGTCAATGTGTCCCCCGGGAGATAACAGCTTCAGAGAAAAAAAAATTAAAAAATAATAATAATAATAATAACTAAAAGAAAAATGCGCGGCGACGAGCAGGCGGTCAGTCGTCTTATTTCTCGTCGGTTAGCAAACACGTTGCCAGGCAGGCTAAGCAGCTAACTTAACGTTTCCCCGCAGCTCAGACTAATGGAGATCTCACAGAGGTCGGATAACAGCTGGGTGACCGTAGTTAGTAAATGATCACCTGGCCTCGGTTTTATTACTGTCCGAGATAATAATAAAAAAACGCGATGCCGTTTAATGTCTCCGGCTGGTTGTCTCTTCACAACAAAGCAGCTGTGAAACATAAAATGGCGAAATGGGTGGAACTAATTTTCGAGAGAGAAAGTAGATCCGCGCATCACTACTATTGGGAAAACGTATGTGTAGAAGCATGATGCATGTCGTGTTAATGACATGATAATGGATATCACGCAGATTTGGTGTGTGGTTTGCTATCCTCACGTTTTATTATTATTATTTTTTTTTTATCACGGCAAAATAACCCGATTATACGCGATGCCGCGCGGAAGAACACGTTGGCGCAGTGAGACAGAGTGCTCAGTGTTCGTGATATCAGGTCGTTCCAAAAAAAGGCCTTCAAATATTCATGATGTGGTGTCGATGAAAACATCCATATCTCATCTCATTACATCAAATATGTCGAAGTCTGACGTCTGTGATTTCCAAAACATAAAGAGGAACAGTGCAGAATAATGATAAGATACAGTAATGTGTGGTAAAGTCATTCAAAATGCAGCTTTGTATTGCAGACCTGGGTTGATTTAAAATGCACACAAAGCCTGCGCAATGAAATATGCAACCATGCAAGTTCATGTACCACAATAAAGACGATTTATCTTGTGTTTTGTGCACCAGAAGGTCCCGACAAATATGGCGATGCAGCTCTGTGGTCATAGTCAAATTATTACTGCTGCTCTGGGAATTAGAAATAGCACAAGAAATGCGGGACTGTACCAAAAATAAACAAGAATTTGCATAAAGGCACAGATTTGCATCTTTATGAACAAATATCCTCAAGATAGATCCGTTACAGCCTGACCTGCAGCTGCTGTGAGCTTCAAAACATAAAGAAACAATACAGGATCACCATAAGATAGAATAATGGCCAGGTTAAGTACTAAATGGAAGCTTGTATTGTAGACCTGCATGTAATGCAACTAAAATATTACCTCTGCACACTAAAGTATATAACCATACAAGCAGAAATATCAGAATATACATATACACATTTTACCTTGCTTTTTGACATGAGTAGATCCAAATGAATCTGGAAATCCAGCTTTGTTGTGGCAGTTAAGTTATTGTTGCTGCTCTGGGAATTAGAAATTGCACAAGAAATGCAGGGCAGTACCAAAAATAAAAAAGGCAAACCTGCCGTGGAGCACACTGTGTTATTGTGGGTATAACCATGCATTCCTTTACCAGGCATAACAGCTGCACATTTATTAAACAGAACATAACTCCAAACAGATTGTATTGGTAGCCATGTTAAGGTAAATGCATTTCTTAATGTTATGGTGTTGTGTAATAAAAGGAGCAAGCCCATACAGTATTTTCAGTTACACTCTTTCCTAATATAATAATCCCTATTGAGTTTATCATGGGATCTGTGGCTGGGCCAACATGTATAACCAGGGGAGTCGTACACAATTCAGCTGTGAAGAAATGTATGTGGTCCTCTGTGCATTTCTTATGCAGGGCTGATAATCACCAATAGGGGGCAACCTCTGTAAGCATATTTCAAAGAAAGATACTAGGAGACCCACAAAGTGGCTTTGAACATGGTTTTGGTATTTTTGCAGGTCCCACATATGTGGTATCTATCTGTATGTAGTTAACAATAGGATGGTGTTTATATTCAGCTATTTAAATGCTGTTGCATGTTTCAAACTACTGAAAAAAGCCCCTTCTTGCGTGTTTTAATACAACCTAAGAAATTTGATTAAATGTAACACAGATCAAAAGTTTGTTCTCTCATGCTGCAAAGTATCTCTTCAATTCATCCATGTTCACCACATTCAGTCAGTCAGTTTTGAAGATGAGGCCCATCAAGTGATAGTCATTAACGTGCCATTCTGCCCTGAAGATGTTGAAAAGGGGCCTACTGCTTGCTGCACCCCACTTTTTCCCATAGGCCCTCTATGGGAAAGTAGCTGACATCATTGCCCATGTTGGCTTTGCGCTGTGTGCTCAAAGCATGCATGGGCTGCAGGGTTTGTGTACTCTTCAACACGTTCCTCACTCCTCACACTGCTCGGCAGTCACTTGTGCACAGGATGATGTCATGGGCGCTGCGTGTCTGCGGCAATCGCATCTGACATGCTTTATCTTTGTGCAAGCTGCAGTCACTAGGAAGGCAGTCAGGGAAAACACATCTTCTCCTGCCTAAAGGGTCAGTGACAGCCTTCCACAACAGACCCTGCTTTCACACAAGCTATTTTAGGAAGCACGTGAGAGCAAGAGGTTCATTCACTCTCAGGTCAATTCAGACCGGTTGCTATTAAAATCTCAACTTAGCCTGGAGATGTTGGGTTGTTGTGCTGTTTAATTGCCAGGCCACCACATTCTGCAGCTAAATGAGTGGCCTAAATCATTTCAGCCCATTTATTTTAGGAGAAGATCCAATGCAGGCTGATGACCCACATTATTTGCAGTGTTTTGGAATGCTTTCCTAGATACTTGAATGGAGTTGCTTGGGGATGCAGGGGGAGTTATTTGTTCATTTAGTGATTGTTTTTGCTCCCTTTCAGTGAGTCATACATGAAAGCTGCTTTTGTCTTGCAGAGCATGAGCTCAGACAGACATATTTTAGTGTAATGACTGAATTTTCTTTGTGTTTGCACACATCTGGAACAGCTATCATGAAGAAGTATCCCAGCACCCAGTTATAGTTTTAGGCTTACTGATCAATGAGCCCTCTTGATTTTTTATGGCTCTGCTATAGAATTGATGCCTCAGCCCTGCAGGGATGCTGGAAAAACAAGGCCATATTTTTTATTCTGGTCATCCATTAAGATTGCCAAAACGGGGAAACTCATGGAGAAGTTGAATATTTGCTTTGCGATGCTGATACAGCAAGACCATACTGATGATGATAACTGAACCGATCACGCAGAGAGCTTCATAGAATTACATCTTTAAAAATATATATCCTGCAAGATACAACAGTTATAACCTGTTCTGCAGCTGCTGGACTTGCCCTTACGATTATAACCTGTATGGGAAGAAAGAGCCAGCGGATGCTTGCTGAATTTATTGGCTCTCTTCACACTGAACCCAGTGATGAGGGGAAAAAAAATACTAAATGGATTGCGATTAAATGGGAGCAAAAGGTTCAGATGAAATGAAGGGCAGAAAAGTAGGCAACCATCATGTCTGCATGAGCACAGCACTTTATTGCTTTGCCAGATGCCCTGCAGCAGCAGCAGCAGCACACATATTTGTCACTATGAGCTTCCCTTCTGCAAGACAGACAAGAAAAAAAAAAGACAGTGAACAAAGGCATTTCCTCAAGAGCATCTTAGCTGCTGTAGCATAAGCTGGCATACATACTGTGACTGCTGACATACTAACACAGTGAGACATGTGTTTTGCCAGAACTGTGTGAGTACATCAGAGAGGCAGATATTGGATCTCTAGTTAGTTGCTAGGTTTAATCATCAGGTACTGGAAGCTTGATTCACGCTCCTGGCCTTTATTTAAGACATTTGTCAGGTGCAGACTGATGTTTTATAGCCACACATTTTGCGGTTGGAATCTGTGTCTGAACAGCACAACTATGCAGAAAAATGCACTGCTGTAAACTGGTTGTTTCTTTTTGAAGTCGCTCATCTCTCAGGGGGTCATTGTTTATAAGCACATGTGGAAAGCTGCAGAAAGTCTTTGTTTTAAGTTTCACTTTTATGCATGTCATGAATTGATTTAAAGTTATAAAGTGCAGATGGAAAGAAAATCAAAAATGGCAGATTGTCAGCATTCGTCATCATTTAAGTCACGTGGTCACTTTTATGCTTTAACCCTGCCTGTTTCTGTTTGCATCACTGTGTGTCAGGGAGCAGGACAGGTCAGGGCCGGTGTTTGCAGTGAAGGTGTCGGGGCCTGCCCGGTGCCTCATTTAAATCTCTGCATTCATCACCCTCTGACTCCCTGACCCCTCTCGTTTCACCCTGCCCACATCCCTCTTTCCCCTCTCAGCAACGCAGATAGTAGGACCTGGTGACACTTTTCATGACAGCAGCTGTCAGTCTCTTCTATCAGTTACACGAAATGACTGACACCCTCTCTAACCCTGATCCAAGCTTTTTATTCACCCTCTGGGAATCTCTGCCAGTTACGACAGGACCCACCTCTGGCCCAATCACCATGCTGATGAACACCTCCATTTCTCTCCAAGCCTTCCACCCACTGCTCAGAGGGCTGTCAGTCAAACACATAACTTTTTTTCTGCGGCTGTGTTTTAAGGATGTCACTGGATATGTTGCACGCTGCAGTGCATTTGAAATGCGAATATATGACTTCTCCCAGGGTTTAGACTCAATCTCCAATGTAAAAAAAAAAAAAAAAAGCCTCCTCGGATGGAAAACTCCACTGATCCCAGCTTTGCCAGATCTCATTTAGATCCACCTGAGGGGGCTTCAAGTGGCATGCAATCCCCGAGACGGGATGTCTGGGGTGGGGAAGGATTAGAGGAGACTCCCCCTGGCTGGCTGGGGTCCTGGACTATCTGAGAGGCTCTCTTGTTGTGGGTATGTGTTGAGCAGCTGATGTTGTTGTTGTTGTATTCTTCTCTGTGTGAACCAGCGTGCAGCTTGAGATAAAACAGTACGAGATCAGCAGAATCACCAGCTTTTTTCAATCACTCGTCTTTCATCTCTTTTATTACTTTGACTTCTTTACACACTTGGTATCTTTTTCATCCTGCCGCTTTTTTTTCTTGAGTCTTGTTTCTAATTTACTTTATGAGTGTGATGTTTGCTTTCACTCGCTCATTAAAACACTGTGGGTCCACGTTAGAGAGTTATCTCCACGTCTTATTTTCTTAGTTTGTTTTATGGCACTAAAAAACTCATTCTTTTAGATATTCATCATTTATTTGATACCCTCCTCATTTTTTATTGCTTCTTCTAGTTCAAAATGAAGTGAACTTGGCACCGACCAGGCGCCTCCAAAGCAAAACGCTGGGAACATGCTCACCACTCCAACATGACTTCTCTCCTCTTTTTCACAGTTAACGGAGCACTTGTTGTGGCCTATCCCTGTGTTTGTTTAAGACCAAACTGAGTTGGAAACTTACATCTTAAAATGAAAAACACAAATAAGCTGACAGATGTTAACCTTATAATTACCTACTGTACATGCATCATAAACACTGTGATTTCAGTAGATGCACAAGTGGGAGGATTGATGTTCCTCTGCAGGCCTGAAGTGCTCACACACCCTGACTCCACCAAATAAAAACAGTCTCTCTGTATATACAGTTCTCTCTCTTTAGATTAATGGGGTTGGCCATTCACCTGGTAGTTTTTGCCTCTTTTGCTTTCTCTCTCTGTTCCTCCACATCATTCAAATGGCCTTCCTCGCCAGTGACAGTTACAGCATAATTGACCCGTGGCCAGCCTTGAGCAAATAGGACCCGTGTTGTGTCCCATTCTCACGCAGAAGTCACCCACTTCGCAAAACCTTTTATCCAGAAAAATGGATCATCCATCACCAACCCCACTCCCCTCTCCTAGCCCCTCTCCTCCCACCAGTTGCGTAATAGGCCGTACCTTGTGAGTCAGTCATGGAGGGGGGAACACTTTGTCCGGAAAGAAGGTCACCGCCAGAGAGTAGAAATCAGCCTCTCACCCGGCTCAGGGCACAATACGCCACTGTTCACCCTAAAAGCAAAGGTCTCTACTTACGCCATTCACACAAACAGCTAAAGAGGAAGCCCGCGTGTTTGAATTGTACTTATTGCACCTGTCTGTATGACAGGGCGATGCTCCATACGTCATGAACTTATTGTCGTCCAACATGTGTGAGAACTTTTCCCCTCTCTGTCTTATTGATGCAGTTCCAAGTTATGTAACTGCACACTATGCCACAATAAAGGATTAGACCAACTTTGAGGAGATAAGCTTCGTAATAATAATAAGCGGTAGCAGCACAGAGCTGGTTTTCTGAGCTCTGTGTATGTTTGATATATAATCTCATCACAAGTTGCAGCGGCTGGCCATAATTCATAGGTAAAGCAGTTTAGTCTGGATTCTTCTCGTTCGGATCCGTTTATTTGCTCTCACAACCACGTGGTGAATCACTATTTCCTCTCATACAATAATTGTACAATTATTTGTTCGTACAGTTGTTTGAACAGTTTACCTCAAATCTCAGCCTGCTTCTGTCTTTTCCCACCCTGTTGCTTTCCTCCCTAGGTATCCTGTTTACATGACACACACAGTTGTAGAAATATTGCGGAAACCGGGACTCATTTCAAGATACAATACACACTTGATTTGGGTGTTCATATGAAGGAAAGGTTTTGACAGCACTTTGTAAACATTGTCACTCTGACCGTACTTTGGTTCTTTCCTCAAGCCAGCTTGGATCTTAAAGAGACTGCCAGGATATTACAATATCTTTTTGTTTTTTTTTTAATTCAAGAACATGCGTGTGTTACTTGCATGCACGTGTAAGCGTGTACATGTGTTTCTTCTGTGCATGTCTGTATCTGTGTGTACACAGCGTAGGTCGGAAACGGGCTGGACCGCAGCGGCTGTGGAAGGAACAGGGAAGGAGTCCGGAGGAAAAGGCGTAGCTGCTGCCTGTCGACCACCACATCCACTGCCCTTGCCACAGGGTGCAATAAAACGCACACACAGCGCTACCACAAACAGGGAGACCATAATAATAAAACCACAGAGTTTAACATTACTGGAGGTGTCTCTTGTAAAATGTCATGACATTGCAAAAGTGACCATTGTGGTTTGACTTAAGATGCAAAAACTAGTCAAGTGAGAGAAAAATGACTATTCTGTGTGGAACTTGGCTGCAATGGTTCAAAGTCAACAATGCTTTTACTTTGGTCCTCTCAAATTTGCACTGATCACACCCTGCTCTGATTTTCAACTGAGCCGTTAGGTACGTGCAGACAGTGATTATGTCATTACCATCATTAAGTCACACGCCCTTTTGGCATAACCTTTTAACTACATCAAGTCCTTCATGATGCAACAAATCATAATCTTTTAAGAACATTTGGTAGTCATCCACGACAACCAAACCAACTGTTTATAGTTTCATCTTCATTTTATGACATGAAACTTTTTAGGGACATGCCTGTACTACTGTAGTCCTCTGGGATTAAAATAGTACTTTTCCTTAGCGAGGAGACAGTGTGGAACAGGATTAAGACACAGCTGTGGAGGCGAGGTTGCAAGGGTCAAAGGTCACAGAGAGCAGATGGCAGTGAAATCCACTGTATATTTCGGACATTACTGGATAAGCAGGGAAAGCTTTGTAACGTCCAGATAGAGTGAAAGTTATTTACTGGAAAGTCACAGTATAATTGAATTATTTCTGTATTTATCTGCAAGCTGTGCAGATTCCCAGGATTGCATCCTCCCTTTTTCCTGTGTTATCTCTTGCGAAACAATTACAGGAATCACGGGGAATTATTTCTTTGCTGAGTGTATGAATGAAAGTGAAAACAATGTTGACATAAATCTGTGCCAAGGTCAGACACTGTTTCTATTCTGCATACATAAGCTTCATATGAATAGATGTCCACTCCACGGTGAACATACAGTACAATACTTGGCGGCATCCAAATGTGCTTCAACGTAACGTTGCAGGTGTTGTACAAAAAATCTGTCCTCCCTTATTTGCAGCTCTTAACTCTTGAATGATCTTTAACCCTCTGTCTGCAGAACTGGGTCCCTCCCAAGAGACAGAGCCTGGGAGACTGGGACCAACCAGGGGGAAACATGGGAGTGAAAGGTCAGGGGTTGTGGATGCAGAAACAAGGGTCAGGATGGGAGTGGATAGGGTGGCAACCTTTGACATCAAAGCCACAGAGTTGCAAGTCTTTAACCACCAATCATACTGAAATTACTCACTCTGCTATGTGTAGTATCTCTAGTTTATTACCTAATAATATACAACTAGTTAAAAAGCACTCAGTGGACCGTGGGTCCTAGTTTGTGATAAAAGCCAAACAAGCCAAAAGCCAAAAAGAGAAGGCAGACATTTAGGTTTGATTTAGCAGTCACAGCACAGGTGTAAGCCACATATTCTTTCCTAAAAACATGATGTATATATTCAAACAAAAGTAATCTGTTTATCCATTTTTACCCAGTAGAAGTGTGTGGCTGTGTATCTGCAGAGACCATGTCCACTGCCTGCATTCCCTTATTTTCTATGTTTGAGAAATAGTAGCTACCATGAACCAGAACTTTGGAAGTAAACATGCTAACTATCCATACAATTGTGTTTTTTTCTCACAAGGTTCTGGAATTTAATTAGCTAAAATACTGCCATGATAACATGAGAACTATAATGGCAGCTAATATTTTGGCATGGCCAGGCAGTCTTCAGTAACCTGTTGCCTGATGTGGTTCATTTATTTAAATCTACATATTCAAATAGAAAAATGTGAGCTGTGCGTAACCCTTCAGAGGATTTTTTTTTTATTTTCACAGGCTTGCCCTGTTATTGTTTTTGGATGGACAAGCAGGCTGTTGGGTGAGGCTTTGAAGGCCCAGAGGTGGGAGAGGATACAACTGCCCCAAACGGGGAAGTGCATGCACATTAAGAAATGGATATTGGCTCAGATTGAAGCACTCAGCTACAACTGCATGTTTGTTCCAGATAAGAGCCATTATTTTTCTTCTGAAAATAAGAGAAAAACACAACCACACGGCGGATTTGAAGGATGTTGGCTGTTTCAGTGACTCTAAATCAGAACATAATGCATCAACAGCAGCGTGGAAAGAGCGGATAACAAGTGTTGACCCAAATGTTTAGTCACTTTGAAGTGTGGCCATTTTCTGGGAAAAACAAAATAGAGAAACACTTAACTGAAGGACAATGGACAGCGTGGATGGTCTGCTGTTGTGTGCAAACGTGACTTTGTTTCTGTGGGGGTACAGACGAACCGTGTGGATAAACTTCAGAGCTGGGTGACTGACTGCAGAAACAAGATCTCTTTATCAATTCATGCAAAGTGATCTGCTGTCATGATGCTATATGGGTGTTTGAACAACCATAAATACCAGGCAATTCCATTTTAAACATTTTTATAGACATACCTGACAATTTTATTTATTACATTTTCATCATGTGAATGTGTGTTACCTGTTCTCTCATTAATTAACATCTGGCCGCTGTTGTACTTGTAATTCTAGTTTTACTACTTGTAACACAGTCTTATTATTAGGCCTGTTGTTGCTGCTGTTGTTATGTTACTGTTCTTGTTATTGTTAAATGGATGGACAAAAAAAATGATGTAGTGACATAACCAGCAATTCAGACATCCCAGCTTATGCGCAGTGGGTGCAGGCCTGTTTTTTTGGCAGGACCTTGGTTGGGAGCAAATCCCCTTTCTGTGATACACAATGCTAGCTCATAATTAGCATTGCTTGGCAAGACCTGCCCAGTGCACCTGGGGAAATGGGAGTGGAAGAGGGCTACTGGATGAATAGTTATGTGGAAATCATGCAGCTGTGCAGGGCATTGAAATTTGACTGATGGCGCCCTCTCACAATATGTTTGTGGTCTCTTACGTACGGGTGACAAAAATATTCAGTGGCTTGTCCCGTCACAGATGGTCATGTTGGTTTATATTGTAATCTAATCTGGCAGAGCAAACCCAGAGCACATCACTGCTATGCACAGAGGACTTTATCATCGCTCTCAGCTGTAATAAGTACCCTCAGCTTATCTGCTATTTTTATGGGAGCACTATGTTATTATGGCCCACGGAGCACTGCGGCTGCACAATTTGTGGCCTGCCCCTGTTTTTACATCCATATCAAGCACCTGGTGGGAAATAGGCTAAGAATTAACTCTGAGACTCAAACATGTCATTATATTTTCTTATGTGCGTCTCTTGCCATTACGTCTTACTTTGATCAGTAAAAATCCAACATGACATAACATACAGGGGAGGGGGACCAGTGCCCTCTGTGTTTCTCCATATGTGATCACTGACTGGGAATACAAAGGATCCATTTCAAAATGTTAAACCAGCTTTTGAGTTTAGGCCTCACCAAATAGTACTTCAAAGGAATTTCCATGTCACTCGGGGTTCCGGACCCTCACATGAAAGACCTGCTCTATGCCCAGATCTGTGCCCCTGGACCCTACAGCTCTGATGTGCCACATAGTGCCACCCTTTACTACTCTGATGTCCACATTGTCACAGAGTCCTATGGAAGTAATCAGGCGTGCTCTGTTTATGCTTGATCACAGCACCAGCAAGAGCTGGGCATTACGACTGCCGTGTCTCGTATGCGACTCCTCTGCGGGTCACTGGAGATGACTGAGATCAGCCTGAGATACACAGAATTCACTGTGGGGTCTCCTGTGCAACAAGAACCAAAACAATGATGACGCCAAGCCGCAGCTGAGAGGGACGTCTTACATGGACAGAGCTGCTGTGAGGGTCTGCAATGTGCAGTGACTGCATTTCGGATAAATGCTACCTATGGATACGCTTTAGTGTCTGTAAGAATACAAGAAAACAAGCTTCAGAGAAATTTGCTCAATATACAGTGTCAGAAAACTTTGATTCGTCATAAAAACCAAGCCAAGAAACGAATGAGCGAATCGAATATTCTATCTTGGAATTAAGCCAGACACGACATACATTTGAGCCAAAGCTTTTTGTTCGCAAAGACATTGCCTCACTTTTCTCCCCTCCTCCCTCTCTTCTCAACACCTCCCTCTCTCCTCCTCCACACCTCCTGCTCAGGTCACAGTTGGAAGACCATTAAGAATGCACTGAAGTACATCCCCCGGCGTGCTGAACGAGGGAGGCGTTAAAAACAAGAGGCCTACCATTATCATTCACATAAGCGTGTGTTTGTGCATCTGTGTGTGTGTGTTTATGTGTGTGTATCAGGGGTTGGCTGTTGTGTCTGTTGTAGCTGCATGTGCTGTGCATATCCTCTGGGTCAGTCAGAAATGAATCATTTCAATGTCATTTTTGTGTTACCGTGTAATTAACTTGTTCCTCTCTGCTGATTTTCACTGGTCTGAATACACAACCGCGGCGCTCCAGTTAACTCTTTACACTCTCGGGGAACAACAGGCAGGTGTGACCAGTAACAACAGGATGACAGGGTTCAGCACCTCTACTCCCCACTGACTTCCTCTCACACCCCGGCTCCACATCCAACCACACCCAGAGTCACAAGCTATACAGTTACCAGCGTGTTAGTAGACATACAGTGGACAAAGGTGTGTGTGTGCTTGATTCTGTGTGATGGAGTGCACCCTGGTTTTAACCTCTGAATACCTTCACTGAGTTAATCCCTTTAACTGTAGAAGTGCTCATCTACTCAGACAATTGTAGTTAACTCCAAACAGTCGCTGATAACCTCTGAGCCTAACCTGTGACCTCTGACCTTAACCTCAGGGCTCTTCAAACAAGACATTGGCCTCTAGGGATTCACCGTGTATATATCTTAATGGGTTTCTTTTTTTCTTTCCCTGTTTTGCTTTCTCCCTTTTTGGGTCTCTCTCTGCTCCTCTGTGTTGGTCTCCTGCCCTTCTCTGGTTTTTCTTCAAGATAATCCTGTGAGTCTGTTTCCTCCAGAGCCATTCTGAGTTTTCACAACATGGAGCCAGGGGCTACTATGGCGTGCATGTGAGGAGTAAACAGCAATGCATAGATCTGTTTATCTAACCTTTTCTGGGCTCAGCCCTGCTGTGTACACAGTAATGGATTACAGCCGCTTGTAACAAACTCAGATTTTCTCTTGATCCTCCCTTATTCCTTACCAGGTACCCCATCAATTATTGATGAAATATATTCCAATTGTTTTGTTTGATGTTTTTCTCTCTGTAATTCACAATGAAACTGCATTTAAAGATATGACTTCTTGAACAGAACTTCTTTGTACCACACATGGTCTGACCAAAACAATTACCAAAAATACTCACAAAATCTGCAAAGATGACCAGGTAAAAGTGTTTTTAATTGTCATTCCCTAAGCCTCAGGTCCTGCAAAATCAGAATATGAGTTATTTCTATGGTTCCGTTTGTTTAGCCATTTACAATCCATTGCACTTGGGTATAAATAAAGGGTGTGATTTGTTGTGTGTGTTTTGGCGTGTAGTGCTTTGGTTGTCAAGGACAGAGAGGCCATTATGCTGACACCCTGCTTGGACCTTTGATGTAACATTACAAAAAAAAAAAAAAAAAAAAAAAAAAAAAAAACACTTTCACGTTTCTTTGAGCAATGTGAAAGCAGAGTGCACAAACACAAATTAAACTCACACGCATGTCATTAGTTTAAATCATTAGCTACGAGGAGCGGATTGAACAGGGTGTGGATATGTGTCATATCCTCCTGAGACCCGGCCCATTCATTTATGTCCATTACAATGGACATTGTGTTTATCTGTATTTTCCTTAATTATTTGGAGTTATGCTATCAAGCTCTATGGTATTCTGTAGAGGACATCCTGGGCATTCCTATGATATGTCATGTTAT
>JBAJHX010000053.1:16096563-16113596 GCA_037176925.1 Amniataba percoides | reverse complement strand
TTGGCCCAAATAGACAGGAAATCACACAAAAACATAAATTGTTAGACACTTTTTTTCTTTGGTTCTCAGGAGGATATCTGAGTGTGCTACATTTAACAATGTGAATTATGCAAACACTTAATACAACAAATTCTCGCCGTGGATGCTGTGCTTTTCTACAGATTAATGGCATAGTACATTTCCATGAGCAGTGTTGTTTTCCACTATCAGGCTCGCTCTCGGCCTCTTGGTACACCCTTTAGATCCACTTCAACAGGTTGAGTAGTTAATGAAGGACTCAAGGAGAGTGATAAGAGGTAATAGCGGGTAATAATACTAATTGGTGGTGATTGCGGTGCTTCTAAATTGGTAAATCTGTGTGAGTAAACAGAGCCCCGGTTCTTTTCAATGACCTCAGCCAGAGTGCTCCCTCTTTCTCACAGCACAGCCTAGCAACAGCCTGTCCTTCCATTTTACTGGGTTTTGACCAAATAACTCAGCTGGCCATCGCAGCTCTGCATTGGTCACTCATCCTTTTGTTCCCCCTCTTTTCTCCCTCTGCCAAACATGCCAGATCTCCTTGTGTCGGAGAGGGGAGGAAGGAAGGGAGAGAGGGTTTGCACGTGATTCCCAGAGAGTAGAATAAGCCCCATGCTGTCTTCCCATTTATCTGACCCACATTAAGTCATTTCTCCCTCATTCTTTTAACGGCTTAATGGCTTCCAGATCATCTGGTTAATTGTCATGTTTAAGATGCCTGTGGGCCCTGTTGTTAAAGAACACCCAATATTCTCAGTGATACTTATAAATATCAATACCCTTATTCATTATCAGAGTTGGATGAGATTATCCACACTCCTAATTATGTGCCACTCAATTTCCTGGTCCTTTTTCAGTCTTTTAATGAAGCTAAAACAACAGGCTAATAGCTGTATTATATGTTGTAACATATGTATTTAACATATTGAACAGATCCACAGGAGAGGGGTATCAATCTTATGAACTAACTCTCAGAAAGAATGAACCTTTTTATCAAAATGTCAAACTATCTCCTCAAGCCAACTTATGTGCCCCATGTTAAATCCTGCCCCCACAATGACGTGTGGCCCAAATGTTCAGTCGCTCACACAACTGCTCCAGGCTCCAATGGTGCCCCCACAACACAGGAAACCGGGCCTTGGGCTCAGGGGTTCTGGGGCCCAAGGGTGCCTTGTTTTACCAACAGCTCCTGTGCTGCAGCAAAAGCCGGGCCGCATTGTTATGCAACAGTTAAACAAGGATGAATGGGCTTCAGCGCAGGCCCAGTGAATGCCGGTGGCAACGATGGGAAGAGAGCAGCAGCTAGGTTAATCCCAGAGGGAGTCCACCAGCGGCCTGGCCCTCATAACTCCTCCGTGTTTTCCTTTCAGCCTTAAATGTGCCGGTTGAATGTCTATGGGAGCCAGAGAGAGAGCAGAAAGGAGGAGGCTGGGTTCTGTGGCTCCAGCAGCAGAGCGGGCCGCTTAATCCCTGCAGCCCCAACACAGGGCCCAGCCAAAACTCTGGGGGTCCCCCCTCATTTTCCTACTTTGCTAACCTCTCAACTGCTAATCTTCTCTTAGCTTCCTCCTCTCCTCCCCTCTCCTCTCCGCCAGCATGGCCGCCCTACCGGCACCGAGCCAACAGCCCCACTGTCTCTCTGTGGGTGACATCACTGGTTGGCAAAGAGGAGCAGGAGGAGAATAATTAGGTTTAGATGGTTGAAGTAACAGTGTTTGTGTGTGTGTGCGTGTGTCGGTGCATGTTGAGTGTGTGTGGTGATGTAGAAAGGAATTTGCAAAGCTTTACTCAACTTGAAGCACGTAGACGTTGCGATCAATACCCAGATGGAAACCGAGCGAGTGAACAACGCATCTGAATGCTTTGACTGCATGGTTTTATGCGATGCAGGTGGAAATAAACAATGCAGTTCACGTTTAATGAGTTTACACAAGACATTGCAATACATTTTACCTTCTCGTGCAGAAAAAACAAGCAAATGTTGAGACAAAATTTTAAAAAATGTAATATAGCCAGAGAGACTTGAAACGAAGACTGTGTGGGTTTGGGGTTAACTGTGACGTTGAGGGAAGAAGAGAAGGAGGCCCTGCTTTAATAACTCACTATAGACTCCATACATGACCACCCCGGCAAACCCCATCCCTTCACTGCTCTCTGTGCTATATACACAGCCTACTTAGAGAGAAGCCTTTGTTTGTACGACGCGCTTTGTCAACCTCTATTTAGTGCCTTCTTTACAACAGACCCGGCCCTTTGAATATTAACTGTGTGATCACTCTTGCCACACAAGCAGACGCCCGGGACCCCCTATCTTCACAGCCCAGATCCCCTGCGCTCTGCTCCGGGGCTTTGTGCCCAACCACAGCTTGGTCATATGGACTCTTGTGGTCTCTCATCAGCCATTTGGGGAGAAATTTAGTTTCCACTGCTTAGCTGACATCATTTATGGAGCGTTTGATTCCTTTCGCATATGAGGAGACTTGAAACGGTGGATCAAATATGAGAGGGGTCTTAGGGTTCACAATAAAAGTGACAAAGGGACGCAAGAAGAGAAGGGGAATAAAGGGGCTGATTTGTCTGTGTTGCTGTATGTCACTGTGTCATTGTGAGCCTCTAGTGGAGTGCGACTGTAGCTCCGACCAGTGTAATGACCGTAGCAGCTGGGGCAGGAAGGCGACTGAGGGTGGAAGAGTCTGGGCCAGTGTTTTTGCAGGCCAATAATCCCCTTTATTGAGTCTCAGGAAATCCTAATTGGAGTCGGAAGTGGCTCCAGCGGCCAGATGTGCGAAGACAAACAGTGCTGACCCAACCCCCAAGGACAACTGACCACAAGCACCTCAGCCTCACATCCACCCTGCTGGGTTTAATTTAAACACAACACACACTCACACAAAGCATGCAAGGACAACTGACCGCAAGCATCTTCACAAGCACGCCCTCCATCAAACCTGGAGAATTCAACTTTATCCCAACACATGTGTATGGACATGCATCTGATGCTACAGTTGTTGTAGCTGGACACAAAGTGTGTGCTTAAGACAGTCTATGAAAACAAAGTAGAGTCTCCTCTGCTCACTCAGTTGATAACAGAGCAGACGGCGCAGCCAATGTTGTTACAAAAGCACGTAGTGGAAATTCTTTTCTGATCAATGTACAGGAAGCCCCTAAAAAGGAGCGACATGAAGAAGAAAAAGCTTCTAAACATGCATGACTGTTCTGACAAAGAGGCAAAAACCTCAAAAAAGTGAAATCTTCCAGATATCGCTCTTTACAGCGTGTTTTTTCCTTTTCCCCACAACTTTGACTCACAGCCCTCTCATCTTTCTGTCTCCATAATGTTTGTATCATCGTCTAATGGCCTGTCTGTGAACCCCTGAAGTCACATTGACCGCTGGCAGTGAATGATTGTAAAAAGGCACTGTGCTTTTTTACCATCACTCATAACATTTGTATGTATGAAAGTGGACATCCTCTCATGTGTTCTTATATGGGATATGTGGAGGAGTCATGTATGAGTCTGTGTGAGTTCACGTGTTTGTGTATGAGAGCATTTGAAAAAAAAAAGAGAGGGGCAAGAGGCTGAGAGCGTGTCTGTGTTGTCTGTCTCTCGCTGTCTCTCCTTATCAGGCCGGCGGTCTGACCAAAGCCAGAGATCCTTGTCAGGCCGTTCTGGATAACTGCACGTGATCTGAGTGCAGCTGGGAAACCGGGAGAGATCTGAAGGAGCTGGCTTTGATTAAGAATACCTCCCCAGACCTACTGTCCCAGTCTGGTGGGATCAGACCCAGGTGTGTGTGTGTGCGTGCTCACACACTATGTCTGTGCACTGTTTTAATACCCCTGCAGAGCCGCAGTCACACTGACCCATTTACCCCACCATGGAAATGTCTAAGACCCAGGAGGCAGCCCAGACTCACCAGAGGCAGAATAACACCAAGCCCCCATATGGCTATATCAATAGTTTCACATGGAATAGTTTTACAGCCACTTTTACACGCTATATATAAATGGGGCATCTGGGCAAAAAAATCCATCATATTGATTTCTTTACATCCGGACGTCATTTCTGCAGTGTGGAAAGCCAATTGCAGCAGAGGTCACAGTATAGAATTTGATCACCGTAGCAAAAGCACTGTGTTGAACAAGTGCCATTTTTTACATGGTTTTGCCGGTGTGTGTGTGAGAGAGAACACCTATGATTATGCATGTGCAAGTTCGCGGAGGAGGGAGCTAATAGCCTTCACCTTTAGGTAACCCCTCTGGGACTTCAAAGCGGGATTAAGAAGGAGAGATGGCGAGGGGCTAACACTTGCTGCATGGCTGCGGCCGCCCCACTAAAGTAAGGGGGCCAAGCTTCTAAAGATCTGCCGCTGCTGGGGGCTTATGTGTTAATACTTATTTCTCCGCTGAGAGGAAAAAGTGGCAGGTTCCCTTGACGCATTAAAAGAAATTTTGCCACCAATTCTAAGACGCCATTTTTCTTGAATGCCTGATGGAGAGAAACACAGTTTAACCTGGATGCACGGATTCCCTCTCACACTCACACAGGCTCACACACTAATCTTACACATGAACACCCTCATGCACATTCATTCTCCAAAGAATGGGCCAAGTGAAGCACAGGCTCCGGAGCTCACTGTTATGCAAAAAGAGTGGGGGGTGACCGGCTGGGAGTGGGCCTGTAAACACATCACAGACTGTTTTGTCTCCTTGCAATTTAACTGTCTTGGGGAAACATGTGAGGGATGCCAAGTTAACTCCTTGCTATTCACTGATCACTGTCGCAGTGTCCGTGTTGCATGAATGCTGGCTCAATATGCGGAATTGTGCAGGGTTGTTCGGGGCCTTTATGGACTATAAAGCTGCCGTCTCTCAACAGTGGCATTTCCTTGTATTCTGAGAAGTGCACTGTACTCTGAGAAGTGAGTGACTGAATAGAAAGTGAAGTTTCCTGAGAGAGGTTTATTCTGGCACGGGCACACTATAACATGCCCGGCTGCACAGGCACAACAATGGCCAGATCTTTGGGGTCGTAACCCCCTAATTACCGCAGAGCCTGGAGGTGATGACGACTGCCTGTCAGCATGACCTGTGAAAGGGGCTACCTGAGCCGGACCCTGGAGCGCCAGGTGACACGGGCCCAGAGCGCCCCATCACCTCAGATGAAAGGTCGTGTTACGGCTTCTGCATCCCAGCACCTGGACCATTTCAGCACCCTAGAGGGACTTCTGGTCTCTTGGCTTTCACCTATGGCCCGCTGACGGAGCAGGTAGGAGATACAGACATAATTTCCCATGTCTGATAGCCATCTGCTCCCTCTCTCAGGTTCTCAAAAGCGCACTCTTCTTAGCCTGATCAAGGCCTTCTGCGCCAATCTGCAGATCAGAGTCCTGCCCACCACGATGATTAGCCTGAAACGGAGACTTATCAAGTTGTCAGTGCAGAGCCGACAGAAAGCCTTCATGCACAATCTTATCTGGACTTGGTAAACACCATTACGAGAAATATTATGTGAGCCACCGAGGCTCTTAAAACAACTCCTCTGAGAGATTAAAGAAATATAAGAATTTTAAAGGGAGGGTCATTGACCTGTGCTGAGGATCTTAACACTTTTGTTTAAGCTTCATAAACACAGCAGAAGTCCAGTCCCATCGCAGCATCTCCCAGCTGAGCGGCATGAGTATGCTCCTGGGAAAACTGGGAGGATACAATCAGGCATATCAGGCGGCGGGGACGCGCCTGCGCGCTCCCGCCGAACTATGTGGAAGTTTCCCTGCAAGTTGAGGAAGACAAGAGGACTGCGAGGAGAGGAGCGACGAGTCTGCGGGAGAAAGAAGATCCGGCAAACCAGGACAGGAGAAAAAAAAAACTGGCATGGAAACTAATTTATGGGAGTTTGATATGAAGATAAAGCGGTAACTGTCTCCGGTGTGTGCGGGGTTCATTCAAGTCTCCACTGCAGGTAGGTGAAACCAGGACCGGGCTGCTCATTCAGATATGAGAAGTACTGGGATGATGCGGTGTTAACTTTGAACTGAAACATAATTATTTCATTTTTTTAATTCTAAGATTCTCGGGGAAATGTGTTAGTTTGAACCTAAAGTTTGTTAAATTACAAGTGAAAACAGCAGGCGCGTTTTCTTTCCAGTCTGACTGACGGCTCACTTTTTCCCGTCACCTCCCATCCTGCCTAGCAGCTCTTGAGCAACGAGAGCACCCCCCCCCCTCGCTTGTCAAGATACAGATCACATTAAATGATGGTGGCTGCGCTTTTTCTTTTTTTTCTTTCTCTTTTTCTTTTTTTTTCTTTTTGGTGCGGCGCTCGGAGGAGCAGCCTGGCACCGGAGCGCATCCCTGCAGAGTTTCCCAAAAGTTGTGATTCACTGCAAAGGGGGGAGGGGAGGATGAGAGAGAGAGAGAGAGAGAGAGAGAGAGAGGGGAGAAGATGCGTTTTTTGGTCAGATGCAAAGTCATGTCGTGATTAAAGACTTTCCCCCGCGGAAGCAGACACCTGAAACCTCTGACTCACCGCTAATTGCGCCGATAATCCCGCTTTCAGACCTGCCGGAGCAAGTGCGCGCAACCAGTTTCAGATGTCAGCCCCGCATAACGAGCGAGCAACATACATATGTGTGTGTGTGTGTGTCAGCTCGTGTGTGTGTCAGCTCGTGTCTCCCTGTATATTCTAATTAGAAGGCAGAGGGCGCGCGGCGGAGGTGTGTGTGCACGCAGCGAGGTGAAACTGAACAGGATGGGACAAGCTGTTCAAACAGCCCACAGAGGCTGCAGAGCTCCTCCTGCTCAGCTGGTAACCCCCCCCCCACACACACACCCTCCAACACCCCACTACAAAAATCCCTTGAACTTCCACAGAAAGTTGAACCAGAGGTTGCTCCAGCTACTTGTTAGATCAGTCAGAGCTGGAGTCTCCCTAATGAAAGGAGAAGTGAGGCCAGGTGTCAGGCAAGCTCAGGTGAGGTCATCGGGCGCGAGGTTAAAGCTGCCTGACTGGCTCCACTGTAAAACAACACTGATGTCACTGTTTGCGCTCAATAATGTTCTCCGATAAGATTTTTTTTGTTGTTTTCCTCTTTCTCAGGCTGGAATTATTGATGGACCTTTGAACTGAAGCTCTCTAGAAGCTGGAAAAGACCCGCTGTCACCCCTCCCTCACAACCTCAGGCAGCCTCTATGCTCATCAACCTGACCGTGGCCATCAAGGAATCTCGTGCCTTTCATGGAACACGGCCTGCCCCTGACGCTGTGGAAGTGACGGCCATGGATTCGTGTCCGGTGCTGGTCGCCCCTCCGCCGCCACCCTTAGCACCTCCGCCGCCTCCTCCTCCTCCCCCACCGCCCCCGCCCTCCTCCTCTTCTTCTACGCCTTTCAGCCGGGCGGACAGCGCCCGCCGGAGCCGGTTGAGGAAGCTCAACTGGGAGTGCATCCCCAAAGAGAAGGTGGAGGGGAGGAAGAGCGTGTGGAGCGGCACGGCTCCGGGCGAGGACGACTTCCCCATCGACCTCCACTCTCTGGATGAGCTCTTCAGCCAGAAGGACAGTAAGCCTCGGGACAGAACTAGCACACTGAGGCGGCGGTCTGCCCTGCTGCGCTGCAGATCCCCACAGGACAGCACGGAGGAGGTCAGAGGATGACAGCGATGCTTTTCAGCCACGTATGAAAGCGGTGACGTTTCTTGAACCCCGTCTTTAACTGTGTTCTTTGCCTCTTCACAGATCTCCCTGTTGGACTCCAAACGCAGCATGAACATTGGAATATTTCTACGCCAGTTCAAAATGTAAGCTTCTTTATTCCTGCAGTTAGCTGATTAATCAATAAGTGGATCAACAGAAAATCGGCCTGCAACAGTGTTTTGATAACTGATAGCCCCTGCGACACTTGAACGGTTTCAGCCTTTTTGTGTACACTTGCTGGAGGTCACCATAAGTTAAAGCTGGTGTTAAGAGCAGGAAACAGAAGTATGCCTGAGCGTGCCCAGGGGAACAGTACTTCACTTGAGTTGAACTGGAGTGTGTGTCCGTATGTCAAGACGAATGGGTGTCTGTCTGAATGTGTGTGTGTGTGTGTGTCTGCGCAGTTTGGGTCAAAAGTGTGAAGTCTCATCAGCAGAGAGGCTGTCTGGCTTCAGGGAGGGGACGTGAGTATATTGCAGTGGACAGGTGCAGGGGAGGGTCGCAGAGGGAGGGGAAGGGTGGGTGGGGGGTCTTGAAGGAGGGTGGTGGGTTGAGTGGCCTGAAAGAGTCAGAGTTGACACCTGCTGATGCCTTTTTTTAAAGAGTGTCTCATGTTAAAGCCACCCCCTGCAGAGAGGGACCCCGCTGGTGGCTTGTCATATTCATCCGTCCCCTAAAAGCCTGTTTAGCATGTTCGCCCGGCTCACACAAAGCTTTTTCTTGTAATGAGTAAGGCTGTTTCATAATCGTTACAGCATGCTTCGGTACAGTTTAATGTCAACGAAACATTGGGATTAACTGGTTGATGTTAAAGGTCATGGCATATGCAGCACTTGCAGGTAGACATAAGGATGCAAACACACAAAAGACCTGATATACTGTCAGGCCTGCTGGTGTGCATGAAAAGTTCATCGAGTCTCAATTGTGCGCCTCTCGCCTGCACAGCGGTTCTTTCCTAAACCAGATTTGTCAGGACTTGTAGGGGAAAGCCATTATGTAAAAACAGCCTCTTGTGTACACAAACATTTGTCTTGTTGGGAGCTTATTTGCCGTCTGTTCCAAACACAGACAGGACTACTGTTGAAATGTGGGCGTAGCTTAAACAAAATATGGTTTTGTATTGTCAGACATGTGTGTCTGAGCAGCCACTTCTTCTGTCTTTTTTATTATGCGGTGGTTCTATTTATAGGCCGCTCCACTCCACCATTTTATTTTCAATAGAACGAGTTGGGACAGAAACAACGCAAACAACGCGATTTGAAGCAGGAGTGTTGAACTGAGCTTTCTCAAGGGGATGTCTTATTTTTTAAGATGTCTTCACAGGTAGACCCTAATCTGCTGCGGTCACAGAATTAAATGTGCATATGAGGGTTGAGCCGTAAATGAGTAAAGCACACTGGGAAGGAAAAGCCCCACACAGTAGCATATGCATGTAGTGAGGTAAAAGCATGTGTAAGGGGCTATGAGTCAAAGGGGGAAGGGAGGTGATAATGGAAAACCTCTGGAACAGAGGACAAATGTGTCACTCAGGGGAAGTAAGTCAGAGGTCAAACAGTCAGTCGGCTCAGTTTCTGCTCTTTCACCTTGACATCCCGAGGTCTGTTTTCTCTGCATGTCTGCCTTTTATTTGCTCAGCGGATATATGCCACTCTGCGTCGCCAGTGTGGCGTCAACCGCCTCTCTCAGCTCGATATTTTGAGTGATAAGAGCAGGATAAGCCTAAATATTGTGTGATCAAAGCAAAACAAAGGGCTGATACTGCTCATAGCATTTTTTCTATGGGGGGGGGTGTCTTTTTCTCTTGCTAAAAACTCCATCGCATGCTAACAATGATGTCATGCCGAAAATGTGTTGTTTGTCCGCAGGCCTGCTAAGGAGATAGTTGAGGACATCAGGCAGGGTGCTGGGGACCGTTACGGAGCAGAGAAGCTGGCGGAGCTCTGCAAGTTGCTGCCCGACAACGAGGAGGTAAAGAGCCTTTTTTGGCATACAACAGTGACAGCCCCCTCCCATCCCCTCCCTCCGCTCTTATTCATCATCTGGCTCTGGTTAAGATGATCAGACGTTTGCCATTACACCATTTCGTATGATGTGGTCTGTCTCCCGAGAGAAGGGCCACGCTGAAAGATATTGGAATTGACTTTCAACGGCATGTTGGTTATAGTATCCCAGCTCTCTCTTTTTCCCCCCATTTTTTCCCCCTTGATCGAAGCTGCTTTCCAGATTTGACAAAGCATCTGTTCTCTCTCAGGAGTCTCGCCTGAGGAGGTTCAGTGGGGAGCGGAGCTGGCTTGGAGAGCCTGATCTTTTCATTCTGCTGTTGGTGGAAGTTCCCAGGTACACCCTTTGGCCTAGATTAGATCAAATAAACAAAAATGTTCACCACTTTCCAACTGATCGTTATTTTTATTTATCTATTTATTTTACTTAAAACTCCTCTTTTTCCTGTTTTGTTTTTGTAAGAGGCACCTGACTTGCTCACATGCGTCACTTTGCGATGACATATTTGTTTAACTGATGACAGATGAGGAGTGCCTCTTTTGTCTCCGTCATCACTCACGCCCCATCCATTCATTCATCCATCCATCCAACCCTCTCTTTCCTCTTCCATTAGCTTTCGGCTGCGTTTGGATGCCATGATCCTGCAACAAGAGTTTGACCCCGCTGTGACCTCTCTGTGTGTGGCAGCCAGATGTCTGAGGGAGGCGGCCAGAGGTAAAGTTAACAGCAGGGAGTTGTGTACTCCGCCACTATAAAGATAGAGCTCTGTGTTGGCTCTTTTTTGAAAGGCTCCTTACTAAGAATTGCTCGGTGAAGTTTGAGTGCAGGCGGGATGGTTCGCATTCAGAGTCACTTATGGAATTAGGAGGCGCCTGCTATCAGTTATACGTTTTGTGTCCAAGTTAAGTTCATCAGTCAGTTTGAGTGTCAGTTCTTTCAAACAAAGCTGCTGACTCAGTTGAAGGCCTGGGTGGCAGCTGCATACGTGTTCTCAAATTGTTCCTCATCCTTGAGGTGCAATATTGAATCTCCGTCTTTGTCTCTCCTAGAACTGCTGAGCTGTCCTGAATTGCACTCCATCCTTCGTTTGGTGCTGAAAGCGGGGAACTATATGAACGCTGTGAGTGCTTCTTTCTTTGATTTCTTTTCTTCGTCCTGACAAAGCCGAATCTGTCCTTTTTATCTGTGTACAATGAAGCCAGTTGCCACGGGGTCTGGGCGTGTGTTCAGGGGAGTCACTCTGACTGCGCACCTGGGTTTTTGTATCACTGTTTGTTTTTAAGTTGTCGCACGTTACGTGTGCGTGTGTGTTTGTGTTATTTTGACCTTGTGCGTGGCTTTTCAGGGCGGATACGCGGGGAACGCCGCCGGGTTCAGAATTTCATCGCTGCTCAAACTGGCTGACACCAAAGCCAACAAGCCAGGCATGAATCTGCTGCATTTTGTCGCCATGGTAAGATCTGAAATATGGTTGTAGTAAGAGAAGATGTCCAACATGAGCTGAACTTAATTTACCTCTTAATAACAAACACAAGAATAAAGCTTAGTAAACAGAGGGAAGATCAGGCAGAGCTTCCTTATTTAGAGAAAAGAGAGACAACAGCCACCTCCTTGTTAAAACTTGTACGCTGTTTTTTGTGCATGAGCATGAGAGGTGTGTAAAGGTTTTTGAAAATCTAAAGTAATAAGGAAATCACTTGTAGAACAGCCATTTTTGAGCACAAAGTGTTGGGCGAACAGAAGCCTCCCAAGCCAGAGTGCCCCATGGAGCATATGATTTGGTCAACATTAGCAAATGACGTGTTGCTTCTTTTGAAACAATAGCTGGATAATCATTTGCGTTTGTCTCTACAGGAAGCTGTGAAAAAGGACCAGAGTTTACTCTCATTTCCCAGCCAACTAGGCCATGTTGGCTCCGCCTCCAGGTCAGTCTCTTTCCTCAAACTCAGATTCCATCAGATCCTGCAGCGACTCTGTTTCGGTGGAATACGCTTAATAATGTTGACACACCCCAACAGGCTACTAAAAACAAAACTAATGTAAATGTACTACATTGCTGTATCATAACGAAGCATCCCGCTGTTAGCAATAGCTTGCTGCCTGAATGAAAGTGGGTCATGACAACATTTACACTCCTAGCCAATATTTAGGCTCTGCAGGAGAGCTTTTCTGGAGAGTGTGCTGACCATCATTATTCTGCTTTTGAAAGTAAAGAACATTCTGTGGTGCCACTGCAATCTTCCTGGTGCATTTGAATCAACAGAATTTACAGAGTTCATTAAAGTCAATGTGAATAATTTGCAGTCATTTATGTCTGTCCAGTTGTTGCCATGGTTGTATCTTACACGTGCCCTGTCTTTCTCTGCAGGTTGTGTGAAGAGTCTGTGCTGGAGGACTTATCCAAGTTAAAAAGCAGAGTAGCGGCCCTTAAGGCAAACATCCAGAATGAGGCAGAGATTCAGCAGCACACGCAGCCTTTCCTTGAGGTATTAAAAAAAAGGATGTGATGTAATTTGTATTTCACCTCATGGTTTACTACTGGCCCGATCTAAAATATGACTGTTAAAACTGTGCCTGTATGCAGGTGGCTGAAGAGCGTCTGAAGGAGGCAGAGGATGAGGTGGAGGGTATGAGGATGTCGAGTCAGGCTCTGGTGGAGTTCTTCTGTGAAGATGACAGCACCTTCAAACTGGAGGAGGCCTGCAGGGTCTTCCATTCGTTTTGCCTCCGCTTCCAAAGAGCTGTCCAGGTTAGAAATTGACGGAAATATAAAAACATATTAATTGTATTTAGGTGAAGAGTGGCTGACATTTAAATTATTCTTTTGTCTCCACAGGAGAATGCAGAGCGGGAGTTGAAGGAACAGAAACGTCTGGAGCGACAGCGTGAGATAGGGGAGAAGCGTCGCTCTCTGGCTGTTTGTACGGGGTTGGACCTGAGCATCAGCCTTGCCAGAGAGCCTCACGGTCAGGAGAACCAAGATGAACTGGAGAAACTCCTGGAGAAGAACTTGAGCTACACTTGGAGTCGACGCAGCCTGAGAAACTCTGACTCCTCCCGCAGACTTTCCCATCACCTGCACAATGACGCTAATCTCCATAACTCATCTGTGCTCAAGGACTTCCCCGAACTGGGCAGCAGCCCAACATCGACCAGTTACCACTCTAACAGCTCCTCTGACCACGAGACCACCGCTGTGCTTTGTAGCTCCCCAGAGACTGACGGCACGTGCTCCCCCATCGACCAAGAACCTGTTCTGGGGAAAGGAAACAGGTCTCAGCACGGCCGAGGAAGTAACCGAAGCATGGCAGCAGTTCAGGGCTTGCAAGTTGCTACATTTAGTCATTCTCAGCATGGACGTGGCTTTGCAGTGAAGCAGCAGGGGCCTGAACACATTTCTTATGTGCAGCGAGGCCAACCGAAGGCAATGGGACTTGAAAAAGACGCAGAGATTTCCCATGAACACGTGGTTTCGATTACTCCTAATTCCTGTACAAACTCTGCTGCTATGCCCACAGATACACCTGCCCTTTCTGCTAAAAGCCAGACCTCCACTCACAGACATAGGTTCGGCCTGCCAGTCACAGACAATACTCGCCCTACTCAGAGTAAATCTAGTGGCTCTTGTTTTGATGACTCTCTTCATACAAGTGGAATACTTTCTCACAGTGATGCCAGGGCTGCTTCGTTAAGGTACCAGAGATCAGAGAGCCAATCACAGTCATCTCCAGAGAGGGTCCAGTCACAACCACAATCGAGAGAGACTCCTGCCATGACAACAAGTGATGTGACACCTCTGCCTGATGTGGGTTTAACAAAGCACACTGACACAGAAGTGGTGTCCACACATGTGGAGGAGAACTGGATGCCCTCCAGTCTTCCAGAGTTCAGCCAATCACAGCCTGAAGAGTACTCTGACTTGCCAAGTCCTGAGAGGGACGCGGGGAGGCCATACTCCCGTGTGGGTGAAACACTGGAGTGCCACACTTTGGTGAAGGGCCTCAGATCCTATGATGCCTTGTCACCGCCAGCCTCCCCACTCCCTCGACCCGCTCCGAGCCTCTGCTCCAAGTGGAGGAAAGAGAGGGAGGGTGACCTTCGAGACGGTGCTGCTCCAGGGTCTCCGACATTAAAGGAGGAGACTCGAACCCTGAAGATCCCCGTGCGTAGCGGAATAGGGGCCAAAAGGGGACTTGTGTCACGTGCAGGACCTTCTAATGGCACAGGCATTCCCAGGGTGCGCTCCAAAACTGAGCCTTCAAATGGTGCCATAACTCCTGCTAACCCAGCCACCGCCGGCAGGCTGTCTGCTCCTCGCAGCACATCCATGCGCTCGTCTCCGATCACGCGGCCTGCTGCCATTCAGACAGAGGTGAAGCGCAGTAATAGCACACGGGAGAGAACTGGAAACGAGCCACAGACTCCAGGAAAGTCCACCTTGACCCGCAGGACCTCGGACAGATCCGTACCTGAGAAGGCCTCAGGAAGCAACCAGCCAGCCTTCGTCAGAGGAAGTCCCCTCCGCGTGTCAAAACGAGTTGCCCCGAACTCTGAGACTCAGGTGCCCTCCCAGCCTCGCTCTGCCCACAGCCCATCCTCCGCCACAGCCAAGACCATACGCACGGCCGTCATATCTGCTGCACGAAATAAGACTGCCAAGACAACAAGCACAAGCACCTCTCCTGCGGGCTCTAAAATCCCTACAGCTTCACGGATACCTGGTCCCAAAATGCCCCGAGCTGCTGCAGCTCAGCCACTGTGGAGGTGATGGATGCGAATAAATTACTTCTACTGCACCGTTTTTTTTTCTTCACACTTCAGAATAATATATACAGTGTGGGTATTCATGAAGAGTGTGAGTCAGCAGGTCTCGGCTGCCTAAATTTGACTTTCATGAAATGTGTATGTAATTGTGAGTGCTTAGCTTCTCCACATTTGAGGGGGAGCTGCACCAGGATATTATGGGACATTTTATTCCACGTGTCGCACCCAATGGCAGGATAATAGATCCTCCAAGTCCTACCTCTTTTTTTTTCACCCAATTGTGTCCTTTGCAGGCAATAGGACACCACAGAAAGACCTATCTCACTGTCAGATGTAGAACAAGTCAACACTTAATTTACACCAGGAAAACACAACCAAGTGACAGTACTCTGTGCCCAGTGTGCTTTGAAAGAACTGTAAACTTAGACACTGATTCAATCTCTTTAGCATGGAGGTTAAAAAAATTTAGTTTTTCTTTTTTTTTAATGTGACTCTTCCGCTAAGTGATCATCATGTTCTCACACTTGGCTGTCTTGCAGTCCGAACTGAACTCGGTACAATAGTGAACTGTTGGTCCTCTTGTTGAGAGGCCTTGTCGTTCTGATGCACTTTACAAACTGAAAAAGTGGCCGAGCAGGAGGTGATTACTGTAATTTTTTTTGTTTTGGCCATTTTTATTTTATGTCAAAAAATTCTATAACTTTATTGAATAGCATTGGTTGTTATTCACTGTATTATGTGGATTTATAAATAAGAGAAGATGAATAAAGACGGTGATCTGAATAGTAGTGTCTCGTCTTTGAAAAAGGTGCTCGCCAATTGAATTTAAAACCTGTGATAAATATTAACATCTGTTCGTTCTTCACTTTTGGTATTCAGGCTAGCGCTTACTTTGACTTCAACTTTCAAGGTCCCTGCTCCTCCTCTTCCAGTGCTGCTCTTGCGTCTCGCTGTCCTCTTGTCACAGTCATCTCTCTCTCTTCCTCACATCTGAACTCCCCCATGCTGCATCTCTTGACACAGTCACCCCCCATCTCCATCAGTGGCCGTTGTCATGGAGATGCTACAGACGTCCTGGGGAATCTGCTGGCAGAATAGTGGGGTGCAAGGGTTGGGGCGGAGGGTGACTGTGGGTGTTGGGTCCCAGTGGGAATTCTCTCTTTATAGGCTGCAGTGACGCCAGAACCTCTTGGGAAAGGCAATAAACCGGTGCCTCTTTGTGTTCTTGAGTGTCCGGTTGTCGGTCAGTGCTGGCCTCTTAACCTGCCTCAGTGTATAGAGGTGACATCATCAACGGGTCTCCAGGGGTGCCGGACAGAGCGGCCTAAAGTGATCCTTCCTTTAGCTGCCTTCATGTATTCTGCATTGATCTGAAAGCGCTGGCTTAGCGAGAATAATGACTTGTCTGAAGGTGAATAAGTGATATATGGGCTGACTAAAGAGAGGATGAGATCCAAAAGACAGGAGACTGGTTTATGGCCCACTTGTATATGCATACGTAGTGACACGCTGTGGCATTTAATGGTGAGAATGAAGAAAATAGGCACAGAAAGTCTGTGGGCATCAATGCATCAAACAGGGCAGACCGGGAAGAGCGTCCCTCATATGCAGTGAGACTGACTGAATTTAAAGATGCAAAGTCAGTAAGATTTAGAGACTTCTCCAACGGTTGTCTCTTTTGGGAGATTATATTGTGTGTGCAGTTGTAATTTAGATTAGATATGTTTAAATGCTAATTATTGTGGTCACAGAGAAAATGAAGTCTGATTTTGTCTTTGCATTTTGGAAATAAATGCTGTTTCCTGCACGGAGGAATGTTATGCCAAACTCCAGTCATAAATCAGCTAGTTGAATATTAACTTGATGAGAAGATTTGTGGGAGACTGGATTTTCACCCTTGGCAGGAGTGGTGGTGGAAATCTACTGCACTAAATCAGTACAGTTTTGAAGCAGATGAGCTTGTTGATGAAGTCCATTTCCTTGTATGTTTTACCTCACATCTATTTGACAGATTTGCAGATTACAAAATGTGTGAGTGAAGTGGTTAACATGAACTCCCAGCTGTTGTTTAAAATGCTGTTTACACATAAATGCACCAATGAATTACTGGTGTCTTTTCTGAATTAATTCTTTCACTTTCACTTTTTTAAAATTTCAGTTAAATGCTTCCAATATACCCACCACTTTCTAGAAACCACTATTGAAAAATAGAAGATAAAATAAGATAATTTTTTATTAAACTCTTTGTGGGGTTAATTTGGTGTGTTAAAGCAGCAAAGGAAATAGTAGGAGGGAATAACAAGTGGTAGCAAGAAAAAGCGTGACAGGAACAATAACAGACACACTCACACAGGCACATAAATGAACAGCAGAGAACTTGCGTCATGCACTGACTACACTACACTGCTCCCCATTGTACATTTCTGATACAACTTTAAATCTTTAGATATTTATGTACATATTACTTATTTTTACATATATGTGAATAAGTGATATATGGGCTGACTAAAGAGAGGATGAGATCCAAAAGACAGGAGACTGGTTTATGGCCCACTTGT
>JBAJHX010000053.1:16049471-16080846 GCA_037176925.1 Amniataba percoides | reverse complement strand
TTAAACTTAAAAAAATGCCAAACAAATAACATTCCCATCCCATCAGCCTCAGCTGTACTTTGTGCTTAGTGCTAAGTGAATCTTCAAGTGCTGACACGCTAAATTAAAATGGTGAACATGGTACGTCACTAGCTTGGTTGTAAACTATTGATCTTGTTCAACCAGCAGACAAATGGAGACTTTTTAATGATGCATATTTTGAAGCAAATACCTACTGTAGTAATATTTCAACAGACATGCTGCAACACAGACTTTTACTTTTGTAGCTTGCAGGCATAAGCACCTAGAGTGAAATATCATAGTCAAATAAATGGTCTGTACCGTCTTCCACTCAACGACACTAACTTGACAAGACTTTTGTCTACTTTTAGAGCCAACACTTTAGCTCTCCTTCAATATAACTGTCTGCTTTTACACCCACTTTTTACTTTATTGTCCTCCTCCTTCCTCTCCCTTTTGCCAGAGAGATGGATGGCCACAGATCAGGATGGAGGCGGCTGCCTCGGACAGCCTGATGGGGAGTGAGTGAGCAATCACTCTTGTAATGAGGTGGGGGTGTGTATGTGTGTGTGTGTTGTGATGTTGGGAGGAGGTGGGATGTTGGGAGGTCAGAGCAGAGAGATATGTTGGGACGAGAAAGAGCATAAACACCATGGCATTAGTGGGAGACAGAAATAGCTGCTACAGGGCGGCTTGGTAACAGATCGAGGTCAGGTGATGTGAGTGTGCATGAGTGTGTGTTTAACATAAAGTGTGTGTGGGGACCCCTCCCAGGTGGGCAGTTAAGGGCGAAAGCGGTTGGTGTTATTGTTTGGATATGTCAGAGTCTTCAGGACCTGCTGCGAGGGGAAGGGTAATGAGAGCAGTTCAAGTGTGGAGATGTTTGTTTAGGGGGCACCAGGAAGTATCTAATTAATGCCATCCAGAGGCCCTGGTGAGACCTGACCTTCTGTTCAAAGCCTTGAGCTGCCTCGACTGCCTCAACCCTGCCCGGGCAGCCATCAGTAAGGCTTGAATTATTGATAAGACAGAGGAGAAGCAGGAGAAAACTGGGGGGACGGATCAGGGTTTCTCCATTGCATCTACATGTGTGTATGTGTGTGTGTGTGAGTTTGCATGTGTGCAAGCTCACAGGAAGTTGAACAATCTATAAAGGGAGAGTGAGATGAGACTAACCCCGAGGGCAGGCATCTCTCGGGCCTGCGGGGAGATGAGCATCCTAAGCAACGCGCATTCTTGAGAGAGGCCGGGGTTAAAGGTGGTGGGAGAGACGAAGCTGGAGGTGGAGGAGAGCAACAGGAGCGCGATGAGCGAGGTCAGACGTGAAACACGCATCCGAGATGGAGGAGGGAAATGACCGGGAAAGGCAAACAGAGAGGAAAAAGACGAGTAAATGAAAAGGAAAAGAGTCCAAATTTGCCCAAACGTTCAGGCATATGCGTGTAAAAATGCAGCGCAACGAGGCTCAGCAGGACGGAGAGTGCTAAGGGGGGCAGTGTGGGGGAGGGGGTGCTTCGACTCCTAAATCAGGCTGATGTTTTCCCCCAAATGCTCCGCTGTTATTTTGCCGCAGCTGGGGCTTGCTCGCAGGAAACAGATGGAGGTAATAAAGCCGGGAGCTGGGTGGATGCTGCAATCCCACTGGGGTGTCTGCGAGCACTGCACACTCCATTGCAGCCCTGACACACATAAAGCCCACTGAGGATTGAGCAGGGCACGAATGGATGGCAGGCAAGGTGACCAGCGGGGCAGAGATTCGATCTGGAAGAAAGGAGGGTGGGGGGGAGCAGGCCGTGTTTAAGGCTTAAGGTTTAAGAATGATTCACGGGTGGACTCCAGAAGTAATACAAGGCCCGGGTCCTGAATATCAACTGTGAAGTCACAGAAAGCGGGGAAATAAAAACATGGCGCAGAGGGAGTGTTAAGTTGCAGACTTATTAATAAATCGTTACACAGCACATGATTAATGTTTATATGCAAAGGTATGGTTAAACACTTTGAGAAATACACTTCTGTCTTGTTGAAGGTTAGCTCACCTCAGGTCTGACTGAAAGCAGACTCCTTTACAGGCACCAAACTCCCTGTAAAACCCATAACTTGACATTTTTATACTTTTTTGTTTTTAAAAGATACACAGTATTAATCACAGAGGTTTAGCAGTGCTGGTGACATATTTAGTTACTCAGAGCCAGACTAGCTGTTCCCCCTTGTTTCTGGTCTTTATGCTAAGCTGAGCCTGACCAAAGCTCACTATGTGCAGATGCAAAAGTGTGCATTTTTTGTGGACAAATGAACAAGACAATTTCTTAGCAGAGACTCCAGGAAGTTACTGGTCCTGGTCAAGAAACACTCTGAGAAATAGCCACCTGTAAAAGGCTGAATTTACACCTCATTCTTTGTATTAAACAAATGAGAAATAACATGTAAATCAGTCACCTTTAATGGTGCTGGTAGGCGGATTGTGTTGCCTTTAGAAAGAGTCAGGCTTCCCTTTATTTCCAGTCAGCAGCCAACCTGACCTGCTGCTGGCTTCACGCAGTGTTTACGGGAGCGATAGGATATCTTCTCATCAAAGCCTCCACAAAAAAATAGCTTCCCAAGATCATTTTAATTAATTAAACCTAAGCCCCAGGCACCATTTTAAACATAAACTTCATCATCAGGTCTCGAGAAGTCAGAGGAAACAACAACTTGACAGTAACAAACAACACTGTCATTGCCAGAGTTACCTGGAATTGCACAGATTGTATGAAATCTCTCCAGACTAGAAACCTGAACACTTTTGCATAAATTTGAAAGACTAATTAGCCTTTGGTGATTAGCTGCAGCTCTTGCTTTTATTCCCTTCTCTTTTAATCCCAACCCACCCCTACACCTACGCTCTTCCTCGGCTAAGTCATTAACGGCAAACCTCCCGTGGGAACTGAGGCTACCTGCGTCGAGCAAAAACAAATACGAGCTTGTTTCATGCATCAGCCGCCGGAGCCCCTGAGACTGACAGAGTATGAAGTCAGGAGACGGCTGCTGCCGCTAATGTATTTTTAATCACTTGTGTACGCGTTTTTATTTTCCCGTCCAGACAGGAGACAGATGCAGTCAGTCCTCGCGTCACCCCGTCTATTATCTGACACGATTAAAAAGTATTTTTGGGCATGTTTTAGTCAAGAAATAAGCCGTGCTGACTTTTTATTTTCTGGCTTTGCTGCGTTCCCCATAAACATTTTATGCAGAAACAGAGAAGTGGAAGAATACATGTTGCTGCCAAAGTGCTGTTACATGTTTCTGCGGCATCAAAAAAAAAAAAAAAAAGGCCAGGTGCCAAGAAAGGAAAAGGGAAGGACATTTGTCAGCTGTTCATCCACATGTACTGTCTGTTGAATAGAGGAACATTAACTTGGCACGAAGGGAGATAGTCAGCCACCTCTGTGAGATCAGGAGCAATCAGATACCATCAGTATTACACGCCACCAACTCTCCGCACACACACTCAAATCACAGCCCGCCAGGACGCTGTCTTTCTTTTTAATTCAATAAACAGAGCACTTGTGTTTACATAAAGAGGCTTTTACTCTGTCCAAAGCAATTCTTTTCGATCTCGGGCAACCTCTGGCCTTATTTTGTTTGGCAAGGCAAAGGCAATTTCAGTATATATTCACAGCCCTGAATATGTAAACACTCACAAACACTGGGCTCTGACATCCTGTTTCTGACTCACCTTCTCTCCCCCCGCGGGACTTACAAGCGCTAATGTTCTCTGATGCCTGATTCAAGGTTCAACCTGCAGCTCTTAACGAATGAAAGAAAGAGACAAAGAGGAGTGTAGTCGCGAAGCACATATAAAGGAAATAACATGATGACTGAGATAACAAAGATGTCGGATGGTGGGTTTGAGCTTTTGCAGAAGCAGCAGCAGCAGCAGCAGCAGCCAGTGAGCCAGATGTGACAGTCTGTATTTTGTCTTCCCTGACAGAGCGGGAGTGATGGCTGCTTTGATCCAGCACAGGATCTGACATATTCTCAGTTCCTATCTGAGCACTCAACACATCCCCACTGGCACGCAAAAGCCCTGAAATGCGCCGCTGTTCGTAAGCAAAGAACTGCAGAGTGCTTGAAACAAAAGTCCCACAAAGCCACCTGTCACGGGCTGAATTTGATGTGATGCGATTACAAATTGTTCCATTAACTCTTGTCTTCTTGGGCGTAGAGGCAGCGAGATTTTCTCGACGCCGGGCAGAGCTGCGGGAGGAAAAATATTTTCTCTACCATCTGTATGGGAAATTTATTGCGGCGTTGCTCACATCACACAATGTTATGCTAACACCCCACCTGCAGCAAAGTAAATGTTATCATTGCTGAAAATGGGCTGGCATGCATGCTCATATGGAGGAGAGCTCCCAAGCGGAAATCCTCAGTTAAACAGTGAAAAGGCCCTCTGAGTCTCTGTAAACAATGGATAGGTGCTTCAGCCTCCAGTTAGATTTGGGAGCTGCTTTCACCTTCTGTTTGTCTCCTGGTCGACAGGAGGTATAAACGCTTCCAGCCTGTGAGTAAAATAAGAATTAGTGCACTTTTTTTTTTTTTTACAGTGAGGTCTGCCCATACAGTGACACAGTGACTTCATGACACACTCTCTAATCCTCAATCTATGATACGGAGTTAAGACGGGTTGAACACAGGCTTTGAGGGATTTACCCTCAGACACTCTACTGTGTATCCCCGTATAATAATACGCATGTCCACGCATACATATTAGCATTCCTCTGAGTGTCTGCTGGTCTTCAGATTATCTACAACATACACTACCACTGGTTAAAAAACTCCATTCACTCAGTTACTAGTGCTATTTTACTTGTATTTTACTGGATTCTGCTACTTCTTCTTGTATAACTAAATTTAAAAGGGAAATATTGTACTTTTTTACTCCATTACAAGTATTTCGTGGCTACAGGAACTAACTTAGATGGTGAATGTGGTAACATTATACCAGACAAACATTAGGGTGTCAGTATCACCACTGAGAGCATACTAGAATGCAACTTGTAGCTTGAGATACAAAACAAGCAATAAATAAATAAATAAATAAAACAGCATTATCAGTGTATCGTTATACATTAAACAACCAGACAGTGTGAAGTGTGATTTGATTTTTTGCTGCTGCATCAAGAATAACAAACCTGAAATGTAATTATCGTCATAAACATCCTGTTTAATCAGGTTCAAAGCTCATTATTAGCCTTTCAAGCAGCAATTTATTGAATTGCTTTTTCTGCACTTTGGATCAAATCACTTGATCTTCATCAGCAGAAAGCGCTTGTCCAGTTGTCAGCATGAATGAGACAAATTTACAACTGACCCTCATCTCCCAAATGAAGGTCATGTCACATGACTGAAGAAACCAGAACAGCTAATAAATGCTAAAAAGTAAAAGATCTCAAAAGTTGTTCCAAGTTGCCGGTATTTGTATCATTAAACCCATCTGTGGATTGGTGTCGCCGCACCATTAATCTGATTAATCTGATTTTAAATCGTGTTTTTTCATGAACTGAAGGTACATGCACTCAATCATAACTGCATCATTTTCATTTTAAGAGGAGCCGAGAGTCGTTTTATGACTAAACATAAGAGTTAGAGGTGTTTTGACACTAAAAGTCCCTCGGTTGTATTTCTCCGAGACATACAACCTTTGGGCATCTTAAGTGCCTCTTATCAGCAGCATCTCCCTCATAAAGAGTCAAATTGGGCTGCTGATGCACGCACAGCTGATCCCTCACCCTTGGGGCTTGAACCAAAGAAAATGTTGCAATCGTGAGCCATGGATTTAGTCTGGGCAGTGTTTATCCACCAATCTGTTTGGATTACCGAATAGCACAGAGGATATTGTTCAGATACGGCTCCCTGCTGAGCAGAACAGTGCTCAGAATGAGATATGTCTGTCTGTATGCTCAGCCCATGTCTGCCATACAGAGGAGGACAGGAATACAGCTATAATCCACCCCCATGAGACAGTTTCAGCACAGAGTCACCGTGCAAGTTATCAAATGTGAAAAAAAAAGGTGCAGGGTGAGCCAAAGCAGCTGAATTTAAATGTTGTGAGCTGAAATCAATTGAAACCAAGTTAAGAAATTATTATACCAAAATAAACTTTAATTACAAATTATTCTGACTTTTCAATTAAGGTTCAGTTAAACTAAAATGTTGGCAAAGAAGAACAATTTTTCTATATCAAAGCATCAATTTTAAACATTTTATAATTTGATCCGCATGGTGAATTGAACTGAGGGAAAAGCTGTTGCTTGTTGATGTAATCAAACCGAAGCCACGAATGACGAGGCAAAAAAAGAGCTTTTTTAATTTAGACTCAGAGTGGATATTTACAAATCGAATTTCAAGCAATACTAACTTTCTGAATTCAGTTAACACCATTCAGCTGTACAGATCACATACAGATAAAAAATTTATGCCCAATCTCTCTGACGCAGTGGTGCAAGAGAGAGAAACTTTGGAAACTGTGGAAAAGTTTGGACTGCAGTGATAGATGTATGCTGTGATATGAGGGATGTCTTTTGAGTTTTTCCCGAATAAAAAAGCCTTTTGCTTTCTCTTGTTAAATTCCCAAGAGAATATACTTATAGGTGAAGATGCAGTCTGTGTATTATGCTTCACACATTGTTACTGCTTTGTGGTATAAATATGCTGTAGCAGTACACACTGTAGTAAATACTCAGATGTAAGACTCAGCAGCACCCTTTTAATGGCTGTGTTTTTCACAAATTATAGCAATTGCAAAGGAGCTCTAACTGCCGGATCATCTGTTGTTTTCTTTAGATTCCAGTAATAAAAGTGTAGTGTTGACTCCCCTCTGCTCTGAACACACTGCACACCACCAAAACTGCTTAGGATATTTCTTTCTTTCTTAATAAATCATACATTTTTGGAATCCCTGGCTTAAAGTACATGGCTGGTTCATGAACAGCCAGATAATGTTATGACACAAGAAGAGGAAATGTGCCTTTCCCACCCCTCGGTCCTGTTCCCAGAGCGCACATCTCTCTGCTCCCCCCTCTCATGTTCCCCAGAATGTATCCCGCCTGTCAGATGTGGAAACAGACAGATCTTTTCCTGTTTTGACTTTTCCTGTCTCCACTCTTTCCTGTTGAGAGCTGCGCAAGTGCCGCGTGTTTGTCTAAAGCGTCTGGATGTGAGATGTTACATTTGCAGGAGTTGGCAGGTGTCGCCCGGAGATAGAAACAGGTGGGATTGCTATTGATTTTCCTCATGAGCTGGTGCGCGTGCATAAAAGATTTAGGCAGAGAGCGAGAAGGAAGGATGGCCAGATGTGTTCATCGCAGCTCATCGGAGCAGAAGCTCTCGTCCTGGAGTTAATCAGTTTCTCTGAGGCTGTTTTTCTAACCTCCAACCCTATCCGACCAGGCACAGGTCATTTTTAATTCCCTCCATCTTACGAAGAGTTATGTTTTTTGGAATTCCAGTTTTCAAGTTTTTCCTCTACACCTGCTAAAACAATGTCTCTACTGTTTTTCTCTCCTTTATGACTGTTTATTGGCACTGAATATAATATAGCTACTTCATCAAGATGCTTTACTACTGACAGCTTGTGTGTGTGGGTCTGTGTTTCTGCTGGTGTGAGATACAAAATGTGCGAATGCCTCCATTCTTGCTAATTCATTAATTCATGTCTTAAATTCCCTTGATGTGTCCTTTTCTTTATGTTTCCTTTTTAAAGAGTAAGCATCCAGGTCTCTCAGCAACCTCTGAACGCGGATACGGAGAGCTGGTTAGCATCCACCGTAGTAGCAAGAGCAATGTGAAGACGTGTGTATGTATGTGTGTGTGTGTGTGTGTGTGCACAGTTTGTGTGAATTGATTCAGCATTGCTGGCAGTGCAGTGTGGTTCTGTGATGAATCACTGTAATTTGCACAGCCTGCAGAGAAGGCTACAGACTATTAAAGACAGCAGCCCTGCATTGATTACCATAGCAGGTAATTGCTTGGTGAAGATACAATCAGTGCTAATCCTTGGGTGTTGTCAGGTTTTGAAACAAGAAAAAAACTTTTGATCTTCCTAGCGGGTATGTAAAAGCTTGGCCATGCCAAAAGAGATAAGCTGAAGTGGACCAAATCAATTCCTGCAGTGGGTTAATTGCTTTTCTGTGCATGTCTAGCACATTTTAAGAGTGAAGGGGGATTGTTTTTATATTGATTCACTGCACAGGGAAGATTTTAATTTCCCCAAACCTCCCTGGCAGTGAAAACAGTCTGAGGTTAGGAAATCTAATTATCTGGGCTCGCCCCAAAACTCAACTAAAACCACAGGAGAACCATGATATTGAAATGACTGACATGACTCAATGGGCCTTTTGAAATTTTGAATGACCCGAGATAAGGATCAGCAGATCAAGGTCGCATTTGCTGAGATAATAAACAGGTTCAGAGAAGCTCGCAGGCTGTGTCCTCTGCAGACGACTTTGTCCTGGGAAATATGTGGTGTGAAAAGCCTGGAACATCACTGCGACTCACTGCACAGATGCTGAGACATTCAGTGCCGCAGGAGTGTTTCATGTACCAGGCCCGAATGTGATTTTAAGCATTTTTTTTTCACATTTATAGTGTATTAACAATGGAAAGACAAAATGGGAGAATATTAAAAATGCAAGCCTGCATAATAGAACTTCTCTGTTTTTGAGTGTAGCGTTGGCAGACATTATTTCTCTCCAATGCAATAGTGTATGGAGGAGCTGCTGAAAGCTGGAGAAAATAAAACAGTATTGGACACGGGTGTGAAGGCTCAGGCAACAGCTCAATATCTTGTCTCTGATGCATCTGGAAAAAGAAATATCAGATATACAAATACCCTCTGCTCCCCAGCAATAGTTGAAAAAGGAAAAAACAAAACAAAACCAGGTACTTTAAAAATACTTTTTCTTGAATTTTTCATGTCTGTCAACAGGAGCTCCACAGGTATACATTTTGTAAAATATAATCTTACAAAATTCCAATCAGGATTGTAGCCGGATTTAGGAGCCGCCGGGCAAAACTTTGCAAAAGGTATTAATGCAGGACCTACCTACACTGATAATATATTTTAGTTGCGTAACTTCTGCAACACATTTGCAATTGAAAAATAACCTAAACACTACACACCTGGACTTTTTTGGGCCACCTTGGAGATTCACAGAGATTGCGCAACAACAAACAGCTTGTTTACTTGTGGCCATAATCTGGTATGAGCCCTTGTTCTCGCGTTCATTATCTCCAGTAAACTCTGGATTTGTTTGTTAATTGTGTGCTTAAATGTGGGCTAAAAAAGCTAAAAAGCCAAATCTCAAATGCATTCCCATTTTCAGAGGGTTACAATAATACAAAAGCCCCAGATGCAGTTCTGAGAACATGTGGGGGGTGGGGGGGGGTAACAGGCAGGAATTAGCATTTTGCTCTTTCAGCCCTCCATTAGTCCATTAATTCTGCCTTCCATTAATTGGTTGCATTCAGCCAGAGTGTTTCAGTGTGACAGACTCTGATTAAATCTCAATAACTTATTCTGTTAGTGGTGTTTTTTAATTGAATTATGTCTGTATATTGTAATAGTCGCGGCTGCAGGGGAGAGCGTTTTCCTCGCTCACCTTGATGTGTTGGAGGCAGAGACACAGCCACTGGCCATAATAGAGACTTCACAAAACTCTGGGAGAAGAATACAGCAGCGATGATCACTTCAAAGCCGTCAGAGGGCCTATACATAATGGATGACACAGGCGCAGTCCGCTCTGAAGTGCATTGTTCATCTTCATGCAATTAATTTAGAGGTAATAATTCCTTAGGCACCTTAATAAGATGAGAGGCCACCATGGAGAAGCTGCTGCCGGTTGTGGAAACTACTTTCACAAGCAAAACTGTGACCACATGCCAGTCACGCTGTTCTGAAGACTGACTTCTTTTTTTTGTTTTGCACATCCCATGTATTCTGTCCTACATGTCCGTGACGTAAACATGTTGACAGATAGACAGAACAGACTAAACAGACCGTTTATATTCTACACACAAATATACGTATCATTTATCATTGAGGAGTTTTAGTTAATGCCTAATACAATTACAATTATAACACATTATAATCAACAAAGATAAGCACAAAACATAACAAAAGTTAACATTTTCCGAAGCAAAACACGTTAATGCTGAACGAGCGAGACGAGATGCTGACTAACGCAAATCTAATGCTGCTCTCCTTCGCTGAGCCAATCAGCGCCCAGGATACTTATCTGTGCCAACATCATCCGCAGAAATCTGTGAACGAAAACCAACGATATATGTTTTCATATAAAATCTGCGGTATAGTGAAGCCGTGAAAATTGAAGCGCGATATAGCGAGGGATTACTGAACAGAAAAAGAAATGTTCAAACAAACGTTATGAAATGAAGTGTTATACATGTCTGCTGTATATCATTACTGCACACACACATAAATATAGCTTACATAACTGCATGTAAATAAATGTACATAAACTCATGTAAATAGCCTCAAAATGATGAATTTGCACATGAAATAGGATTTCCATATGAACTGATTGTAAACTATGTAAACACATCACAGGTTAGCATGTGCTACAACCAAAAAGGAGGAGAGACAGAAAACATCAGTCTATTTTCAGAGAGGCTAACTAGCAACAGGCTAAACAGAAACAGCAAGCTAATGCTACGCAGCATTATTTCCACAATCACTCACACACACAGTGTCTCTATGACAGACGTCAAACACACATGGAACTTACAGCTTTCCAAGGCGCCACGTGGAGAGAAACAACAAAACTGGACTCTGCAACAGGTGAAAAATCTCCTGAGAGGAAACTAGCAAACACCTGACTGCTGGAAATCACCTTCAAAATAAAAGTCCCTTCTCATTTCCTCATAATGTAACGTCACAACATGTAACCATCCATCATAATATTTGGCAGACCAGATTACTAAAAGGGGTGTTTTAGAAATCTGGCAATGCACTTCTAGGATGTTGAGGAACCTAAAAGACAAACAAACACAGGATTCTGTTTTCCAAGAACGCAAGCATTTATCATCTTTCACAATCCACAAGACCGCATGGCCTTTTCTAAGGCTAAAAGGCTGCTTAAATGGACTTTTTGGCTACTTGGGTATAGCAGAAATAAGCCAGAAACACAATATCAGCTCTTGAGAGTACAATGGTAAAAGTCTTAGCAAACAGACCAAGAACAACATTAGGTGTTTCTGTTTCTGTGGTGAATGTGAGTTCAAAATTCACTGCCCGTATAGCTTAGACTTTGGTCTCCACCGATTCCTGATGGAAATATCTGCTTTGCTGGCTGCTGAAGGCTTCACTATCTCCAGCAATGTATTGTTAATTTTCAATTCAACACAGCTCTTGCTTTTGTTTTGGTTGGAGACAACGCTGATTAGACAAGAGCAGTAAAAAGTTGTGCCAGAAAACAAGAAGGTGAAAGATGTTAAAACACTCCAAGTGCTGAATCCCTCTGAGTGACCCCGTTCACTTACACAAAGTCATCTGATCCTTTTTTCAATAAAAATGTATGAATATTTTAGCCACCATACAGCATCAACAAAGCACTCAGTGAAGTCTATTTTTGCGAGTGTGGGTTTTAGTTGTTCTGTGACATGTTTTGAGGTGTGAATTGTGCTGTGTCGTAGTGTGTGAGACTGGCAGACTGCCAGCGAGTGAGCGGCATCATTAATGCATACGGCCCATTTGGATTCAAAGAGAAAGGAAGCGGAGTTCCTGGTTTATTTGGGAACAGCGGGGGCCTTGAGCGCGCTCTGTTGTTGCTGCAGTGTGTTTGTTTGTTGCTCAGGAGTTTGCACGGCCTCATGAGAGACACACACACACACACACACACACACACACACACACACACACACACACACACACACAGTACATAGGGACTGATGATGATGTACAGCCTCGGTGTGTTGAGAAGCCTCCTCAGCACTACACGCTGCCAGGAGAGTGCAGTGACTCAGGCTGACACAGCGGGAGTGTGGGGCCAAGGAAACTACTATCTGCTCCCAGTGCAACACAACTCCTTCTCTGCCAGAAATAGTGCCGCTTTGCAGCTTCTGGAGCCCAGTTTCCAAAGAGTCCCTGGCCCCATTGTCGATGATAATCTTGTTTAATATTGTCTGTCTGTTGCCTGAGTCCTTGAACGCTGAACATTTGCAATTCTTTTTTCAGTTTTCTATTTAATTATTTTCTCCTTATTTATTATTTTCTCCTTGTTCGTATTATAATAATAATAATAATCTCTTTCATTTCCCCACCGTACTAAATAAGTCAAAAAGCACATTTGCCTCTGCAGTCCTGGAAACATAATGATTCAATTAATAGCAATAACAAAAGAGACTAATAATGTGGAATTATCACCTCAGGGTGCTGGAGTGGAAAAGTGAAACAAAGACTAAAGGTAATGACAGCGACCATCCCTGAGGTGCAAGTCACAGAGCTTCAAAGTCTCTGACATTTTGATAAGAATTCTTTTAATATAGTTTTAATAATGTCAGTGTTGGACACTGGGGGTTGTCTTCAGACAATAAGATCAGGATCCTCTGCAAGTAGTGCAGCCACAGGCAATGTTTTCTATCTGGCTTTAAAAGTTGTTTGTCTCGAAAATATTTGGAACGCACTGTGCAAGGCCACATAAAAAATGCATGAATTCTGCTTTTGGCTTGACTTAACGTTGTCTTTTAAACAATAACAATTGAACTGTTTGCATATTTTAAACATTCTCTCATTTATTCTTTATGATCGTGAATCATTTTGTAGCACAGCAACAAGTAGTTAAAGAAGAAAATAATGATAATGCTGCTGCGGTACACTTACAGGTGACAGCAAAGTGTCTGATCTAAGTTACAGCTGGACTTTATTAGTGAAGATCAGAAAGAAGCAGGTTTTCATTAAAATCTCTTCTTCCATAGCTCACTTTTCCCCTCAACTTGGTGTGTCATGTTTTATAAATCTCTTCAACGACGATGCAGGCAAGTGAAGCAAAATGAGGAACATCTTCTCATTATACACTAGTGAAACAGGATTGTGCGTGTTGTCGCTGAGTGGCAGATTAAAGCCAAGCTAACGAGGGACTTGCAGGTGAGGTTTAACGCTCTAGAAAAAGTCATCAAAGGTGAAGTCCTGTCAAATAGGATTAAGCACCAGTTGGTGTTGAAATAGCAGCTTTCTCTCTGGTGGTCAAGAGCTTTTTCCTCGACTGGCATTCTTTGTGCTATGGAGGTGTTTTAAGCACAATTAATAACTTCAAAGTGGTCAAGCACAAGTGTCAGATCACACCCTCGGATACATAAGCAGGTTAACAGTCGACGTTATGTTTCTATGACAAAAAAACACATGGATATTGTGCATCTTGTTCTTGCATACATTTTTTACAAATGTCTTTTTACATCAACCACACTATTATCATCAGCTGACTTCCTGCTGTTCCCGCACAGCAACATCCCAGAGGCGTGCTTCCATCTCCCATCGCAGGACACACTGTATATTTTTTATACTGTTTCATATTAACCTCAAAGAACATCAAGAAGGACTCTGATAGCGGGACACCCTGTTTCATTTGTGCACATGCAGTGCAGTGGTATCTCTACAGCTCATATTTCCCACCATGCTGCCACTGAACTGCCATCCCGTAGTCCATAAAACACAGAGAAACAGGACTAGTCAGAGGACAGCACGGACCAGACGGCTCTGATGCTGTAGATTAAACTCATGTCAAGCTGCATTCCCTGCCCCGCTCCTCCTCACGTTGACAGCAGATGGCCTGCGGGGTAACATGTCAGCAGGGCACTCATTGCTATGCATAAAAATGCAACTATCTGCAGAAGGCAGAGAACGGAACGCAGCACAGCGATCTGCAGCAGGGAATGCATTAATGAGCAACAAAGCATTGTGGGATGACTGTCGACGTGATGTGGCTGAACTTTAATCAACTGAAATGATGTGCTGTGATTACACCTCTACCATGTGGTTATACCATTATTACACGTTCTTATAAATACACTGCTGTCCTGCAGGACGCTTAGCCTGTTTGATACTTGTTTCTATATTTGGTACATTATAATTCCCATGCAGAGCAAGAGAGGCTGTTCCACGCAGCAGTCTATGCAAAACAGCAACAAGGCAACGTGCCTCACATTCAGACTGGCCATGTCATTTTTTCCACAGAGGAAAGGCCGTGCACTTGGCTCACAGATTGGACTATCAGGCCATCTGCCGTGCCACCCCACAAATTCACTCTTTCATGTGATGCTTGGTAAGTCATCTAATGTTTCCATTCACTTCATGCTTCATGTTCATCTCCACACGCCTGCCTCCCTGCCATTATACAGCACTACCCATGATGCTGCGGTATATCCTCTTACATACCATTAATCACCTTCAGGGGTTGACAAGGATCACAAAGACAGCAGAAATGAGTATCAAAACCTCTCCACACACACACACTTGTCATACGGAGGCATATTCATGTAAAGGATTTAAAAGCAAGTAAAGTGACCCTACTAAAATACTGTCAGTGTGCACGGTGATGGAGGGGCTCTGAAAGCTTTTGCTCTGAATCTATGGAAAAGCATGATTTTAAATCAGTGAGGGAGACAGAGAGAGAGAGAGAGGGAGAATGGAATAGGAGTGTACTGTATGCAGAGAGAAAAGGGTGCAGAATTAGGAGATTAAAGTAGCTGCAGGATTAGGCCCAGGTTTTAATGATGGAAATGGAAAAGCTGTGAACGGAGTCTGACACATTCTCCCTGGCCCTCCTCCTCTTCACTGCCTCTCTCTGGAGCATGTGTCTCCTGCTGATTGCGTGGATGGCCCCCGGGGAGAACCAGCTCTGCTCTCCATTAAATAGCACACATTTCTATAAAGAACATTTGTGTGCAAGCGCATGTTTCCTAAAGCAATGGAGACGCTCTGGTTAGCAGATAATGTGTGAACCGGATTGCACATTTCGCATTGTGCACGTGACATTTTCACATTGTGTGCAGACACTTTTGAGGCATACTCTACATTTCACGTTTGCAATCACAAGCAGAACTCAAATACTATAAATAACAGGATTAAAGTAATAGTGTGGTTAAAGCACTGATTTACAGTAATCAGACATTCACAAAGTTTGCATAATCAGGTTAATGTCTGGTGGAAACATCTTATTAATAGGGCCTTTGCTGATATTTTGTTTTTACCTTCATGAATTTACAGAGCACGTTAACTGAGTTTATGTGGCTGACTGGCAGTAAATTTAAAGCTGTTTTGCGGTCAGACAAAAAGTTTCTCATCCCTTTTTGCCAGAGGCACAAAATCAAATCAGACCATACTGATATGCAGTAATGGAAACAGAACTCTAATACTTTATTTAATAAAGGTGATCATCGAATAAAATTTTCCAACACAAGTAAAAGTCCTCCATTAAAAACCTTCTTGAGTTAAAGAGCAAAGTAAACATTTACTTTAGGGGTCCCCGTAACTATTTTATAAGACGTTTTTAGATACATGCTACTGCTGCTGCTCTATATACGGCTGGGTAGTTTCATCTGCAGCAATGCTTCATGACCTATAAGATGATCATACGTTTGTGGCATCCCCGTCCTGTGAGAACCATGTATGTCTAAAACTTTACACAAGCTCAGAACAGAGCAGCCTGTTTTCACTTTGTGGCCATACATTCTCCAGCTGATCCAGGGAGGGTTTATATAGTTTATCTAACTTAAACCAGCTCTATGGAGTCTTTTACTGGCTATGGCACAGTCTCAATTGAACATAGATGCCTCATTATAGCCTACATTAGCAAACAGGGCCAACAGACTGGCTATTTCTGTTCGTTTCTAATGATTATTCTTAATGCCCGCCACTTGGACGGACATCTGATGAAAAGGCTCTGGTATTTACTCCGGCTGAATTCAAGTCGGCTCCTCGCTGAAGGTCCATATCCGGAGCTGCTGTATGCTCTTCTCTCCATGAAGTAATCTCCCTGCATCAGGGAATGAAATGGAGGGAACATGTAGCCTAACATTAACGCCTTTGTTCACAGGGAACATCAACATAAAAGGAAGAGTTTTATTGAGCTGCTTTAGGAAGATTTTTCTCAACACTTTTAAAACACTTAATCCCTCAGTTCTTTGAAAATATTCAAAATCACCAAATTGGGGTACTCTTGGTTTTCACTGGACAGGAAGAAAGATTTTTAGTACATTACTTAAGTAAATATACTCAGTTACATTCTACCACTGCTGATGTAATTCAGGTGTCTGGATCAGTTTATCCTATTTGGACTTAACTTTTATAAAGTTTAATAACAGTAGCAATACTAGAGCATTTATCACTTGCAGTAAAATGACAGTAAATGTACTTATTGATCATTTTTATTCATAACTCTGTTCGAATCACCACAAAGAATAATTGTTACCAAGCAGCTCATTAGGGTCACACCAAACCACTTATAACAAGAAAACTGGCGGCTGCTACATTTTTACACCAGCGCGAACCTGCGAGCGTGTTAGACAGCTTGACTGCCAGCTCTGCATTCCCATTTCAGGCGTAATAATTAGCTTTCAGTTCTCTTATCTCCCCCGAAGCCACATTTCATTAGCGCATACGTACTGCTTGCACACAAAGTTTATCTTTAAGTGTGAAACTCTTCCTGACTGCTGAAATACAAAAATATCCCGAGACCCTCACTGCGGCACTGTATTTTACAAGGATCACTTTCAGCTGAGCTTTAATTGTCAGGAGGGCCGACTGTACTGAAGATAACTCATGCCCCGAAGAAATGAGATGCTAATGTATTGCTGGCCATTCGAAATAAATCTGCTAGGTGCTCTTTCATGCAAATGCAAAGTGCCCCGTGTGTCAGCAAAAACGCAAAAATCGGATAGATTTGAGGAAAGACGATGGAAGACTGTGCCCAGGACGTCTGTGACGAGTTTCCTCTGACACCCTTTTCTTGCTGAAGGCTACTGTGGTCATTAGGGCATTTCCTTTTTGCTCAGAAAACCTTAAGTACCTCCCTAGCTTATTCCGAACACTGATATTATGTATTGAATCGGATGCAATTTTAATGGATGACACTTTAAAATTTGGACACAGATAACGATTCAGTCAAGGTTTTGGCCCCGGGTGAAGCACTGTGGTCACAAATTACTGGAGAGGGGCTTGATACAGTTTCATCCTCATGCGCCAATCCAGTGAAAGGAAGAGGAGGAAGTGACTTTAAAGACGGACCCCATGCTTAGCTCTACTTCTGTCCAGTGATAATCACAGCTGCTGCGATCTGAAGGTTTGATCTGTCGCGTTGAAATATTCTGTCAAAGAATGTTTTTCTGTCAGTCCCGTTCCCACCAGACTGCTTTACCTCTTCATTTCAAAGGATTATTATTCCCTTTGTTGGAGGGCTGTGCCTATCGACTTCAGAGATCAAATCCTCATAGTGCATCTATAATAAGTCCAAAGGCCAGCTTCAGAGGGCTGTACCGCCAAAAAAAAAAGAAGACAAAGGGTGAAAGAGAATTGAGAAGTGAACAGATTCTTATGGACAGGCTATGATGCAAATCATGGACTTTAGTTTTGGATAGGAGTGTCTGTTTTGTCTAACAGGGCTCCAACACAGCAGACTGCGCAGCTTCTGCCACAGTAAACAAGAATTTTAAATCGTGAGGACTTGTTGTTTCAATCCCCTGCATGCATCCTGACTCAGGCGTGCTCTGATGACACTCCTCCGAGTCCGGGAGCCCGGCCAGCGTACGAAAGAAGGAGCTGATGAGGCAATACTCTCTAATGAGCTGCAAAGCACAGTCTTTTCTATGGATTTCACAGCAATTGGCAGCCAGTTGGAGACGGCCTGAGTGTTGATGTCGATGTGAAATGTTTCAGCAAAGACAGCGCCGATGGTATAAATTGCTTGTGAGAGGAATAGCCTGCTGTTTAGAGGCTCTTGAGGACTGTGACAAACTCTAATCTGCTGCTAATCCTCTACTCAGAGCAAGAGGATATCTCTATTGCTCCTTAGCGGGTTACCAGTGTGCCTGATAAAACTATTCCATTTATCTGATGTTTAACGAGATAAAACTTGCCTCTTAGCCAGCACTTGAGGATTAATGTCTTAACCTCAATATTTACTCAGGGCAACACAGAGCTGGACTGCTGATAGAAAGCTCTGGGATGAGACAACGCCATCGAGACTTCTTACCAGAGATGCTGCAGACGGCCACCTCATTATGATCGAAGGCCGAGCAGCAGGTTGGACGCAGGTACAAATGAGACGGACAGAGAAAATAAAACGATCAAAAGACAACAAACAAGACATCTTCCAGGCCGAATTCAATCAGCTGCAGTCTGCTCGTCTCTGAATGGGGTCGAGGGTCTGTGTCATGTTTGTTGCTCTCTGGAATCCTCATATGAAGGCGAAATGACAAAAGGATGCTTTTAAATTGCAAGAAAACAGAGAATTTCAGTTAATATTTCTAGTGGAAACAGGATGCTGTGGAAAGGAAAAATAATCCAAAGGCTTCAAAAATTCAAAACAACACTGTGATTGGTGGTGATGTTCAGACTGAAGAAATGTAATTAGGAATGAGTCAGTGTAGCAAGTAACTTCTGAGGACAAGGCAAATACACCCAAAAAGTTACATCTGTGTTTGTTGGATTTCACTGAATAAGTCAACGTCAGTTTTTGTATTACTTATTTTTAAAAATCTTTTACAAACTGGAAACCTGCGTACTGGTAAGGCACAAGATACAACTGAATATACTCATTAAATTTACTTTCTTGGAGGAGAATATATGTAGCATATATATAGAATGTGTCTATCCATTTAACAACCTATGGCTCTAGAGCCAGATCAAAGTAGTTCATCTCAGCATAAAGACTGGATGCAGGACTGGGGAATAGCTAGTCAGGATCACTAAGAAGTTCCAAATATGCACCAACTAGCAGCCAAATCCTGATTATACAAACTTTTACACTTTGGGTTACTCATGGATTAAACAAATGATACATAACACGCATACTAATGTGCTTTAGAGGTGCTGGTGGGTGTATTTTTGAACTGTGGAGCGAGACAGACTAGCTGTTTCCTTTTATTTCCATCTTTTATGCACATACGTGTAACAAACGCATATTTCCCAAAATGTCAAATGATTCCTTCAAGTGGATTTATACTATGATGTTGAGAATTACTTAAGAAGGTGACTGAAAAGATAAATGACTTGTCAGTTTTCATTTTATTGTGAATTATCCCATATAGCCCCATAATAGGGACACGAACCAGGCCACACACACACAGACACACACACGCACACGTATTCACAATCATACACACACCTGGTAATTCATTAGTGAAGCTGGATGAACATTTTATGCAGAGCAGATAGGGGAACAAATGGCACTGTGCATTGGTTCATGTAGTCATTATTGTCATTATTATTCCACATTCTGGCCCTCTGTAATTACCCACTTCGCTTCCCGGTACTCTGAATTCTTTCCATTGTGAGCCTGCAGATAATGTAATCACAAAATGAACCAAACTGCAGAGCGTTTGAATCACAGGCAGAGAGGAGAAGAAAGGCTTTGAAGTCGAATGGTTAATATTGATGAGGTGAGATATTTTAGATGATTAGCAACAGAGATTTCACTTCTGTCTTTTATTTTGCATCAGCAAGGTCAAATGCCTAAAAATTTCACACTTAGCTTACATTTTCCACTCGCTTGATCAGTGGACACAGTACAGAGAACAGGGCAGAGATGTCTAAATAACCACATTACCCTCCTTTGTGAATGAAAAGAAAATGGATTCAAAATATTTTAATGTCTCCAAGTATCTGTGTTGAACAACGTGTCACTAACAGTCTCTATGGGGTGCTGATTTCAATGCTGGGAAAAAAAAGACTAATCTCAGTGTTTCAGTTGTGGATGTGTGATTGCTAGACAAGTTCAGCCTACACTTTAAAAATTTAGTTCTGTTGACATGCAAAAGCTACGAGAAAAGAGGAAGTAAACTGGCTGATAATCTTCGTACGCTTTAAAATCAAGGAAACGCGAATAAAGAGCTCTGAGTACACTCCTCACAACGTGCTCTTGCCGTTGTTGTAAAAACCTTCCCGAGTCTGTTTGCCTCTAAGCGTTGTATTTCTTGAGCAAGTCACTTTGCCAGTGCCTCTTGCGGTCTGGAAACACTTTTGGCAAGCGGATCTTTTTGAAGTCCTCGATGCATTTCTTCAGATCTTCCTCCAGCATCTTCCTCTCCTCCTCCTCCTCCTCATCCCCGAGCGGGGGGCCACCGTTCTCCTTGGCGGTGGGGCGTGGCAGGGTCTTTAAGTGGAGGGTTTTTGGACGCTTGGGGCTCTCAGCGGGAGGTGGTGTCAGAGGAGGAGGAGGAGGAGGACTGGAGGTAGAGGAAGGTTTGGATGGCAGAGGTGGAGGCAGGACCGGAGGTGACAGAGGCGGGAGGTCGGGGCAGTCTGCAGCGGGGGGAGGTGGAGGAGGAAGAGGCGGCGTTAGAGGAGGAGGCGAGTCCAGGGCGGCCGGGTTTCGTGGGTCCAGTGGCGGGCAGCCGCTGGTCTCTGGGAGGCTTTGGGTTCGGCCAGTGCTGCTGGGCTCCACCGTGGCTGGTTCGGCAGGTTCAAAGGTCTCCACTTCTGTCAGAGCTGGGGCCTCAGAGCTGATCGCCTTGGAAAACACAGAGGAACCTGCAGCAGGAAGAGAGAATTGGAGGTGTGTGAAAATTGAATCATGAGAAGTTGCAATAATTTAAATTATTTTAAACTGAAGACTGACAACCTCTCTTATGTCTTTACTAGAAACTATTTCCTGTTAAACTAACCAGCTGCCAGCAATACCTTCACATTGACGATGCAGACATGGGTGGTATAAGTTTTTAAAATTCTTATTCTTTCATGAAAACCAATGTCCAAATGAATATGTTAGTTCTTTAAAGGCTAATAAGTGAGAGAATTAGTCATATATTCACACTCAGGTTTTGTCTTAGCGGAGCCTTGCACAACAATTTTTTTATTACGTTTCACTTCTTTTTTGTTTGCCTTATCAAAGTGTGTCAGTTGTGTGTGGCTGGCACAGAATCAAGCACCTCAGCATCAGGCTTTACAGTTTTTGTCTCCAGGAGTACAAAAGTACACACACGCTGGCACAAGAGCAAGACGGAGCCTTATGGAAACAGAAATTAGCAGAGAGAGTAGCTCGGCGGGAGGAAGAGGAGGGGAAATGAGAGATAAGGAGACTGAAGGAGAGTTTTGTTTAATTTCAGAAGTCCATTTTGCCCTTGCATTTATGTACATTATCCTAGAAGGAATACACAGGCTGAACGGATGGTGTGTGAAGCCTCCTGACTGAAGCTTGACAAGCCATTTTTCACGGTATGTTGATTTTCCATCTCATCTCTGTGTGAGTACGGAGGAGGTTGCTGCGGTGCGACTTCTATGAATAGCTGGAGTGGCACTTGCACATTCTGTACGTCTTGGTGTTTGAAAACCCATCAACCTTTTTTTTCCCCCTTTTTTTGGCCCTACATTTCGCACAAATCCTGGGTTTTTGAGCACAAAGGACACACACACACCACTCTGCCCGTTTTGTGTTGTATGTAGGGTGGACTGGGAAATCAGACACACTCCTAAATCATGTGAGTCTCATGCATTCTCGTGCTCTCTTGTCATGGGACCATCACAGAAGGTCCCGACATGATCTGTTCTTCACGCCTGCTCTGTAGACAATACATAGCCTTTCAAAATGCCTCTGGAGGAAATGGTGTAAAGCTGTAAGGCCGGACATAAGAGAACTAAGCCTTTGCCTTGTTGTGTTGTTTCAATGTGGATGCAGAACTTGCAGAAAACAATTAGAAAATGTTTTGTGGGAAAGAAAAAAAAACAATCCAGCACATAATCATTTTTAAATTCTTCCACTTGAGCTTGGGCATGGCTTGAAACCCAAGTTAAACAGCAGTGACAGTCCTGCATGCGTGCCGCTGATGCACTGCATCATCCAATAGAGTCACAGTCACACACTATCAAATCGCACAGACATGCTACGCCGTCTGAAAAAATCCGTGATCTGCTCTCTCTCAGCCTCCCATATGTGCTCATGCAGTCGTATGTAGGTATGATATGCCACACACATACACACACACAGAGCAGCAGTCACATGCACATGTGTACCAACATACAAAGACGCACAAGGCCCTGCACTCTTTCCTTTGATGGGGACTCATCGTCACGGTAACCCGTCTTATATAACGGGAAAAGCTGCTTGTGTCAAACGGAGGCGGCACAGAATATTCTCCCACTGCCTTGGCTTTCTGAATACCTGAATACCAGCGTGTGTGTTTCTGTGTGTGACAGAAAGTGCACAAGCCCGTGTGTGAGAGCACAGGGAGTGTTGCCTTGTGTGTTTGTGCGTGCATGCGTAAGCACGTGTGCGCGTACTGTACGTGTAGGTGTGGGAGTAAGCACGCGTGTGTGTGTGTGCGGGCGTTTGAAAGAGGGACAGATAAAGACGGAGAGAGGGAAAATAAAGGAGATGCAGGGGGAGGAGGGGTTGTCAGGAGCATGTTCTCCACTGTTTGTGTGTTCGGTGCATTCAGTGTCTCTCATAATGAACACATGTGTTTGAAGGCGGCCTGGACGTGGGAGTACGAGGGCTTAGCAGTGTCGGAGGAATAATCCACTGGGGGATGGGCTCCATGCTTTCCCCCGCCACTAAGCCTTATGGAGGAGAGCAGCGAAAGAGAGCACTCAACCCTTTTCCCCGGGCCACTTCTACAGGGATATATGCAAAAGCCAAAGCACTTTCTCACACATCCTCTCTCCTCTTTCTCAGTCTCTCCCATCTGTTCACTGTGACACATCCCTCCGTTGCCATCATTACTGCTATTAGCAACTCTAATGTGTCACTGTTGCCAGGGTTTAGCACCTATCTGTCACAAAATGCCTCCTGTACGATGTGTTTCCCCCCCACCTGGATCTTTACATTTCACTTGAATCACAGCTGGCTGTGTTTTCTTACACACAGGCAAAAGAAATAATCAATAAAGCATGATAAGCAGTGTTATGGTTCAGAACTAATGTAAACATACAGCAGGTGCATTCACATTTGAGTTTAACTTGAAAAAATAAAAGGAATTTTTGTTAAGTAGCCGACGTGCATATATTGTTTGTGTTTGCCACTACATGTGCATATTTATGGTAACTTGATTGGCACATTTGTGCTTAATAACACCATATCTCACTCCGTGTGTAGGTAGTGGTTGTGATTTGCACCATGCGAGTGAATGAAGAGTGCCGAGGTAAGGACGATGTGTAAGGACAATGTGAATTTTGTAAGAGGCAGAAAAAAACAGAAAAACATATTCTTCCTTTTTTTTTTTTGCTTTTTTTGCACTTACAAATGAATTTGAGATTATCTAGTGATACCCAGACCGCAGACACCAGAGCAAACACAACCTGTCAGCAGTTGTTGAAATTGGGAATCAGTGCTAACGAGCTAAACTACACTTAAGCAGAAGTCAACGAGTCAGGCTTGCAAAGTGGAACAGAAACTTAAAGGAACAGGTCCGTCTTAGGACAGTTTCTTATTTGCTTTCTTGCAGGGTTAAAGGAGCACATCAATACTCCTGTCAGTAAAATAATATGAAGCTAAGGGAGCAGCCAGTCAGTTCAGCTTAACATAACAAATGAAAACAGGTGAAAGCTTGCAAGGCTCTGTCTAAAGGAAGCAGCACCTGAAAGACTTACGAAGTAAGTTCTAATTTTGTCAGCCTATCCCAAAAGAGTCTGTCCCTAGAAATGTCCCAGTTTTCAACAATTAATTAAAAACAGGCTAAAAATAATATTTTACGTGGCAGGAAAGAGCAGGCAGCAGAGCTGTTGTGCTTGTTTTGGCCAAAAACTAGCTTTAACAACTTCCTATCAATCTTCTACTAACTGGCTACCTCTGTCACTAATTTTAGATAAAACTAGTGTCAGATAAAACATCTGAAAACTTCTTCTTCTGTCAACTTTCAAGTGAATCCACAACATCGCCACAGGTGTCCTTTCAAGCCCGAGCGGTGGAGTGGAGAGGATGGTAAAGATTTATAGTCCTAATGGAAATATGCAAACCAAAGAGTGGGGTTGAAAGGTAAAGAAAAGGAAAGAAAGAAAGAAAGAAAGAAAGAAAGAAAGAAAGAAAGAAAGAAAGAAAGAAAGAAAGAAAGAAAGGAGTGAGGAAAAGAGAAGAAGAATTAAGGAAGTAAGAGCACTTTTAGAAATAGGGGTGCAATTCTTGTCCCACAAGGTACGATTCGCACTAATGTACCCTGTAGGGATGATTATAAGACCTTAAGGTACCTTTCAAAGGGCATAAAGGTACCAATGTGTTGCCAGACAGTAAAGGTTGTACCATTTCTTCAAAATGTCAGGGTACAACACAAACAAAATACATAAAATTCAGGTAAAATGCCCATCTTACTCTTAGATTTACTATTTCTGTATGCTTTAAAAGTGTATTTTAACCTGCAGGCTGAGCTGAGCATCCTTGAAATGTAAGAAATAAAACAGTGGAAGCTGGTGAATCCCCAGTACAGATATATGACTGAATTAAATATTGGTCCTGTTTTTCATAAGCAACACCTTGGCAATAAAATGGTATTTTTCAGACAAACAAATCAGGGGAGAGTGAGTATACTCGCACCTGAGGGTACAAATAAATACCCAGTGTTATGCGTACACAAGAAGAGTGAAGAAGAGCAGACAGAGGAGGAGCAATGGCTCTAAAAATACATTAAACCAGAATTGTTCCCTTCTTTACTCATAGATAATAGCACTGGACATTTTAATGATATATTTACCACTGAACTGGAAATATACCTGTTTTTTTCCAGGTCCAGGTCATCTTTCTGTATGTTTTTTGTAAGTGTAAAATCAACAATTCAATACTTCACGGGGAGTTGTGTCTTTCTTGGACAAGATCAGTAACTTGCTGGAGTCTCAACTGGCAAATGCTACCACAGAGGCAGAATAAAGCTTGTTTACAGAGAGAGTCTTTTCACCTAACTCTTTACTTTGAAAAATATTGAACTACATTTTTTTTACAGCATGTTGGCTTTATTCAAGTGTTCAGTGTGTCAAAGCAACAGATGTCTGAAATTCTTAAAAGTAACTATGTGGAAAAACTCGCATCTGCGCTTGTTTATTCAGGACTATGTTTAGACACCATTTCTACAAATATGTTATCTTTTGAAAAATAGCTACAGTCCCTGTAGTTTATATTTCTGTGAGGAAAACAGTGTCATTTCAGTTCGACCTCAATACCTAAAGCTGAATGCATCAGCCGCTCCTGAGTTTTCTTGAATATGACCAGGTCAATCAGCCTGCGGGTACTTTTTAAAATTCACCGTGGCTGCTGACAGGTGGTGTGACCCGAGGATGGGGAGACTGGCAAACAAGAGGACAGCATCATCTCCATGGTAACGCCACAATGATGTGCGGGAGCCAGAGCTACACAAATGCATAGTAATGTCCCTCAGACTGAGAGCCGCCTTTTATCCACAGCGTGAAGTCGTACATATGGCTCTATCCTGCTGCTCTGAAGGGAACTCACGCTACATAGTTTTGGCAATTACTGCGTGTTTTATATCTAATTACCCAGTATTCAGCTCAGATATCCAACATCTGCTTTGTGAAATGATCGTTATGGCGCCTAATAACAGAGTGTGTCTCACCACCTACAGACTTCTTATTCATTGTCTTTCCTCTCTGATTGCCGTCAGAACAAATACATACGGGGGCGTAATCAGACGTGGTAATGCTGTATTCTTCCGACTAACTTTACATGCCTGGGCAAAAGCACTGACTCCCAGATACAAAATCACTGGAGTATACTCACAAGTCTCCGAGCAATTACAAATCTGTCAATCTACATAATGTCGAGGAAATGCGTGACATAAACAGCTGGAGACCGGGGAGCTGCCGCCAAGTAAGAAAAGCAAAGACAGGAGTAGAGGTTAGAGGAAAGAGAGGGGGGGGGGGGGAGGTGCTGGACAGAAAGATGTGAGCCAGCATTTTATAACTAACCAGCAGGTACGGTTTTTCAATCCATTTGGGAGCAGAAAAGACGATTAAATGATTTTTTTTATTTTTGCCTGCTTGCACAAATCTGCGTCCAAACCAAGTGTCCTGCTGGTTCACCTGCTCCACATGCCTCCTCTTTATCTTCCCCCACTTTAAATGCTCTGAGCTGCCGCCTGGCCACCACAACCCGTAACCAGCCTGCCTAAGCATCCTAAAGCCCGTCTTGGCACCCCTCAGCCTCAGCAACCCCCACCGCCCCACCCTCCCTCCCGCACCACCTGCCTCTCCTCTCCTGGACTGCAGGGTCCAAACCTGCCCACGACTGCAGCACCAAGGACAAGGCTGACTGTTCAGATTACTGGTAATTAGAGGGGCAGATTAGAGACCAGACCTCCAGATGGCCAAGGTGAATCCCATGCTAACAACAGCACAGACAGACACATGTACAAGCCGCTGCTTATTTTAGGTCAGCAGAGACAATGTGACTATTCTCTCACATTGTTTCACAAACTTGACTATCTTACATCATTATGAGAAACTAAATAACAAAGCACCTGAAGTGGACTGCTTTTGTTGCTTTGTTATAAGTAGTGGAGGCAAAACTTTCATTCATAGCGAAACACATTTATAAACTCTTTGAATATGAAGTATGACTTTTCCCCCTCTGTCAGTGATTGATAGCATGCAATTAAAGCTCATCAGATTGAAGTAATTAGCCATCTTGAGAAATTCATTTGCAAAGAAAGAGAGACTTTGGAAACCACAATTACTCAAAATATCAACCGATGAGCACTATCTATAAACTGATTTTGAGACAATAATCTGGGCACAGATCACTGAAAGCAGAATTTATAAGTTCAATTTAATTATCTGTAGAAATACAAAGTGTTCCCTTCCTGATTACCAGATTACCAGAACATAAAAAATGTATACCCATGAATTAAAACCATGGAAAAAACAACATAAAACTATATTCCACAATAAAAACTGGAGGCAAAAGAACCAGCCTTGAAACATAAGTATGTAAACACACAAATATTTTCATTAAATTAAAATGAATAATTTTGTGACTTTTAATTAAGAAATTGTCTGTTGGCCTGTGCAGCGCTATTGTCTAGCAACGAAGTAAAGTATGTAATAATATAGAATATATATAATATATATAAATAAACACAGACACAGGCACCAGAGTTTGAGCATGAGCAAGCTGGAGCAAAGAAACAGCAAGAAACATCCTGATTTTGGACTGAGCTATTTGACTTTTGATGCAAAATGTTAAAAACAGTTCTTTGTATAGAGCTTGTGCTGGGCCACTGGACTCCTGGACCAATGCCTAAAAAGGTCCTTTAATCCCCTCCCTGGTGTCAGCACGTCATCTTGGTTGCAAAATATATATGTGAAACTATCTGTTTCGTTCGAAGGCCAGTTGCAGCTGAGTCTGTCTGGGGACGTTTAACTGTCTTCCAACTGTTTCCTTAGTCAGTTATTGCCACAACGCCCACCTCACTTTGCCCAATCTAGTGTTGCACTTTTTTTCTCTCTTACCCTCTTTGCCTTTCTAACTGCTCCTGCCCCAACTCCTCGCACTCCTCTTCACATATTTACTGTCTCTATTGCACTGCGTATGAGGAACTTTGCCGCTTGAGTTATCCCTTTTGTTGCTCTCCTTTTTAATCCTGCGACTCGCTTCTGACACTCTGACTCACTCCCTTTCACTAATTTCATGCTCCTTCATTCCCATCCTGCTTTTGCTTTGTGTTTCCACACATCCCTGGTGCTTTCCTCTGTCAGTTATTCTTTCTGTGTCTCAGAGCTTACGAGAGAAAAGAAAAGACTGTGAAGTTAAAGAGAATAATAAAGAGACAAGATGAGGAGAGCAATGAAAAGATACAGTAGTGTACATCACTAGACATATCGGGGGCCGATATGTCTTGTGATAGCTGCTCTCTGCAGGAGATGTGTGTGAAGAGAAGGGGGGGGGAGGCGGCGGAGCATATGTACCCATGCTGGAGGATAGAGAAGTGCAGTGGCGGTGCACATCTGACTCAATGCCTGGCTCACTATAAATAACCCAACTCACAATGAGATGGAGATGCCCCGAGCCAGCGCTACTGTACTCAGTGCATGTGGGCTTAATATGGCAACGTGGGCGAACCGTGTTGTCGTCAAGGACAAACACAGCAGGGTTCGAGCACACGGACGAAATGCATGTGAACAAAACGAACAAAGACCAGCAAAGCTATCGGCTGACATTAATGCAAACACGCACGCGCTTCACTTCGCATATGTACGTCACATATCGATGAAGAAAGCAGACGCAGGCCTCAGGCTGCTGCATGCTCTCTCCAGCTCTCCTCTGCGCCACCCTACTGGATGACGCTGCTCCCAGGTAATTAGCAGCAATGATGCTTTTCAACGCGAGCATAGACTTCTCTTGTTATTGCTGTCAAGAGAGGATGAGAGAGGCAAATGGCTCGTTTGCCTACTAATGCATTTTTAACTGATCACAAAGAAAAGGGAAAAGAAGGCAGCCAATTAGATCTGAAACCTCACAGCTCTGAGTCATTAGCCCCGCACAGGAGGGTTTGTTGCACATCTTCTCCTAGCAACTTCCCTCCCTCTGTGCATGAGTGCCTTTGTGTTTGTGTCGGTGCGCGCTTGGAGATGCCAACTGCCTGCTCAGCACGTCCATGGGGCAGGAAGCGCACCTAGTTCATTGCCCCCTACACATACACACACACGCCCCGACCCAGTGCTGACCCGCCCGACGCTCATCCCGACCCGTCCTCCAAACATCCGCGTAAGCACAAACACGGGGACCAACAAATAACAGAGCCAAATTTTACTGGCATGCAGATCCAAAGTGGACAGGGCAGCGAAGCTTGAGAAGGCATAAACAAAGCGCTGAGCCACAGATGGTTGCAGCTGAACACAAACAGCATGTAGACAACCTCTGATAGTGCACGCAGTCTAAGATGTTGAGAAAATGACTCATTGTATTGCCCTGTTTTGTCACTCTAACACATGCGGTACGTCTATTCATAAAAGAGGATGTAGGCTGGAAACTATAGCTGGTTGTGGTCCATTTAAAGCTACAGCTCATGATTCACACAAGGATGAGACAGAAAATACTATTGTGTTTTGTTGGAAAATATCAATTTGAACCCTTTTCTTCTGATGCAATCACACAGTGAATCAATGTTAATCACAACTCTACTGAGTAATCCTGTGGATCGTTATCCGTCCTGTGCAACTGAATCTGTCTGCGAGTGTTGACAGAGCAAACAGGCCACAGGGGAGCACATTGCAGCACGGGCCGGTGAGGACTTTTTTCATCAAGACGATCCAGGATCTCTACAACTAACAGGATACTTCATGCTGGAGTTACTCGGGCGGAGAGATAAGACGGGAACACCAAATCCTTCCTGCTTAAAATGCACTCTCTCAGCCTCATCTCGCTTCCACCGGGCTATCTGTCTCACTGTCTCTCGGCTTCCTTGGCCCATTTTCCTTTTTGACGTGCATCCGCTCCTGCTCACCTCCTCCTCCTCCCCCACTCACTTCCTTTCTTTTTTCCAAACAGGGGGAGCGATGACCCAGCTGGCTACGAGACAAGGGGGATCATTCTAAGGAAAAGCGGGCCGAGCCGGGGCATGTTACCACATGGAGCCGCCTGCAGTGACAATGGCACCGCAGCAACATGACATGGGTCAAATCACCGCCTCAAGGTGGAGAGAACAGCCTTGTACTCTCAGGGCACTTTTTTTGCCTTGTTCTTCTATGGCTAGCGTTAAATAATGAACTGCACAAGCTCACTGAGAAATTGTATTAATTTCAGACCTCTTGAAAGCAACATGACAATATGAAACAAATGGAATTTAGGATTTAATTGACTTGAATGTGTGCAGAGCAAAAAAAAATGCAATCTGCTATTTGGATTTTTTTTCTTCCAAAAGACAGAGAAGCAAAATTTCATGTTAAAATATCTTTATTATACTGCTCTGGACAGAACAGGCATACCACTGTGGTTACACGACTACAACCTGCTCCTTGTGTGGCACATGAGCAGGCCTGCTACACTTTTCAGCCACAAGTTTCACAACAGAGCATTAAAAAAAAAGCATTTCATCACAGCCCGGCCCGTGCTGCTGCTGCTCAATGACGGGGTGTCAACACTTCTCACACGTCTACTGTTGAATGTTGAGTCTCAGGGAAACTCACGTGATGGTGGGTGGGGGGGATGGCACAAGAACGAGAGTGGTTCAAGACACTGATGCCTGAAATTTCGCACATGAGGCGTGTCTCTCCATGCCCCTGCTAATGACTGACCTTGGCGCTCCCGTATTGCAGCGGCGTGCCGGACGACAGTGACAGAGGAATGCTGTCTGTGACTGTGTTTGTGTTTGAGGCTAAAGAGAGGGAGTGCAGGCGCGGCATTGTCCCACTCTCTGAGGGTTTGTCATGCATTCCAGGCCGCAAAAAAATGAAAAAAAATCATCTATTTTCCAGGAAGAGAGCCACATAAATTTTTCAGCAGTTTTTTTTGTGATGCTCATCAGCTATGCTTTTATCTAGGCCAGACTGAGATCAGGTTTAGAGGTCTTAAGGTAATTAGCATGTGGTAATCTCTTGGTGAAAAACTTTGAGTCAGGATTGATATAACGTGACTGCCTCACATACATAAACATAATCCTGTTTTTTAAAGTGTAAATTATGCACACTTTTCTGTCTGTGGGTGTGCTAAATAAAAATGCAGTTTTTTTTCACAACAGACAAAAAACTATCTCTAATCTTGTGAAGCTTTACAGCTACACTGTTTCATCGTCCTGGATTTTTTAAGGCTCAGCCTGCTTCAAGATTTTTTTTTTTTTACTGTAAAGGAGTAATTAGGTCAATTAATGGTGAAAAATAATGGTTTTGTAATCTGCTTTAAAAGAGCCTGCTATCTATGCATGTCCTCATTTCTAGCCTGGCTCCGTTTTCTGGTCAACTGCTTCATACAAAAAAAAAGGGAAAAAATGTGGAAAAAAGTGAAAAAGCAGATGGGAGTATGAGGGGGATGGTGCCTGAGGCTGGAGTGTTGAACGTTTAATATGAAGTTGTGTCCAAGGACATTTCCTTTTACGGGAAATGGTGAGGTGGAAATTTGAATTGGTTTACTTGTGATTGACTTGCATTGTCAACGGAAATTAGAAATTTCAACTGCAGCAAGACGAGGGCAGGAACCACTTCCCTCAGTTTGCCCCGAATGTCATTCAACAC
>JBAJHX010000053.1:16018242-16043615 GCA_037176925.1 Amniataba percoides | reverse complement strand
CAGAACCCACAGTCCAAAACAAAATCCAAAATGATACACTCTGTTGCAGAACTGTCTAAATATTTGGGATTATTGTCAACTATTAACCCATGCCAGTGATTGGAAATTATTAAATTACTATTATTAACTGTGAATCATCATTTAAAACCCCAGCACATCAGTGCACAACCCTGTATTTTTACTGACAGTTTCATCATGTAATTGCATCCAGACCAACAGCCCATTGATCCTCAGAAATATGGACAAAATGACTACATCAAATAAATTAGTTTGACCTTCTGCAGCAAACGGCTGGATTATCTGTGTACGTCTGTCAGTTCTCATCACAGTGATGGCCTTCAGAGGCTGTTCGGTGTATCACAAGTGTGTGTGTGAGTGTGATGCTCATCTGCTTCAAAATAGGCAGGGGAGAGGCTGGCAACCCACTGGAGAGAGACAGTGGTTTCAGCATTCTCAGACAGGAAATGGGAAAATGTACCCAGAGCTACAGCTGTTGCCACATCTGCACGTGTTGGAGGCAGAAACAACCAGAGACGCTCCTCACGCTGAATCCTCGGATCCCACAGTGAGGGAAAACAAAGGGTTACCGGGTGAGGATTTTATGGATATGTCTGCATATTGATCTCTGCGTTCTCAGCGGTTTCTGCTGACAGCTGCACCACTAAGTGATTTATGAAGTGCTCCTTGGGATCAACAGCAAAAAAAAAAAAAGAAAAGAGTGGGCCGTTGCGCCTATTTTCTCAGGTGTTCGCGGCGCCCACGTGAACCCGTCCGCACAGCCTCATTTCCCCTCAGCACAAAGCATCATGCATCTTTCAAGACAGGTGACGTGGAAGTGAAACGAGACACGACCACGTCCAAGAGTCTGCCCCCCCCCTCGCCCCCCATGGGTTTGGCCGTGGAGGAAAATACAGGAGGAAGTTTATTCAATAACGAAGCCTGAGTCAGAGTCAATCTGACGCCGCACGACACATGTATGAGATTAATGTTGGACGCAGGAACAGGAAGGCCGGCAGCACCTCCAACCACCCACAAGCCCCCCCCCCCCGTGCCATTGCTACAAAGTTTTCTAATCAAATAATTTTATTCTACTTTCTTCCTGACTCAGCCTACGCTTTTCCACTCTCTTTCCGTGAACACACCCCCAGATCGTTTAATCAACTTGTTTCCTCCTTCTCCGAGGCGGCTCCCCCGAAACTGATCACATCCTCCCTGTAAAATACATATTGTGCACGACTTTGACAAATGTGGCCCCACACTCATCACTATCTCTTATATTGATCTTTCCTTCCTCCCCGGCAGCTCTGAAGCTTGTGGTCTGAACTTGAGGCAGAGTACATTTACTGAAGTTGATTGTTTGAATCTTTTGGGGGTAGTACTATTTGAAATTCAGGTTTTTAAGAAAGCAATTGAGGTCCAGCTCCCAGATTGATGGTGGGTATAAACAGGTGCACCGCAAACCACCTTATCAGTTTCAATTTAGTGGAAGCTCTTGGTTTTCACTCTGAAGATGTGACTGGGATCAAAATACTGCCTATTTAGATACCTTTTTGTGCTTTGGAGACAATATCCACATACACCTGTATGAAGTGTATGTGGAGTAGACATTTTTCTTTTCTCAGAGGCATAAATGATCACACTAATGATGACTGGGCTCCATTTGGCTGCTTCATTTTCAGGGTCCCTGTGCAATGTATGCACCTTCACTGTCCTTCCTACTGGGACGCTTTAACAGAAGTTTTTGGTAGAGTTATCATTGACACTCATTTAACCTCACTCCTCATGACCGGGAAGATTACATCCTTTTTTTTCTGCCTTTGACTGTAGTTTCTCTTTTTCTTTTGTAAAGCCAGTGAGGCTCTGATCTCTCTTTGAAGTACTTGAAAGACCTCAACTTGTACAGTGCGTGCTGAATCTACTCCCTGAGCTAGAGACTTAATGCTGAAAAAAAAAGAAACTCCAAATAAACCACAGCACACACACCGAGTTGAAATGAGTGCAAAACTCTAGGAGGCTTTAGTGTCTCCACATTTCAATTCAAGCTTTAGCATTTATGCATCAGTTTCAGCTCAAGCAGAGGATCGTACTGTCCACTGGGATGGTGGGCAACACAGCTCAGCCTCCTCACACACTAAACCCTCCGTCCACGTCCAGATGTGTCCTGCAATGAGCTGGCAATCAAGTGACATTTGAATTCACTTTTACAAACCACCACATGGCTTGTTGGCCGCAGGAGCCACCGTTACTGTGCCAAGAGCACATTTCATCACTTCTCAATGGTCGACCACAAATCATAGTCATGAAGATCGTTGTGTGGGCTGCTATGACTGAAGGCTCTTACTAGGGTTTTTACAGACATGTTGGAGCAGGCTGCAGATAAAGCATGTTTCAAGTTCCCAAAACAGGACAACAGTGACAGAGGCTTTGTTGTCACCTTGAGCTATTTTCAGTTATACACAGAGGTGGTGAGGAACATGCATAGAAACCCATCAACCTACAATCCTGCATGATGTCCTTCTTCAACTGAAATTAATTTCTGGAATGAGGATGTTCGAGACAATCAGCTCCTCTTGATTAAATTTAACGGGGAAGGTCTATGATAAAAATGGAAATCAACATCACTTCAACAATAAATGGATTTCCTAGAACCAAACTTCAATAATTACGGGAACGTTACGTGGTGCTTAAGTTTCTGACTTTTTCTTTTATGTAATGGTGGTTCCTTTTCGTGGGACAAAAAGGACAAAGAGCATAAAAAGATAATTGTTTATTTTGGTTCTTCCCCACCAGTAGTTTATCCACAATCAGACTGAAAGAAAATATAGACTAAGGTACACGAAATGCAGGGATTTTTAATATATACCACAATTAATTTCATGGAGACAGCATATGTGCATACTTTCAAGACTAATGCCAATATGATGACCACTGACTTCAAGGAAATAACCCCATGTTTGGGATTGGGTTGGGTTATTTAGGACTGTAGGACGAGGGTGTGGGAGACTTGTTAGTGAGCACGAACAAAACACAAAACCCAATCACTTATCCATATAACAAAACAATAAATGGTTTCACCCATCACTTTCAATGACAATTCAGTTTTCATGGAGTAATGGATTGTGCCCTCTTGCTAGCGATAACACTCAAAACAATCTTTTACCTTTACCAACTCACAAAGCTCTGTAATTGTTTATTATCTAGGGTTTATATATATATATGTATATATACATACACACACATATACATACATATATATATGTGTACACACACGTAATTAAAATACAAAAAAAAAGTTATTAAAGTGCTTTCTACTGACTCAAACACACAATCTCTGAGAGAATGGTATTGATGCAGCATGTTTGAGAGTTAAAATCACTTATTTTCTGATTAGCGGTGTTCATCAGTGCTTAAGGGATACAGACCAACAGATGTAAGGCATGATTGCAATCGAATGGTTAGCTGAGAGAGCACATCTGTGTCGCAGGTAACATCACACATACGCATCTTACAGTGGCAGTCAGATATAACAACTTGAGGGGTTATCAAACGTGAGGCCAACCATCTGTCAAGTTCAAGTTCATAGAATAATACACCTGCTAATGGTCGGCACCATCAGAGCAGATATATGAGCTGTGTCAGAAATGTGTTGTGTACGCTAAAGGGATATTCTACTAATATACCATCTGCACCATTTCGCCTCCTCGTCAGACACTGCTGATCAGACCAGATCATTTCAGACTCAACTTTTAAGACATTTATATAGTTTATATTATACATGATTAACTTAACGGAATTTCAAGCTTGGGAGGAAAATCCAAAATGATGGAAGTTCAACTGTTAGATTTATTGAGATACTTTTTTAAGGTGTGCAATGTGTGTTAACATCACTTAAAACCATCTATGAACTCATGAATGGCCCTGCTGCCCTTTAAAGACCAGATGGTGTCGAAAACAAGTGTCAGGGTAAAAGCTGGTTAATAAGGAAAAGAGATACTAGTTGGTAGTATGGAGGCAAACTTCTCCTGTACTCGTTCCACATCATCTGAAGAACTGGCATGATGTTCACAAAGCACCACTTTCTGTTTTACAGGACACAGTCATCATCTTGCAGCATTTCAGCTGAGTGGGTATAAAAATATAGACATTTGAGACCCTGAATATATGTTCATATGTGATTCTCAGCAACAAAACAAAACACAATTTACAGCTGTCCCACTCAGTGTACACAGTCTTTTTTAGACTTCACCCCCCATCTAAAATGTGTTCTTGCATTACCCTGGGGTGGCAGGAGGAGGTTTACACCCATTACAACACAGAACACAGAACGGCAATTAGAATTGTTGTCGTCTTCATCAACAGCCTACATCCGTCATTTCTTTGTTAATACACTAAAATTACCTCTGGGTGTGTGACACAGATTTAATCGGGGAAGAGGAGTGTGTTTGTGTGTGCGATGACATTACATCAACATGTCTTTGTGATGCCTGGCTATGTGCTGGCTCTTCTCCGAAGGTCTCCTAAAGCCCTTGGTGCAGTAGTCGCAGCGGTGGGGATAGTCCTTGGTGTGAATGGAGATGACATGGCGTTTGAAGCCAGAAGCGTCCGTACTGTTATACTCACAATACTGGCACTGATAAACCTTTCTACCACTGTGTGTCTTCATGTGCTTCTTCAGCTCGGCGGGCTGCCGGAAGCCTCGCCGGCAGCGCTTGCACTTAAAGGGGAGTTCCTTCGTATGCAAGGACAGGATATGGCGACTCAAGGTGAAGGTGTCAGGGGCATTGAAGTTACAATGCCGGCACTGGTGCACTTTGTTGCCCTTGTGTGTCTCCGCGTGCTTCTTCAACTCCGAGGGCCTGTGAAAGCCTTTCTCACACACGTCACACTGATGGGGGAAATCCTTGGTATGAACAGAGATAATGTGTCGTTTCAGGTCACTGGAGTTGGTGCTCTTGTGCTCACAGTGTGGGCACTGGTGGGTCTTGTGGCCTTGCACCATCTCTATGTGACGCTGGAGTTCCCGTGCGTCGGCGTAGGCTTGAGGACAGTGGCTGCACTTGAAAGGCAGATCTGCGCCATGCTTACTCTTGATGTGAGTCTTTAGGTTGGACTGATCAGCACAGCGGAACTCGCAGTGCGGGCAGTGGTAGGGCTTCTCGCCTGTGTGGGTCCGCATGTGTTTCTTCAGCTCTGACGGGTGGCGGAAGCCTTTGGCGCACTCGACGCACACATGTGCAAAGTTCTTACTGTGCACAGCCAGCAGGTGACGGTTGAGCAGACCCTGTTCGGCTGTCTCATAGTCGCAGTACTTGCAGTGATGCAGTTTGGGTTCCCGATCCTTGACGATGAGCTTGTCAGAACCCAGGGCGCTGGACTCATGGTAACGCCGCGTGTACTCTGTGTATTCTGGAGAGCGCTCGCTGTTGTGGCTCAGCAGCTTGTGACTCTCTAAGTGGTTGTGGAAACTGATCTTCTTGTTGGTGGTGAAGTCGCAGTCTGTACACTGGTACTTCTTCTTCAGCAAGTGGTCCGGGTGGTTCTTCATGTGGCATTTGAGAAAGCCTCGTGAGCGAAACTTCTTACCACATATGTGGCAGGGGTAGACAGTCAAAGGCATGCCATCTGGTCCAATAATAACAGCTGGAAGAGTTAAAAAGACAGAGTGCAACTTAAAACATGGAAAACAGCCTTTTACAACTGATAATGCTAATTATCAAACCATACAGATATGTGCAACAAAGGTGTAAATTCCAATCCCATCATTTTCCCAGGATGTGATGCTTTTCATACCAGTCTGACACTGCCGTGTGTCTCCTTTCTTCTTTTTCTTAGGTTTGGGTTTGAGGGCACGGTTGGCACCGAGACCCTCTCGGATTTGCAGAAATGGTGCGGATGCTCCATTCTTCACCTGATCAATGGTATTACCTGCATAGACAGTTCCATTAGTAAAAGTATACAGGACACTTGTCATTCTGACACATGCCGGCATAGTTTATGGCTCATACTATAAACATGATATATATCTAAGCTGTGAGCTGTGTGCGCTGTGTGCACACACTGCCCAGACACAAGCAAAAACATCTTGTTATTTATAAAGGATGTGGAAGTACAGCAACCTCGTCTTACTGATCTTTTCCAACAAAGACTTACAGTTGCCACGTTCAACTTATCTACAGAAAACAACCTGTCTTCATACAAAAAGGTACGTACTGATGTCGTCGTCGTCATCATCCTCATCACTGTCATCATCATCCTCCTCCTCTTCTTTTGGATGGTTCTTAACTGCCATGTAGACCATCTTGTCACGGCCAACTCCAAGTCTGCCTGATGATGCGGCTTCCAGATCAGGATGGCCATTGTGGTAATCATCCTCTGTTATTACCTCTGTTCCACCTGAAAAGAGGGAAACAAGGAACAATTTAACCAAAGTCACAATTTACATCCACTTCTTGTATTGTTAAAATGATTGAAAGTATTAATCTTCAAAACACTTACCTAAATCATCATCTGCTTCAGCTTTGAAAATGTAGACTTTGATGACCTCTGAGCCATCCTCCTCTTTGGATTCCTTGTCTTCCATGACCTCAGTGCTGATCTCAAGGGGAGTGTCTCCTATGTCCAGCTTCTCTCCCACCTCATCTACTACAGTAACACAAACAGTTATCAAAAACGAGCAACAATACAACACAGCATTACACAATACTAGTGTTTATTAATACAAGTGACATGATCATATTGAAAGCAGCCTTACAGGAGATCATAAGGTAATCCTCAGAGCTGCTTCTTGCATCATCATCCTCATCTGTCTGCAAGGGAACAGCCTCAGCTGGCAGCTCCTCGTGGATTATGGTTTCTGAGTTTGCCTCTGTCACCATCAAGCCTTCTGACACAAGCTGGTGGTCCAGAGTGTTGTCTTGGTGCTCAGACAGCAGCTCTGCCACAAACACCTGGTCTGGCATGTCATCATGGTGATGGTTTGAGTCCTGGATGAGGTCTGACGTTAGGACGTGATGATGATGGGGGTCCAGCGCTTCCTCTATTGCAACCTCTGTGCCCAGTATATTCTCAGGCATGATCACACTGTGTTCCGAGGTCACCATGTCTTCACTGGTTATTTCGTGGGCCTCTACCCCTTGAGACTGGAGACTTTCCACATCTACCTCCAGACCTTCCACAACCTCAGCTTCTAAGCCCTCCACTTCCACCTCCTCTTCAAGACCCTCAACAACATGGGCTTCCAGGCCTTCAACATCGACCTCAGTTTCTAGGCCCTCCACCACTTGTGCCTCGAGACCCTCCACTTCCACCTCACCCTCTAGGCCCTCGACAACCTGAGCCTCCAGCTCCACCACCTGCGTCTGTAGCCCATCGACCACTTCTGCCTCCAAACCCTCCACATCTGCATGTAAGCTCTCCACCACTTCTGTCTCTAGACCTTCAACCACCTCTGTCTCCAAGCCTTGAACCACTTGAGTTTCTAGGCCTTCGACCTCTAGCCCATGCTCCAGGAGGATGCCCTCGTCTGTCATCACATCAGAAAGGAGCATGCCCTCCGGCACAGACACCACAATGTGCTCCCCATCGATGTGAGCCAGACCCCCCATGCCTGCAACTGTAAGCACAAGACACAAAGAGAGAGTTTCAAATGACAGAATAACAATTTAAATACAAAATTAAAAGCTATAACTGTTTTCTTTTGCACTTTCAAGCTGGACATCACAGTATCTTGCCAGGTGCTTGTAAAAGTGTGACACTTTGTTGCTGTTGGTGAGAGGTGAAACTGTTAGACTGACAATGTAATGTTACTTTTTCTTTGTCAGCAATGTAATGAGGCTAAATAGCATTTGGTCTTGACAGATGTGACAAAACCTGATAACTTAGCATCTGGAGATTTTAAGTTACAAAGTTCATAAAAAAATCTTTGGGCTTCATTTATGTATGTGGGCAATTTATGCTGAACATCTAATTTAAAACAGTGTACAATATAAAAGTCAAACACAGTGTTGTCGTACTTGACCACCTACCAAAGTCTTGCATGATCATAGCATGGGGCATCTTCAGCTCCTGAGTGTGTAGCTCCAACACCCCTCCTCCTTGATCCATGTCTTTACTTAGGGAAAAAAGACTGAAAATCCCAGTGTACATCATGTTAACCATTTTCTTTGACTTTGTTAGTCAGCATAACAAAAAGTGAAAGTGAATGCAACGACACAGTCGTGATCAATACATACCTTCACATTTGATGACAAAACCCTTAGAATAAAACCAATAAGATATCTGATCTGCTTCCTTCCATCAAGGTAATCACTCCCTCTGCCAAAGAAAAAACACAAATTGCTACTCATGAGCATGATGATAGAGGAGCACAGAAAAGAGGTTAGCGAAGTGTTGTAAAAACAGGATTTCAACAAGGGTCTGAGTTCATAATAAGGACACCAATGCTGTCACAAATTGCCTCTTTCCTGAATGAATAAAATACACAAGGCAGAAAAAAACACATCCACTTGAGAAAGAGGAGGGCAGCTGTGTTATTGCCCACTGGCTCCATCCTTTGCCCATCCACAGTACTGCAGGCGGCTTCAACCTGAGGACATGTAGCCCTGTACACCTGAGGCTGGTTGAGCCTGATGAGACAAAGGGACGATGCCCCACTCGCTGTGCACAGGGACGAGCTCAAAGGCTCTCTGAAGACGAGTTCTGATACTTGTGCTGTTTTTTCTTGTGTTTGTTTTAAGGGAGGAAATGCACTGCCATCACATGACTGTTCAAAATAAGACAAAAATGTCATGTCTGCATTGGTCTGGAGTGACGTTATGCCTCCCCGATTTGCACGGTTAATGATTTTTGGGGTAAAAAAATCACCGCTGTGCTGTAGACATGTAACAAAGAAATGTACTATGGATTCCTTGCACAAAACTACACATGCTCGGAGTTTATGGCCACCAATGAAAGTACCGCAGACGTTATGCAATGCATGTTAGGGCGGCTACCGCCCTCCACCCACCGAAGCTAACTAGCAACGAGCTAGGGCTCGTCCCATCGGCGCCATTTTGTTTTAGCATGACAGCTAATCCGACGATTGCAACAACCAGTCTTAAATGACCGTCCAAGCACCTGCACCGCACTGAGTTGTAATATTAACACGGGCACAAGCACAGGCAACACACCAACACCGCTTATGAAACCATTTATCGGCGCGTTGCTCTAATCTGCGCGCCGTCCCTTCGGCTAGCTAGCCTGCTAAGCTAGGTGGAGCCGCCGCAGCCGCATTATCTTCCATGTTGTTTTTCCGAAAGGCTGAAAGAGGCCCGCTGCGGCCGACTGGGCCCGCGAGTCTTATTCCGCGTGCCCCTCAAACCCACTCGGAGTAATTTTACCTGATATCGTCGTCTTCCGACTCTACCGGTGTGTGTCCCCCTCCTCAATTTAGTCTGTTATTGTTTTGGTTTATTTTTGACGGTAAGCTAAGTGCGGCCTGCAGTTTTGGATCCCCGGGCACCCTTTGCTAGGCCTCGGCCAATCAGCTTGCTTCCTGACGAGCAGAAGGAGGGCGGGGGAGGGGGGGCAGACAATGCGTGGCCTCGTTTACCGCTGATCCCTTACTATTTGCGTCATGCATAAGAGAGCAGAGCTACATTAACACACACTATCTCCTAATGGGGACATATTTACAGCAGGCGAGGAGACGCTAAATATGATCGCAGCGAGGAATAAAAAATGTTTTAATGTGGTTGCAGGGCGCGCTCTCACACTTTGTATGCGCAGATGAGGCCTGTAGGCCATTTTGTGACAGGGTGGGGAGGGGGGGCAGCGTCGAGCACATACAGCCACTGGTGGAGCATTTATGCAGTTTGGTCGTGCAAACAGGAAATATCCGGGTGATGATGACGGCACTGCTGCATCATGGGGCTAATTAAACTGTGATGCAGACAGACCTCGACTTGCGTGATGGTTGCATGTTGATCATTAACAAACAGAGATGAAAATACAGTTTCAGGGGTAGACCTTTATTATCCATTTTCATTACAGCTCCTAATTTTCAGAGGCACTCTGCATGAGGGTGCATAGCTGTCTAAGGCACACGGCCTTCGTGCATAAACATTTTCTTTATTACAGTGGTATCCAAAAGCAAACACTCTAGATATGCAGTAAAAATGCCTGGAAAACATTGTACCGTTAACAGTACCTTTTAATGAATCGAGATTACTTTTTGAATTAGAAAGAGTGTTGCAGCTGTAATGCACCTTGGCACAAACCATATTTTTTGTAGTATTTATAAGGGCAGTGTGGTTTTACAGGAGTTGCATTGTTGTGTAATTAAAGAGCAAAAACACAAACACAACACAAATCTAATGATAATTTTACAATGAACCAGTCAAACATTCATAAATTCACACAGATGGTTGTGGGACACATGGAGGATTCGTTATATTGCCGTTACGTAGTGATGAAAAAGGCTGTGGGGATAAGGTCAAACAAAACCAAGCATGCAACACTCAGCACCTTCATCTAGTAGGAATTCACACAGAAAATGAACAAACCAGCAACATCTTCATTTAAATTGTCTTCATATCAATTACAACAACAAAACAGTAATACAACCCTTAATATTCCAGCAGTTTCTCACAATTACCATAGAAAAATAAGTAAAATTGACACAAACAAATCTTCTGGAAGCTCTGAGTTGGTCCATGTCACGAGTGGAGTGTGCATGTGTGCGTTGTTGTCTGCCTACACATCCTCTCTGTGTGGGTTGACAATGTTTCATGCGAGGGAAAAGAGATGAGTCTCAACTACGAATCCAGTGCAGCCCAGCGCTCCAGTTTGAAATGGGGGACAGGGAGGTTGTACGACACATCTATGGACACGGCCGCTGTGTTCTTTGTGTACTACGAGAGGTAACAAGGGGAGGTCAGGTGGGGGTTGCAGCAGTGAACATCCTTCATCACCGGCCAGACTCAGTAACAGCCATCTTTCCAGGATTCATCTGAGATTTTAGCCATGCCCAAAGACCTGTCAATAAAATAGGAGATTAGTGTTCATTCAAACAGGTGTCCATGTATCAAATTGCGATGATCTGGATGCCTTAAAAAAATTAATCTGCCAATATTAAAAAGGACACTGATCAATATTTCAACATTCCTTGATAGCTTTCCACTTAAGCACTCACCTCCTGGGGGGCTGAGAAAGTTTACTTCTTGTGGACGTTGAGGCCTGCTGTCCTCGGCCCACAGCAGGCCTTCCTCCGCCAGTGGAGGCTCTGCCGGGTATGTAGCTTCCACCATTGGCAGAGCCTGGGGACTGGGCCCTGCGGCCCCCACCTGCAGTCGGTGCTTGGACAACAGGCAGACCTCTGGCAGGTTGACGACCCGCAGCCATGGAGCCCACAGGAGCAACAGCTTTGACTGGAGTCCGCAGGGAGAGAGGTGACTGGCCAGTGCTACGCAGTCGACTACAGGTCATACCTTGAGTGGAAGAAAGGCACAGTGGTATGACAGAATCTCAACCAGCTACTTCCTTCAGACATGCTGGATGATCAAATAAATATTTTTTATTCATACAGAAAATAAATATGCTGTAGTTGGACTTCACTTGTCGGAGTTGCAGGTGAGCCTGAAAGGACCAGTACTGGATTATCAAAGGAGTGGGTCAAACATGTAGAGGGGGAGTGACGGGGGGTTACCTGTACATTAGCTGGGGTATGTCAGGGAAGATGAGTGGTCAGGAAAGGGGTGGGCAATACTAAGAGTCTGTTACAGATGATGACTGTGTGGTTAGGATTAGACTGTCAAGGTTAGATCGATACATCAGATTTAATGTATCAGACAGACATTTATTAATGTTTATAAATGTATGCACACAAAAAAGTATTGTTTGCATATATATTTGAATACACATTTTGTTTTTCTCTTTTGTTTGTCACTGGATGAGATTTTTTCATGAAAAAGTGCACAGGACATCTGTTTGGTTTATGTTAATGTTTTTTTTTGCTGATGAGTTATTTACTTTTTCTCCTGTGCACATTTAAACAATATTAAGAATTAATATTAAACACATTAAATTAAATGACTAATTTGAACCAGTTAATTTTTTTAAGATCACCATAGTGGTACTCGTTGGTAGCATCACTTAAAGAATTTAAAAGGTGCCTTGTGGAGTTTTCTTCAGTAACACTCTCCAAAATGTACTGCATACTTCCTTGAGGTCTAAAACATGCTGGAAAAAAAGTCCTTTCTCACAAACATTTGCAAGGCCAACTGTTTGAACATTTTGAAACCCTCATTGCCTTCATTATTGTTTACCAACAGTGTTCCTCTTCAATGCCTTTCTTGGCACATTACTGCAATATGCAGATCAGCAGAACAGTGTGAAACCGCTGCCAAACTGTGCTTCGTGTCACACACATGAGTGTTCACTGTGCAACATATAAGGAAAATGGAGACAAACTCAGATAATTTAAGAAGAATCCTCCCAAATGTTGATCAAACCTTACTTGTGGTCATGCAGAGGTTAAGAGGAGGTATGGTGGTAGGATAAAAGTGACACTGCAAAAGGGCTGTGTGCGAGGCAAATGCAGGCGTCACCATATTGGAGGAGTGGTGTGGAGCAGGTGAAGAGGGCAGGGTTACCTGTGGAGGGGGAGTGAGTCAGGTGGGACATGCGGTTGCCAGAGCTCTGGAGGTTAGCCTCCATGCTGCGGCTGTTTCTGACTGCTTCCAGGGAACGTAGGCTGGTGCGGGGGGCCAGATTAGGCATGCTGTGCCTCAACTCCTCTGGAACCACACATACAGAACACATTTAGCAACAACATAACGTGTGTGACCACAGCGTCGGTACAACAAGCACCTCTGTGGTTGTCACTCTGACCTCGCGTATGAATGCTGAATTAGCGTTATAGCATACCCTCACTCCTGGCAAATTTAAGCAGCTCTGCGCTGGGGCCCTGAAGAGATCGTCTGGGTGTTCTTGTGCGCGGGGCCCCAAGTCGGCTGCTGTATTCCTGACCGTGGTTGGAAGTGGAGGGAGACAGGCACCGGGGTGAGCCTAAGGGCGAGGGGGTGAAACGATGTCGTCTCGGAGGCATGGAGCAGAACTCGTCCTCCTCATCCTCCAGGCTGTAACTGTCAAATTCCTGATCGCTGTAGGTGCCACCCCGCCGCAGGGACTGCAGAGAGGCTGTGGAGCTGCGGCGTGATGCAGATGCTGAGCTGGAGGCATAATCCTGCCTAAGACCTGACACCAAAAATATAAAGTTAAAAAAGGAAACAAACAGTTAACAGTTAGCCATGTGCCTGTCCCTGTTGCAACAGTTTCTTTCTTCATCATAAATGGCAGTCTACCTTTTAGAAACATTTACATCTCATTGCCAGAATACCATGTGAACAACACCTCTACTCACTCTCTTCCTGTAGGCGAGCCATGATTTGGACGTCAGTGAGATCCTGCAGCTTGTAGCCCATGGAGATGGAGTCGTCTGATGTGCTGAGCTCGCTGTCTATGGAGGACTGCGAGCTCAGGGCTGACTGCATGCTTGTTAAACCTGCAAACAGAGCAGGATACCTGTTGCAACAAGCTGCATCTCACACATTAATAGTAACAGTAGTAACCCCAGTTTCTTCGAGTTACTGTCACTTCTGTTTGGAGAATGGCCTTAAATTCTCAAATGAAAGCTTGCACTGAAATGGTCTTGTGGTCTGAAAAAAAATCTAATCCAGGGGAGAAAAGAAATGACCTGAAAGGAGGGAACAATGCCACCAAAAGTATTCAAAACATTTATCAAACTATAGTAGTAGCCATGGGACATCACATCACAGGATGATAACTAGCTTTCAAACCAGCATTGCCTAACAGAATAAGGACGCTACCGCCTTGATTAATGGGCCCCTTTCACACCATAAAGTGAGGATGACAAATGTCGGCCTGTCGTCTGTGTGGTAACTAAAGTGATCGCAAAAGATTAGATGCCAACGGGATCTTCCAGACCCTGCTCAGTAGACGACAGCGACTGATTGATCAGGCTCATACAAATGTATCATCGCTTCAAGGTAAGAAGAGTTGATTTAAAAAAAGAGTTGATTTAAAAAAAAAGTTTATAACGTTTTTTTTTTTTTAAGTTGGGAAATATTGTAGGAAAGAAGCTCAATCAGTCACAGTCAGCTGGGGGTGTGTGAGGGATAACATGCCACACCTCTGATAACACACTCTTGGTGGTGCCAATATCAGAACAACCTAAGATTGAGGTTTAACATTCATGAGGTGAATATCAAACTAATACCAACGTCAGAGAACTTCAGGCGTGGATGTAGACAAAACTTTGACAGTCCCATTTGGTAGGTTTAAATGAACGTGCCTCTTCACCCCAACTTCACTGCAGCCTGCCCAGCAGCGTTAGTCTAGAAAAGCACTGTCTGCTGCTGATGCCCAGGAAAGCTGTATGCAAAGTTCCCTGCCAGGCGTGTCTGTCTGACACACTGACTCTCAGACTGAGACAAAGGGGAAACGACAATGTCATCCAGGGGCATTTGGTTATGTAAAAAGTCTGGGATTAGATAGGGTCATCACCCTCAAGCCAAGCATTTCCAAGTTCATGCAAAGATGAGTTATATACGGGGTTTTCACGACAACATCAGCACTGGTCTCTGCACAGTCAAGTTGCAGGTATTGTGAGACGATGGGAGGAATAACAAAGAGTGCAAAGTAATTGTAACAATCACCATAAAGTTATGGTCACCACCATTATACATGTCACACAGGTTAGCACTGACAAACACCTTAAATGCATCTTGTTTCTTTACCCCGAAGTATAAATCACATATACTTTACATAACTGACCATCTTTCAAAGTAGAGTTTCTGTTCTGCCAGGCATGTACTGCTTTCCACTAATTTCAATATAACTTGAAGATCAAGTCAAGAGAAGCTAACGTGCCTGAGACATAAAAATTCACCACGGTTTGTTTTTACTTTTGAATAATCACTGTGAGCTACTGAAGCTTGGAGGTAAAGATCTGTCTCTGTGATGCATTTACATGCTTTTCCACATTTGTTACTTGCTGACAAACAACTGTCATAATACTAGAAGCTATCAAATACGTATTTGCCCTTTCATGATGTCTGTATTTACTTATTTTGTTTTGACAGAGTAGATCTGCACTCACTGCTGTTCACCTGACAACAATTTAGGCATTTCCATAAAAGCGAAACCTTACATAATATTCACTGTCAAGGTTTGACTTTCTCAAAAGCATTTTAATTCTGTTCATTTTATTATAGGAATAAATAAATATTAAACAATGGCTGCCTGGTGAAACATAAATTTAGAAAAGTTACAGTATATCTTGAAAAAGTTAGTAGAAATGTAAAGTATATGCAACATGCAAAATTGCCAGAATTACCATTCAGATCCCCGAGAGGACAAATTGTTGACACATTAGTGCACACACATATCAGCTGACCTACATCCATACAATAACTGACGTCAATCCCACTGTTGTGTTGAGCAGAAAATAAGGAGCACGATGTGTTAATGTCATGCCATACCTGAGCTGCCACAGGTTAGTAGGGATTTGTTAGTTGATTTGTGGTACCCAGGAGAGATCAGGCCTGAGCCTGCCGAGCCTGCCTCTGCTGATGGGCTACTGTACATGTTCCTCCACCGAGAAGCTGCAGGAAACAGGAGAAGACACATTGGATATTTTCAGAGATTATACACTTTTAATGGATGACATAAAGTGAGGGAGATTTTTTTGATCACAATGACAAGTACAAAGAGGAGGCAGGTCTTGGATGCACAGGCCGTGTGGGCGTCTCATAAAGCACCTGCTGCTTTGATTCATGGAGGTGCAGCAGTGCAAAGTTCAAAGAGCTGGCTGGAGGTGAATATAGATTGTAGAGTGTGCTGATTAATCAATAACTGTTCTCAATGCTCTGAGACTGCAGAGCCAATCACAAGGATGCATGTCAGTAAATGAAGACTTGGCTCATCCGAGTGTTGATGGTGTAGAGCGGCACAAAATGAATACACGACAAAAAAGCGGCCAGAAGCAGATGATGTGTTTTTCTGATTGATTGATGAGTTGATTAGATGAGAAAAAAGTAAATATGATAGCATCAATCCAAATGCACCAGTAAAAAGAAAAAAAAAAAAACACAATGGTGTTTTGTGAACTTAACATTGCACTACTTCCATTCATAAGGTAGTTAACCAAACATAGATGTCACTTAGCATGTTTGTCAACTTGTTTTTAACACCTTTATTGCTGACCCTATAGATTTTTCAGTTTGTCAAAAAAATGCTTTATGCTGCCAGGCAGTGTCATGAGTTTAAAAAGGAGAGCTGAGCTGAGGGGGGTGGAGGTAATCCAACCCATTCCATGACTTCACGTAGTCATTCAGCACCAGTGTGAATGGCTTTGTTGTTTGGGCTCTGCAGTGTGCAGGAAGTAGGTGCTGCGAGAGGGCTAAATAATATATGAGGTCTGTTAGATCAGACACAAACGTCTGTCCACACATAGAGATGTACACACCATGCACACATTACTGCAGGGGTGAGCAGTAAATAAGAGCACAGCACATTCACAGAGGGAGGCAAAACTGTCTGCCTCTGCTGAATTGGGCACCTTAATCTTGAATCAGCTCAACTGTCTCTGAGTAAAAGTCCTCCAAATACAATAATATGTTTTTCACTTACAATGAAATCTGCTGGTGCTGAGCTTGTCATTCATAAAAACACAGGTTAATAAATACTATATTTCTAACTTTTCAAGGAGCCGGGAACAAAAATCTGTGTGTTTGTTAAATGCATACTCTGGTCCAAACGGCTGATGAGGGTCCGACAAGCCATTTCGGTCTCTGGGCTGCGTTGGTCAAGAGCCTGCCGACACCACTTCAATGGAGACTCTGGACCTGGATCTGCCACTTGCTTTTTGGGAGATACGTACAACCTGGAGAGAGGAGGGAGACATGGGAGAAAACTAATTATTACTGAGGGAAATGAGAGCTCTGACAGGGAGTGTGAGGAGTAATACACTGAGGTTAGGGAAGAGGCAGTTAATGGCTGAAGGGGTAAGCACTAATCTACTTTTTACTAATCATGCTTGTCAGAAGTGCCAGTAACCACAGAGCAGAAGATTTGAATAAAAACAAGCTGGAGATTAGTGTGAACTGCTGGCCTGTAAGGTATGCACTTAATAGTACAGAGCTTAGCATGTAAAGGTTTTAACCCTGTCCAACTATACAGGCAGAGTGAACGCCTCATTATTGACTGGCAGAGGGACACACACAGAAAAGCTCCCACATCAAACAAACAACTGAGCTGGGCTGTTTTGAAGTGAATAATGTCATCAGCCCAAACAGTGAGCGAGCAAACAAATTAAGAACAGCATACTTTTCGTCCTTGTTACAGCCTCACCCTGCTTCTCTCACATGACTGCAGAGATAAAAACGCATTTGGCTTGTCTACATCTGCCTAATTTATCTTTTAAGCTCATCCTAGTCAATGGAATGACAAGCCACACTCAGACTACACCCAAAGTCAGGTGGACAAATCAGTGAAGACAGCTCCTCCAAGCACGCTCGCTGACAAATAGCTGCGATGAAGCCACGCAGTGTCACCATCTGAAACCAACGCTCCGTGTCCGGCATTGCCCCGCGGAGAGCAAACAGCCATTGGTTCGTGACAAGCTTTGAAGAGGCAGTCACATGGGCTGAGCCTTTGACAAAAGGCCCGGACTGACTGGTTCTGGACCAATCAACTACAAATCATCTTCTCATTGGGCAAACACAAAAGGACCCATTTCCCACTGGACTGAGCAACAACGCAGGGAGCAATATTCAGGTCACACATCCTGCCAGAGAGGACAGCCTCTGTGTGTGTGGGGGAGCGGCAGAGACTTGGTTCATACAAACCCTGTTCAATGTGGACTAACGCTGTGTGTTCTGCTCCACTTCAGTCTTTTCACACCGGAGTTTCTTTTCACGCAAGACACTGCAACTGTAAAATAACTGCTAAACTGAAAATAAAATGAGCCTGTAAAAATCTGTGTAACAACTGTAAAAACATCTGTGACAACAACATAATAACCATCAAGATTTTCTGAACCAAGGAGAGCAGTATTTGTGGATGAGAAGATTAGAAGTTAACACCAATATCTTGATATTCCTAAACTTTTACAGTAACTCGTGACAAAAAAAATCTCTCATATCTGTGTTCACGGTCAGGAGCACGTCAGGCTTTCATCAACACACTGAAATCGATTGCAAATTCTCGTTTATTTGGTTGGACCGCGTCATCTGAGAAGCTCAAGTAGTTGGTGGGTTTGACGTTGAGGCCCATGTGTGGACTCCAACAGGCTGGAGCCACCGCTTTGCTGAGCTCAAGACTTCATGAAGTAACCGCATTAAAGTAAACAAAATCCTCCATCCTCCATCCTCGCAAAAGTCTGGGAGCTATAATTCAAAGTGTGGATACTTTTTTGAAAGCTAAGTAAATCACAGATTGTGTGCCACCGGCCATAAATTTCTTATTTTATCCACTGGACCAAAAACCCACAAAAGACATTCTGCAGAACTCGGCTCCAGCGTTTCTGTCCTCGTTGCAGTCTGGTCACACAGGGGGGCCCCTCAGATCACATGCTGTGCAATCCCACCCAAAGCAGTTTAGCCATGTGGCTGCATCCAGCCCAGAGCAGATCAGATTATGTCGCTGTTAGGATTACTGGATGTTTTGGCTATGATAACCTCACAAAGCACATATGGTATGGCTAATGATGTGAAACTGAAAATAAGTCATGAATGGTCTGGCTGTTAAGCTCAGAGGCTCAGCTGCTAAAGTAGCCATCAGGAACACAATATGGTACCTGTTTTAGGCAGCACAGAGTGTACAGCATAAACAAACACGCCTGATGGCCCAATGTCGCGCCTAAAATGAACATGGATTATTAGCAATTAACCCTCCATTACTGTTCATTATGGATAATTAGATTCTGCTAATTAAATAGGGGGAAATGGGCAAAGTTCGTTTCAAAAGTTTCAGAATAAGCTCCAACCTGACCTGCATGCAGGAACAAACTACTGCAGATGTAGCTCTGTTGATCTGTAGTACATTGTGTAACAGGGCTTAGAGAGGGCAGAGAATACAGAATTATATTTTCTGAAACAGAACTGCTGTGGTGCCTAAAGCAGTGTCATTCATGCTTTGTTTGAGTGGCTGCGGAAAAAAAAAGAATGAAAAAAAAGGCTTTGTGCTCATCATAACCTACCAAACAGGTATTAGATAGGTCATGTCGGTTTGTTTGCCAAGGTCAGAGAGCTCAGAGTCAAGTTTAAGAGACAAATAGTCTCTCACTTTTGCTTCTGAAATGATTCACTCGGGCTGGATGCTCTTTCTGTTTTTCCACCTCCTCATCCCACTGCTGTCTTTCTTCTCTCTCTTTTCTCGATCACTACCACCTCATCATTTCCTCCTAATTGCAGTATATATATCAGTCAGTGATCAAAATGTTTTCCACAGTTAAGACTAGCTTTAAAAAAAATACTAGAAATGAGTTGATTCTCTGGATGAGGAAAATGTTGCAGTTCCTTGGCCAAGGCTGAAGTCTAACTTTATGTTGAAATAACACAGTGCAACAAAAAAGCACACAGTCACTGCCCTGTGGGAGTGTAACACTTTAAAATCAGAGGTTAAAATTAAAAGGCACAAGTGACTCATTTGGCCGAGAGTGCTCCTCTATCTATAGACAGGCGAAAGTAACATGCCTGTAGCCCGTCTATACTGCCAAAAAGCAACGCCCTCTGACATGTCACTGCGATGTGGTTACCTGTAATCTCTGTGATGTTGGATAAGACAAAACTTGTGGGATAAAAGCACGACCAGACACCAGAGACAAGCGGTGCAAATAAGAAAACCTACCAGCTGTCCTCGTCCTCGACTTCTGCACACTCATCCTCCAAATCTAGGACATCTACTTCATCCAGTGCCGACTGGTCCACCCCTGAGTCGCTCTCTGCAAGTGTCTCTGACTCGTAACTTCCCTGAGAGGGGCTCTCTGGCGTCTGGCTCAGCCCCTGGGCCTGTCCCCCTCCATTGCTGCAGGTCAAGGTGAGAAAGCCGCCGCACGGACCCTGCTCCTCCTCGTCGATCTCGTCCTCCTCGTCTTCCTCCTCCAGCCTGTTGGTCACAGGCAGCGGGGACATCTCCTCGCCGCTGCTGCTGTCCTGAGGGGGCGACAGCTCAAAGTCTGCGCCTTCCTGCTCGTCGCCGCCGCCACCACAGCCGTGCTGCAACGTGAGGCAGGGGGCCTCGCAGGTCAGCCTCTCGTTGATATTGATGGCGCCGGTGAGGTTGCTGTTGCTGCTGGCCCCTCTGTGGACGGCGGTCTTGCTCCCCCTGTTGCGCAGGGTCTCGTTCTGGACCTCCAACCTATGAACGAGCTCCTGCAGCTTTCGGACCTCCTCCAGCTCCACCCCTGCCAGGTCCTGACCCCGCTCCACTTCCTGCTCACACCCGGGCTCGGAGCTCTCCAGGGGGCCAGTGGAGCTGCCATTGTGGGGCTGGGGGCCCAAACCGGCACTGTCCGGGACCACCATGCTCCTGCTCTTTTGGGGGGGGGAGGGAACAGTAACATTTACATATGATTCACAAGCAGGAACACAAGACTGATACTAATACAAGCTCTGCTGCACTGGTGAAACTGAACCAGCCTCACAGGCAAGTATGTAAACACACACAGGGAATTTGACTACAGTTTTTACAACACTCTCACTGTATGACCACTGAAACAGAGACACGTACAGTTTACAATGAAAAACAAAGTAGAAATAATCATTACCATAAATGTACATACACACTCTAAAGTCTAAACACACGTGTGCTAATAACAACACGTAGGCAGTAAGACAACAATGGGAATGAATGAGCCAACATCACACAAACACATGGTGACTACATCTAAATATCAATGTTAGTGTTAAATAAAATGAATTTAACTTCTTAAAAACACATTTTAAACGGCGCTTTGTTCGCTCTCACATGCAGCAGATGTGGTATCGATGCGCAGCTGCTGCACTAACTAGCCTGCTCCTGCTAACAACCACCACTATTTACATGCACTTTTTTCCCTCCCTCCTCGACGTAGCTTCAACTCCAATTAACCAAAATGAGCAGCTAGCAGCGACGAGAGGACAAGAGGATGCTGCACACTCTCAAACTCTCCTCTGAGCGCGGAGCTTTTACATCCGTGCGGCTCCACGTTAGCTCGCCTAGCATGCTACCTATAAGAAACAAAACAAAACAAAACAAAACAAAACATCAACCGTACCGGTGACTGAGCCGTGTTGTCCCGGTTTGTCAGGCGAGCTGACGACTCGAGCCTCTCGGAGCTCAGACCCCCCCGCGCAGCAGCATGAATGGGGCGGGTAATTACGAGCACCGGGAGCGGACGGCGGCTTCTTGGTGATTGTCGGGGCGCCGGGGAGACGCTCAGGCGGTTAGTCCATGCTCCGCGGTCGCAGCAGCGTCGCGGGCGGCGCGCATCATCCGGCTCGCTGCTAACTAGCTCGTTGATGGACTTAAGTTCCGACAGCGGACCTGCAGCAGCACAGGCCCCGCCCACTTTTTTCCCTCCTCCCGGTTATTTGGCGCCCCCTGCGAGAGAGAGGCGGTAATGCAGTTCTCTGATTTCATTGTAATCTATGTCGTGGCCATTAGGTGTCGCTGTTGCCGTGATGGTGCCACACAGCTGGATTAAGAAATCCTGTGAGTATTTGCAAGGAAGAGCAGTTGTCATCTTTTAATAGATGTACAGAAAGAAATAGCATTTGGTTCTTGGACGCATTAATTGTATAATTTTAAATAAATGCTTTGAGTACCCACCTCAATTGGTACTTCCATCACTCCACTGTACTGGAGGAGACTTCAAGACTTCAAGAATGTATTTGTCATTGCAACAATAACATTATGTAGTCATTGCCAATGAAGTTCTTAAGTCTCTTACTCCCTACAATAAACAATAGACAAACAATACTAGAATAGAATATTAGTCGAATAATAGAAGATGCATGAGAGAGAGAATAAAAAGTGAGTATAGATCCTGAATTGTACACGAGTTAACTGTTTTTTATGTTTGAGTGACTCCACATGGAAAGATAAGCATAAGAAAAAAACAAAACCCTCTTTGTGTATCTGTTCATTTATAGTCAAAGGTCTATGAGGTGTTGGAGGGTCATGGTGACTGCAGCTGGATAAGACCTTATTTCCTGTGTTGAATACAAGCCAGTAATGTAGGCTTACTTACATTTACATGACTTCACGCTGTCTGTGCAAACAAAAATTGTTCCACTGAAGAGAAGAACGCATTAAGCACTAAGTGTAAAAGGATGCAACACAGCTGTTAACTATGTTAGATATATGATGTTAAGTTACTGCACATTGTATCTTATCTACTGGACAATTTGTAAAAGTACCTTATTCAAATTAGTCTACATTGCTTTCATAGTTTCTAGCACTGTAGGTCAACAGAGACTGGTAAAAAAAAGACAAAGTTAATGTAACCCAAGGCTTGTGGTTCACCCCTGTTTATTTTTCATTGGATCAGGTGAACTTAAGGAAGTAGAGAGAGTACCTGTATTACTTGTTTTATGAAAGGTAATAATAGTGCTCTTGTCACAATACTGACACAGGGATCGCAGGCAGATTCAACACTGCAGGCAATTAAAGTACAGGTGGAGCAGTTACTAAGCAGTGTCTCAGGGCAAGGCTGCGGCATAAATCACATGTCACAGTTTTGTTCAGTTTGTATTTGCCTTGAGACAGGACACTGAACAACATCTGTGTATACCTCGTGTCATTTAATCACATCTTTCTTTTCTGGTGTCTGCACAAACAAGCCTGATCCTGAAAGATCACCGCAAAAGAAAACAACATGTATGCCATCACTTCTTGCAGATTCACAACAGCTGTCATTCCCTTGAAATTTAATTAATTCTTCGTGAACTCTGACAATTTCCCTCACAACAGACAGGAAACTGTCTTCATAATTCTGGTAACTAATTTCTACCCAAAGCCAATTCGATTTTCTAAAGTATGCCTTCGTACTCAAGTACTTGCATGCTGCTGTATGAGCATGTTTCAACAGGCGTGTAGTGGAAAAAAACAGCATGTACCGTAAGCAATCCATGCACACAGTTCTCACAGTAAAAAACTGAACCACTGATAAGTGTAATGCATCTCTCTCTTGTCATTAAGCATGTTAACGCTGCAGAGATAGATTCATGTGGTCAGTGTGTTGGCTGTTTCATATGCGTACCATAAATGTGACACCCTTTGCACAATGTAAACTAAAATAAAACTCCCTTTTCCATCATAAATCATCTTGCTTGTTGCTAATATGGAATGTGCAGAACACATGCAGCTGATCCACACCCTTTTCCTCAGCGAGCCAAGACCTGTTGTAACACTAGATGGGGGAGATTTTGACTGGCTGAGCAGGATTCACACGATTAATGTATTTCATATGCAGCCAGGACTGAACTGAATATGTGTGCTCATAAACAGGTTTTCACAGTTTTTTTAACCAGGTACCCAGAGACGGAGAGAGTGCTCATTGCTAGTATTTTGATACCAGTACTGAGAATAAGCTGGCCGTTGTTTATGATGGTGAGACTTGTAAAAAGGGTTTATGACTAAAACTCACTACTGTATTTTACTGTCCTTCATGTCTGTTTCTTTTTCTGTGGATTTGTTGTACCTGCTTTGGCTATTTATTGTGCAGATGGGTCATTCACTATGAACAGTTTTGTTCCCCTAGATTTGTTCCCCCATGTCAAGTACTGTATATGAATATGACAGTAATCACCATGGACATTGTAACTACTCTAAGTAAAAAAAAAAAGACACTAATTTACCAGTCACTTCTTAATCAGTTATTTAATTTATCTTTCCTCATATTTTTCAGTTTTATCCTGGAGTGCACTTTCATATTTTGAATAGAAGACTAAAATTAGATATTCATGTAATTAAAGAGCTGCACAAAGAGATGTTGCAGCTTAAGTCTCAGACCACACAATTTACAGAAACTGTTCTAACTTTCCTTTCTAACCACTTAAGCAGCAATGTGACACCTCACCTGAGGAGGAAATACGGGAAACACGCTGCAGTAAAAGTTCACCTAAGATCTAAATGTAGCTGTTTTCATTTTTCTTTGCCACCCATGCTATTGAAAGAGCATATCCAGTGCACATCAAAACAATCTGATAACATTTCCTCAAATATACTTTAAATAAACAAGCCCATTCAGCAAGACAATGTGACAAAACATACTCAAAGGCAACTCAAGCAAATCATTTTTAACACATGGATTTTTATTAAAGCAAAAATATCATCTTATGTGTTATTTTTCAGAACATGTCCAGAATGGCACCATTTACAGGCATACTTATGGTATGTTGACAATGCAATATCTCTGATGGGTTATCATTAATACAAGTATTTGTTTTTGGTTTGTTTTTATTATTTACTCTTTAAAATCTGCATCCTTTCAAATCATTATCTTGCAACTTTCAGCCCCTGCTAAGCGTGGCAAAAGCACAATAAAATACATCCATTGCATCAGTTTACTTGGGATTACAGACAGATCTTTCCACATAGTATCACCCCGAACACAACTTCCAATCAAACATGACGGCACCCAAAGCAGAAGGAGAGGTGGCGATGATGGACAGGATTCCTAACTGGACGAAGAGCAGGTGGCAGTGCAGGACCGAAGGAGAAGATTCATTGCAGCTGGATTTCAGTTATTCCCTTCTTTTGCAGCTCTCTTCTCTTCTTCAATTTCTGTGGTCACAAGAGAGACAGAGACGAGTTGATCGATCCATAATTGAGTCTGGAGATCAAATACTTGCCCGAAAACAAACTGATATGGCATTATCAACTTAATATGAATAGATTTTAAACCCTAACTCTGACACACACACACACACACACACACACACCACAAAACAATTATAATCCAAAGTATCAGTGTCAGACATTCTACATGGTGGGTAGAATGTTGTTTATGCAGCAGCTGGTGCAGCAGATGGCTCCACTCATGAGTTTGTCTCTGTTACTAATAAGCTGCCAGAACTTTCCAGTCACTGGTCAAGTGTTTCCCTCTCTCAGCTTCTCTCTAAACTACCAGGTGTGCGCTGACTGGAGTGCAAATAATTAGAGAGGCGCTCTTTAGGTACTCTCTAGCAATTTAGCATGGCACCTTGTCAAAATAAAAGTGACGTTAAAAAAAGAACAGTAAAAATCAGAGTGAAAGAGGCAGCAATATCTGTCTGGTAATGCTGGATCCTGCATTTCAAATAATGCACAGCTCTATTACATATCGATCG
>JBAJHX010000053.1:15959477-16014107 GCA_037176925.1 Amniataba percoides | reverse complement strand
AGACGGGGGGGTTGGGGTTCAGACGTGTGTTTTTTCGATCTTGTATTTTTTTTTTTTTTTTTTTTTTTTTTTTTTCTCTTACTGCACACAAACTGCTTTGGTCTTTCATAAATACTTTCTACCACCTCAGAGACCGTGTTGGCAGTGTTGCCTTCATCTTGCTTGTGTATTTGGACATGTAAAATTTGCAGTTTTTCTTAGATTTGAACGTTTAAAAGTGAGAGATCATGTTCTTTTGGCTGTGCTGCTGCTGATGATGAGGCACAAACTGGAAGTCCGAAGGGGGGACAGCTTACCAGGAAAATGGTGAGAGTGATGAGGAATATAATGCAAAGGATTACAAATACATATAAATACTATTTTCAGCATGTAAAAAAAGCTATGTAACATACCTGCAGTGTCCCCTGAATACAAACTAATGTAATAAATCATGCTTAATAAAAAAAAAAACAAAAACAATATTTCACTGTGCCTATTCAGCCTTAACGTTTCTGCTGCGTGTCATAGATAGCAGTGGTGATTCCCCATGTGATGCATGATCTTAAAACAACCAGAGAGCCTCCTCGGTACACCAAAGCCAAGCTCCGCTGCCGAGATTGCCACAGCATCCTCCAGCAGGCCACAGCCCCTCTCGTCTCACCTCCCACTTGTGCCTGCATGTTTGCCACGAGCACCGACAGTGGGTAAAGAGACAAGCTGATTGCCATGGAGGTCAGCGTCCCTGAGATGAAGGAGGAGATCACTGGAGAGAGCCCCTGTTCCGCCACGACAGCACACACAGGCCCCTTCAGGCCGAAGTACAGGGCGCTGCCGACAGTGTTGCGAGCTGCGATGAGCAGGAAGGCTCTGTAGTAGCCCGAGGCCAGCCTCTGTCCCTTCAGCCTGACGAGGACACTCTTCAGTGTGGGCAGGTGATGGTCGTTTTGGCCGTTTTGCAGCACGTTCTGGATACGCTCAAAGGGGGTAAAAACCACAGCTTCTACCAAACCTGCACCGAAGCCAGCCAGAGCGGGCTGGGCGGAGCAGGGGACGCCACTGTGGGAGAGCTGCTGCAGGAGGCTGTCCTGGAGGCCAAAGAGCAGCGTGCCGTTCAGCGTCCTCATCAGCAACGGCGGAGCCACGCCCCTGTACAGCTTCAGAGGCCCCTCTCTGTAGAGCTGCCCCACTGCCTGGTGAACCGGGGTGTTGTGGATTTGTTGACGAAAAACAGTTTTGTAGACAGGGAAGACGATGAGCGTGGGGAGCGTGGACAGCAAGCTGGAGGTGCCACCGAGCAGGTAACTGTGGAAACGAACCACTGGATCCCCGGGGCCCGCTTCATCTTTTTTATGGTCAGGACATCGTGCCATCATTGAGCTGAGTAGAAATTTGAAATTGCAAATGTGTCATTCTGTGATATTTAAAGTAAAAGCATGAAGCTAACCACACACGTAGAAAATCAAATTATACACAAAAAATAGATTTATAATAACAATTACGAATTACTGTCTGTGATCAGAGACGTTTAAGACAGACAGGAAGTGTGCTCACCCTTTCAGCTGTCTCCAGAGAGCTCAAACACAAAAAGAAACAGATAATCTCTACTTCAATCCAGCCATGGCTGCAAACTGAAAGAAGAACTAGTCTTGTGATTTCCAGCACTAAACGTGGAAAAGGATAATTTCTTGTTTTTTCGGTTACGATGGCGACACGTATCCCACGTGAAATACCTTTCATAAATATTGACAAATAAAGCGTCGACCCCCGTCGGAGGATGCGGAGCGGCAACAAGATGACAGACAACATTGAGCATTAACGTGCCGGTATCTGCAGTTGTCCCGCCTACTCTGGAATAACGATTGGCCAAGACGGTCTACGTCATCGGTCGGCGATTGGTTATTGTGTCACTCAATTAAAGTGTCTCTTCGTATCAGGGATGTGTGCAATAATCCAGTTCAATAATCCAGAGCATCTTTACTTTTACTTTCTTTTACTAAGAGGGCCATGAGACTTTAGTCATGTTGTCTCAAATGCACATCCACATTACTGGGAAATTCAATTTAGTTGGGAAATACAAAAACTTTTGTTTAAATACTGGAATGGGTTTATGAATGGGAATGTTGACAAGAGTTTTTCATGGTTCCTGCAATCACCAAAAAATAAAATAAATTAAAAAAAAGACAAAACAATGTAAAGAACAAAAAAACTCACCTAATCTGTGCCTAATCTGTTGCAGTGAAATGAGCTTCTAACTATGTATCTGGTGCAATAAATGTATTATGCATTGTACCAAGTAAATAATCAATAAGACAATATAAATACAACAAAATAAAATTGCCCTCTGGCCCTGGTTGCATGTGACCCTTTAATGGCTTACATATTCATAAATACCATAAACAACAAAAACAACAGCTTTAAGATTTTAAGCATCTTTAATTTTATTAAGAATGCATCCTTCGATAACTGACGCATTCACTCTACTGAAAAAGTAAAACAAAGATTTGGAATATGCATGACATGACAAATTCTTCCTCCAGACATACAAAAACAAAATGAAAAAAAAAACAAACAAAAAAAACCAAAAGCAGGTGAACATTTCTGAAGGAAGCTCCAGCCTGCAGAGACCTCAAACTAAAAACCCCACAGCTTCTCTACAGAAAGACCTTCAGCGTAGAACCTCGAAGGGTAGACCCTGGACACTGAGCAAACCCCACTCAATGAGGGCACCTCAAGAGCTGAAAGAAACATCCAAAAACATCTACAGCCTCATGAGACCCATGAAAGATCTTCCTTCATTTAGTAAGAAAACCTAAAAGCTGAAAGCTAAACAGGATGCAGGAGGGGGGCAAAGGGAGACTGGAGGAAAAAGTCATTTCATTTCAGACTGTTGAGGCACTCTTGGTTGAGTGGAGCTTCAGTGGCACTGTAAACTAGTTCGATACACATTCACTTCATTAATTATAATCTTTCCAAACAGCAGAGGATTCAGGAGAAACATAAAAACACTCATTCGTCGTAACAAACAGCACTGTAACAGCTTTACACGGCAGGTGCTTCTCCTGATCACTAAAACCTGCCAGAGATATTTTTATAAGCTCTTTGACAACAGATCGAAATGACTCTTGGCGAGGTGTAATGGTCAGGAGAAACTCTGGATCTAAAATGTTATGAAAGGGCGGACAAAGTTCACAGCGGATAAACACTTATTTATCCAAGTACAATAAATACGCTGGCCTAGATTTGTAGCTTGCGATTACTTCTGCGCCCCAGGCATGAAAGGGCTCTGCTCAAGGGGGAAGGGGCTCGAGTGAGTGGGGTCAGCATTAATAACAGACATGACAGTTCATTCGCTCTCTTTTTTTTTGTTTTCACGGTTAGTTAGCAGAACATCTTCGCAAATGGTTGTGTTTGGGTCAGGGACTTCCCTCTTCTCTTTATTATTTGGTGTAACAGCACGCAGTAGATGGTGGACGACATTTGTTACAAGGGGACGTGGCTGAACAGGTAAGACACAGACTCGCCGTTGTGAGTTCTACGGATGGCCTCTGCAAGGATCATGGAGATGTCAATAACCTGGAGGAAGAGAAGGTAGGATGTTGTGAATACAATTATACTGGATAATAATATTCAATCACTAACTGTGACTAACTCGAGTCTCACGCTGAGGATTTGTATCTTTCCTCATTCTTCTTTATTCTAAATATAACTGCTGTATATACATTTGTAATGCTCAAAAATCACTTTGGGCTCTGAGACATTTTTTTTGTTTTACACTACAAAAATAAAACACATATAAATAAAACATTACTTGTTGCAACCTAAAAACTGAGGTAAATGGCCCACCTGTATTTTGGGACAATGCTTCATCTTCTCCTCCTGAGGGATTGTGTTAGTGACCACCACAGCTTCAAAGCAGGCATTGTTGATGCGTGAGATGGCTGGACCAGAGAAGATGCCATGGGTTAGGATGGCATACACCTTGGTGGCACCAGCAGAAATGAGCCTGGGGCAGAGAAGCAGAATAATGCATTACACATCAACACATGACTAAACATATCTTGGAACAGAGGTCTTTAAATGGAATGGAGTATTGATCTTTTTAATTTAATTTGACAACAGGATAGAAGTAACCTGTTTCCTACTTACTTATAGTTGAGTGTTTTGTTATGTTATAGACTTCCAACATTATTTGCCACAAAAAGGTCTATAGAAAGTGGGCTTACTTGTCTGCAGCATGGCAGATAGTGCCACACGTGTCGGCCATGTCATCCACTAGAATTGCAACCCGATCAGTTACATCTCCGACGAGAACCATGCGGTCCACCTCGTTTGCTTTTTTCCTCTCCTTGTGAATAAGCGCAAAGTCCACATTCAGCCTGTCTGCTATTGAGGTGACCCTGCAGAGAGAAAGTACAATGGCCATGAGTCAGAGCTAGTGTGCACGCTGCAATGCATAACACTGTAAATTCACAGGTCAAATTAGAGCCTTGTCAGAGATAAGTTAAAACAACAAAAGTTTAATCTAAAGTAAATTCCAGGGGAGATATGGTTATTGTAAACTATTCTCAAGGGTAGCACATCTATGGCAAATGTCAGTGGCGTACCTCTTGGCTCCTCCTGCATCGGGTGAGACGATGGTACAGTTTTTCCATTCAGGGATGTTCTCTTTGATCCATTTTAGCACAGCTGGCTCTGCATACAAGTTATCAACGGGGATGTCAAAGAATCCCTGGAAAAAGACAACAGAGGTACTTGTACCCAGTCACAGGAGCTGAACATGTACTGGCTGAAAGGCCCAACAGAAGCCTCATATCTCCCGTTGTCCTTTGTTGACATCTATATAAAATGCAAGGCTATGAAAGTCAGGATTTCTAATGTAGGTGATCCAAAATATGGGACAAATGGATTTAACATGTAGAATAAAAGCATCACTGAAAGGCCACATTAATAGTAGGACAGTGAATAAGTTTTCTGTTTAGGGCTGCGTTTCGTGTTGCTCACCTGTATTTGTGAGGCATGCAAGTCCATAGTGATGATGTGGTCGGCGCCAGACACCGACAACATGTTGGCCACCAGCTTGGCAGAGATGGGAGCACGGCTCTGCAATGAAAATAGATCTCTTCAGTCACATGGAATAAGTGAACTGGCGAGCACAGCTTGGTTCTAAAAATAACACTAAACTGAGAGCTTAGCCATTTGATAAAATGATAAGTCAAATAATGCACTCATCTTTCAGCCTTAAGACCTCAGTTTCAGTAATACAAAAAACCGTTTGGTTCGACTATTGATACTTTGAATATCTACTATATAATATGATAGCTGATATGCAAAAATTACTAATACTTGCAGATGATGACAAAGCATGTTAGTTATCATTTCACTTAGCTTAAATAGTAAAGTAAGTTAAAAAATTAACTGCAACTGCAATGTAATACATGATAAATAGAACACTTATCGCTGTGTAAACTCATTACAAAATCCTGGCTGATTTCTGGCATCACAGTAATTATCCAAAGTTTATTTAAAGGTGCAAAACATGCAAATCATGCAACATGAGAGTGTAGGAATGATAATGAACAACAGGCAAATTGCAACATAAGGAAGAATGAGATGGAAACTGCAGCTGACTGCAAACAAAAACGAGGGAAAGGAAAAACAAACGGTAGGAGAGCGAATACGCCTCTGTCGAGCGGTTGCTTGTGGACATGGCTGCAGGCTGCAGGCTGCAGGCTTCTTGTCATGATGCTGGATGGCAAATGGCATGACAGAAGTAATTAGACAGATATCCCTCACCCCCACCTTGTCCTTCTTGTCTTGCCGGGCGTACGGGAAACAGGGGATGACGGCCGTGACCCTGGAGGCGGAGGCGATCTTGCAGGCGTTGATCATGATCAGCAGCTCCATCAAATTGTCGTTGATTTCCCCGCAGCCACTCTGCACTATGTAGACATCCTCCCCACGCACGCTCTCCCCTATCTCCACGCTGCCAAGAGGGGAAGAAGAGAGTGAGGTGACAGGGCAAACAAGCACTTAGTGTCATGTAGGCAACACGCCGTGTGAAAAAGGGACAGCATGGAAATGCCATGGAAACACAACACAGCACTGCGGGCTGGAAACAAATGAGGCAGAGTAAACAATGGCCTGCTGTGATGCTGAGCTTACACTGGGGGTTAAATGATTTTAGGTGTGTGTGTGCGCAGAGCAGCGTGCGGAGTCAGAAAATGACAATGTGATATTCGCGGTGTGGCCCAGGATCCGGCCCCTGGTCCACTGGAGGTGCTGCTCACTTGTTAGCACACAGGTTGGTGGCTAGCATGAGTTCCCTGCCACGCGTGGACTACAAGTTCCTGCCAGCACCGCGCGGCAAATTTCACCGTGACACCACGTTTCTAATTAAATACAAGTCGCTAGGATACACGGCCATTTGGGCTTTAGGTTTAGCTCTAATTAAAAAAGCTCCTGGAAAGGGGATGAAATGATGTTAACCACAAAAAGGCCGCAGCAGAGAGACAACTCACCACGTTTCTTGGTTGCTAAATTTCTTCGTTACGACCTTCCCCAGCTCGAGACCCAGGCGGTCTGCTATTTTCTGAGACAGGTCCGGATGCGAGCTACCGCTGAAGATTTTGATATTCGGCATTTTGTTTCGGTCCAGGGCGTCGAGAGGTCCGACAGGCGGGTCAGAGGACGGCGGGGCGGCCGAGGCGGCGGCTGGGAAGCGGATCAACAGATGACGAGAGCGAGTCTTGCCGAGCTAAAGTGTGTTCCTACCTATCCACCATTATGTCCCACACACACGCTCACACACACAGTTGCGCACACGCGCACACGGCTCTTCCTCCACGGGGCCGCGCGCACGCTTGCGCTGGCTTACGCTCCGGCGTGATGACGTCATTCCGGCCAGGAAAAAAAAAACAAAACGAGCGCCCTCATGCAAATCCACGAGGAGCAGGAAAGTGAGTCCAAGCCAGTGACTATGTGTAAGATGAGTTTTACATGCAGTCTGTGGTTAACACAAAAAAGAAACCGAGCTTTAACTACCCTTAGACATGGACTTTATACACATTTTATCACATCTACTGTATAATTTATTTTAATCTGAATTATTTCACACAAACAAAAACAAAACAGATATTTGCATTGGGGTGATGTGGACGTGCCTCCTCTAAACCTCAGTATCGATTATGGGCCTCCATCTATTTTCACCACCATTGATTACATGTGAAGGACACTGCAATGCAGTTCTGGGCCAAGGCCCCGTCTATTAAAGCTTTATCTGAGGTTTGTGATTTATGCAAAACTAATATTAGGTATGACAAAGCTTTCCCCTCATGTTGTCATTAAAGCTAAATCTCACTTTCTCTGGCATGTCACTGGCACTTCCCCTCAAGACATCAGAGACAACATGGTGGACGTGGCGATCATAAGAGATGCGCTTCTTCAAAATGCAGTCTGTTAAAAAGGGGTGAGCGTGAGCCTTTGGCAGACATTTGTCATGCCACAGCAGACAGCAGACTATTTAACGGTACTAATGACAGTGGCTCTGCTCTGTTCAAATGTCCCAGTGTGCCGCGTGACAGTAAACCAGCATGAACAGGATCTTGAAAAGGAAACAACTCAATTCAGCTTTCATTAAATAGATTATTTACACCTGTGCTTTTCCCACTGTGAGGTGTCAAAATATCTTCTGTGAATAAAGCCTATTATTGTGAGTTTAGGTTTTGCTAGAGAGCAAAATTATAAGTGTTAAAGGCCTCGAACATACACAAACAATCGTATTTGTACTGGATTATCTTTCTTGTTGCCAGTTTTGCGAATGAACATAATCTTATTGCAGTGTCTTTGGCAAAGAGGCTGCTCTGGCTGATGGTTGGCTCAGCTCGGTTCTGCTTTTTCAAATGCTGAACGATAATATGAATAAAAGAAAGGCACATTTTAAATAGACTTATCTTCAATGTCAACAACACAGAGCCATTTTACTGTCATTGGTTGGTGTTTTTTTTAAGCTAGTGAGGCCTGCGCTGTTGAGTCAACATCGATTTCTGCCGGAGGCAAATGAATGAAGCGACCACAGCGGTAGGGACTTCCTGGCAAGAGAGAAGTTTCCAGATAATTTGTATTTCACATGCCATTTGTTTGAAGTCATTCCAGTGGACACCCTGTCACTGCCGCAAGTTTTTGCATGCAATGTCATTTCCAAATTCTTTGAAAGAGTTTATATAATATACTTTATTGCTCTTAGAACATGAGTTTACTTTGTACACAGACAGAAGACCACAGTGACGACAAGATCATTGACAGTAAATAAAGACAAGAATGAATAGGTGCACATAAAGAAACAATGGATTAAGCCACGGTGGGCTCATCGTGTGAATGAAACACAGACAAATCCACACAGTTTAGCAAATCAACTGAACAATGACAACCACAGAAAATGTTTATCATAATGTCAAAATGTTCAAGTGCAGATGAGAGAACATAGTGTGATATTTTTGTTTATAAAAATAAACATGTCCCATGCTTTATACTCGTAATATACTCATTAAAATATATGTTTTGCTATTAGTCTCTATGTTACATTACTACTATAAATAATTACCTTACAGACATGTCTTATCTTTTCCTTTTTACAAAATAGTGAAGAGTTTGGATAAATCTAATGTTACAAGTAATGTTTTAAAAGTCTTTCCTATTCTCTCAAATATTTTATCTTACTATTTACATTTACAGTGTAGAATAATACATTTCCAGACTGAATATCATTTGCAAAACATTTACATATTGCCACCACAGCCTTTCGTTTTTGCCTGTTTTTCCGCTAAAGAACTGGAAAATTATCTGTACAAACAGTATCATCACCTTCAATGGTCAAAGTATTGGCCCCTGAAAGTCTAATACGTAAGGGAAAACATGCAATACAGTGAAAGAGAAAACACTGCATATGGTCGTGGAAAATGCCACATCAACAGCAGAGGACAGACCGTTAAAAGAGAGTGCTCAAAAACACAACAAATTTGTTCTGAAACCAAGACAAGAAGTACAACAAAGTTAATGTCTTGATTTCCCTTTTCGATTGAAGATCACACTTAAATTGATGATTAATCACATTGTTCAACACAGACATATTAATATCTTTTAATAGAATCGTAAAATGTAAATAAAATAAACAAAAGTTGTGAATTTATAGCAATACTAAGACATAATTAGGCTATAAAGTATTTGTTGTGATTTAATAACCCCTGGTTGATTCATATTGTTTTTTCAAGAAATAGCAACATCATATTTCTTGTCTTTAGTGTTGTTGCACCCCTGTTGTCACTATTAACTTGGTTTCACAGCACTTTCTTTTAACAGTATGTCCAGTATACATGTTAGGCCAGCACAACCATAAAGCCTCTTTGATTAATTTCTGAGAATAACAAGAGGATGAGACACAAAGACGATTTCAGACGGGAAACAGATGTGTTAGTTTTATTAAAATACATAGAAAACTACTTTGTGTGTTTCTTATATATTTGCTAGATTGCACAATGTATAACAGCACATAGAAAGCAAATTTGTTTATACTGTATCTGAAAACCTGAATAAAAACAAAGGATTCTTTGAAACGGTTAAGCTTTAGCTTTGAAGAGATGCATTATGTAAAACTGGTGGTGTTGGACTCAAGTGAGTTTTTCAGCAGCAGAGTGAATAAAAAACACTTAATCAAACATTAAAAGATACATTTAAACTTCAGAGCTAATTTCAGAGGTTGTGCAAAATTCTAGTGACAAGCGTACTCACTTGCAAGTGTATATTTAAAACTATGATTCACGACAAGTGAAATGCAAGTAGACCATGGATCAGTGATGGTGTAAAATACACTTTGTGTGTTATTAAGTACAGTGTGGGTATTCATTCTCTTCAGCTGAGTGAGGTAACAACACTCATTACTGTATAGTGAATAAGACTGTGACTTGGGTCTCTGCTACATTGTCTGCCCTGAACAGGTGTGATTCATACCTGCACTGTTATAGTGAAAGACTGGGCCTCTTTCAGTCAGTAGAGTTTAAACTGTCATACGTGTCTTCCAGCAGTTTTTCTTTGCTCCAACACTGTTACTGACATTTTCACCCTTGTATCAGAACACCAGGCATTGTCAACATAGCCAACAGAGATCTCCATTTTGCATTACAACTGTTAGAAAATTCAACACACAGATACATCACCATCTAACCAACCAACGCTTTGGACTACGCAATTTACAGAAGTCGCTACTTCACGAGATCTCTGAAATATTTTTGTCCAGAGCATACATTTATTTCTGATGATTTATTATAATCTTTATAGGTCTCTTAATTCAATACATTTCAAATATACTCTTCACTTTTTTTTCTTCACAAAACTTTATATTATTTGCTAAGTAGACACAAATCAAATATACAGTACATATAAAATATTATACTATAATGACTTATGTATATTGTGAATATTGATATGAGGTGATTAGCCCTGTATCACCCAGTCTGTTATAGGGTTCTTATTCTATTGTGCATTAGTTTGGTGTATCTTTATATTTCAAAACAAGATCCACGAGGCTACCTCAGGGCCTGTAAACATGGGATGGAACAGCTGCATTGCAATCTTTACTGAGAATGATTCATTGCATGTTTTGTAAAAAATGTAAACAATAAACAAATAATGAATTTGGATAGTGGCCACCCACGTTCTGGACTGTTGATTACATCCTTGCCAGGTTTATTCTTCACTGGGCAGGCAGAGTTTTGATGGGTCGAGTGAGTGAGCTCATGTTATTAGTGTTGGAGGAAATGTGAGGGCTCACTGTCTTCGTCGGCAAGCTGCTTGAGTGTCCCATTGATTCTTCTGCTGCACGCAGAAGCAACGTGTAGTTGATAGCTACTTCCTCAACTTTTCTCAACAGCTGCAGCCTTTGGGTTTCTGAACGAACCCCTCTGACCAGTTTGATGAAGGTCTGAGTTAGTTCACACAACACTTGAAAGCTAGCTGTGACAACGGCAAGCATACGTGTTGGGCTCTTCTCAACACTTGCCACTCGCCGACAAGAAGCTCTGAATTCTTTGAAGCGCACGGCCAGCTCCTGTTTGTACTCCGCAATCTGTGAGGGCTGAAGACGAGCCTCGCCCTCAGCTTGTGGGCTGTTAGCACACTGACGGAGGATAGCTAGCAACTCGTTAGCATCCAACTGGGCATTTAGGAAACCATCAGGCAAGCTGAAAGTCTTCCCCTGTAAAGCCTGTACACGCGCCAGGCTCCCCTCCAGTGTACTGCAGGCTCTCAGGTCAATCTCCTGTGTCTGTGGCTCCTCCTCTTCCTCCTCTTCTTCCTCCCCACTGCAGTCTTCTGCATTAAGAACCTGGAGTGTTTTGCTTACTACAGGAAAGGTACGTGAGTCCAGCTCCATGCCTGGAAGGACTTGCAAGGGTATGGAGTATGAGACCTCATCCTTCTCACTGCTCTCATCTGCTGCCTCACACTTCCTGTAGCAGAAGCAGAATGAACAGCATTTATCCTTGTCATCACTGTCTTCACTGGGCAGGGTCAGCAGGACCTCGGCAGTCCCGTCTTTACTGTCACGCAGTAACTCTTCGCCCTGAATGAAAAACACACCCTTTTTCCCCTTTACCTCTGCCTGGTGAGACTGAGTGTGGACGGGCTCCACTGGTGTGGGGAGCCTCAGCCCTGTCGCCCTCACTCTCTCCATCTCCTTCTCTAGGCTCTTGGCTTTGGGCTTCACCTCAGCATAGACAGGTGTGCTAGTGCTGTTATCCAGCTCTCCAATGCTGTATCGCCTCTGGAGCTTCTTATATTGTGGCCCTCCCATGCAATCTGTTTGAGAAGTACAGGTGGGCAAGCAGGAACCGTGCTCACCTCTTGGCTCTCTTGACTCTAGGCTGGTAGAGCGTATCCGCGTGGTCTTGATCTCTAAAGTCTGAGGTCTCCTTGTACCACCTTGGATGTGAGGGGCTTTGGAGGCCGCTGGAGACTGCGTCTTTGAGATAGTTCTCTCTCTGCCTCTGTGTTGTGTCTCTGTTGTGGAGCCAACTGGTGTGTCAGGTAGTCGCATGCCCCTACACATTCGTTTACAGTCACAGCTACGCCGCTGCTCCCTGGAGATACCTGGTGCCTTAAGGACAGGACTGGTGCGGAGCTGGCAGGCACAAGGAGTGCCTGAGGGCACGGGTGAGGATCCCTGGGGCAAAAATTCTCCCTGGGATGACTTGGGTTTCAGCAGCTCCTCTAAGAACTCTAGCTCATACTGACGGACCTTCTGCAATTGAGCCCTTCGCTCATCGGTTTCTCTTCGCATTCGTGCTGGGAACGTAGCTGAAAGAAGGTTTCTAAAGCTCAGGAAAGGAGCACTGCGCTGGGACTTCCCCTTACCGCTGCCTTGCTTCTTTGAATCTCTTGCTGGGAGAGTGGAGACCTTATCTACAGAGGGGCTGGGTGTTGTTGGATCATCTAAAATAGGTAAAGATTTGATGGGGCATTTCTGTGGCTCAGGGTGGGTTTTGCCCTGTGCCCCCTCAGACATGCTTTCAGCTGCTTCTTTTCTCTCAGCTTTTACAGGCAAACGAGGGGAATACTTAGTTTGTATTTGAGGGCTGGGTTTTGCCAAATTAGTATCTGCTCCTACTCTCACTGCATTTTCTTTGCTGTTAGCCAGCTGGAGGCCTTTGGCCCGAAGACGCTCGTCATCTGTGGGGGAGGAAGATTGGAACACCACTACCTTTTGAACCTGTGGGTCTTTTAGTCTTATTTGAGGCCCAGCATCCTGTTGCACAGGGCATGTGCAGAAAAGGTCATCAACTGATAGAAGTTCTGTAGAGCTTGAAGGCTTCATGGTCTCACTAGAGGCAGTCTTGGCATCTTGGCACATATTAGTGGGAGAAATCTTGGCAGAGGCAGTTCTGTCCACAGGCAGGAGGATAGGTAAGGCTTTGTTGCTAGGGTCTGTATTAAGAGGTGCTGTTGTCTTCTCCTTTATACCCTCAGAAAGACTTTGGCTCAGTGTCTCCCCTGATAAATGCGACAATTTCTGATCTTTACTGACTTGTGCTGTCAGTGAAGAATCAGATACCTTAAGTTGTTCAGGTGACTTAGAGGGGGGATCAGGGGTGTTTGCTTTGGTGGACTCCGAGTTTACTTTCATTTCTGCTTTCTGTTCTATCTGAGCAGAGTCTTGATTGCCCCCTTGCTCTGTCACAACACTGAGTACTGCAGAGTCTTGACTGGGACTGACTTTAAAGGGAACAGTCTTGCTGAGGATTACTTGCTTAGGTGGACAACCAGCACGAATCTGACCCACAGAGAAGGCCCCCGTCCCTATGGTCTTTGCAGTGCAGCCAGGGATAGCCAGGGGGAAGTCACGGCGGCAGAGGATACGTTCCTTGTTGATATGATGTGCCAGCAGGTAGGCCTGATTCTGGTTCTGCTTCATAGCTGACACCATCTCAGAAACATCTGTCAATTCAGAGGAGTTGGTCTCATGGCCTGAGTCCAGTGATGACTCAGGTGTAATGGCAGCTAAGACAATCAGCCCTGAGGAGGAAGGCAACACACCACACAGTTAGGATAATCAGGAAACCACAAATATTGATTAGACAGAAATATAGAAATTTTTATATTTGTGCTTCACTGTGGTTCTAGAACCAGACATTTGCAGATGAGTGGAATAGTTTTAATTTGTTTCCAAAATCAGTCCTTCTGTACCAGATTTATGACCCCTTTCCAGACTGATCTGTGCACCAGTGGGCTTGCCTCACCCAACCTGAAAGAACTGCAGTTTTTGATTGCAGATGCATTGTGTGTGCTTGAGAATTGTGCAAAGACTAGCAAATTTGCAAATAGTTTTTTTTAATACTGTTAATACCGTTTTTTATGTTTTAAGGCAACACATGTCGTGTAAAGCTATCAGGTATTGTCATTCATTCATGTCAGCTTGACTTTGATAGTGATCTAGTTCGGGTTGTTAATAACTTATTATTAAGTTATGAGGTAGACTTGTGCCTTTCACCTTAATATGTTTTTTGTAGTTATCCATCCACTGCTTTCAGTGCTATCTTACAAGGAGTTCCACTTTAGTAATAATAAAAAAGACAATGTGCTGCAAGTGTACTGTGTAATATTGATAATAAAAAACACTTTTTATTGGATCAGTACTACTGTTAATTCTGTGTGTGAGATGTGGGCTGTGGTATGACTGAGGCTGTTGACCTGCAGTCTGTGTTGGCTGCTGAGGGTGATGGGGGTAGTCCTCAGAAGCTGCCAAAGCCTCTAATGCCTGTAAGGTAGACACTAGAGCGTCATCAAGCTCCTGGGCATGATCCCGAACTGTTCTCGTAGTCACATTATCAATCAGTGTCACAGGCACATCTTCCTTGGCTTGGGTCAGCTTCCCAGAGACAACCCCTGGACTTGCACTGGTTCGAGCCTTCCTCCCTCTCTTGGTGTCATCCTCATCTGAACTGTTGTCCCTGAAACCAGGTGGAGGTGCAGCAATTGCAGGTGGTGGTGGTTGCAGCTTCTCTCCTCCGCCATCTGGCTCATCCTCCTCTTCATTCCCTGGAGGCGGTAGGGCCATGAGGTCAACAGCACCTCCATCTCGGGAGGCACAAGCACTGGAGCAGTGTTTCCCCGAGCTCCCACTACTGTTCACTCCTGTCGTCAGACCCTCTGCCCTATGCCTGGCTTTGCAGGAGTCACAGAAGTATCGTGAGGTTTTCTGGGACTGACCCATTGTTTGGGCTCGGATTCTGAATCCTGTATTTTCCACTGCTGGGGTCTCTAAAACCCCAGCTATTTCCTCTGTACTGTGCTGAGTGGGGTCTGACTTAGTACGGGGCCGTCCAGGGGGTTCCTGGGAAATAAAGTTCTCATTGATGTCGAGTTCAGCTTCGGCATGTGTTTGGAGCTCTTGAAATTGTTGTTGTTCCCGAAGGTGGACATGACACAGGCCTAGATGCTGAGGCTCTGCTGGAACTAGGGCCCTTGCAGACCCTGACTCCCTGTGTGAGCTTTCCCTCTCGTCCCCTCGCCGCCCTCCACTTGGCAAGCTGGTTGCCCCAGAACGTGGGTGGGCATGGTGGGAGCTTCTGTAATCTGAGGATAGAATTGTCAGAGCAGTGGAGAGTTTGAGGTGTTAAGTGGGGATAGAGAAGATCCAGATGGGAAAGCAGAGGTGACAGCTGGTGGTCACATGGCGATTATCTGTTATTTCAGAGATGGATGTTGAAGTTTGTTTGAGGTTGGGGGGTTAGATTCTGGTGGAATGTGATGGCATGATGATCCTTCTTTTATGTAGACTACAGGTTGAGACAGCAGATGGCAGAGGATCTGTTTATGTTTGAACAGTAAATGTTTATGATTACAGCAAAAGGAATAATTCACTGTAAAATTCCATGATGTTATTCTATCTTAGGAAAAAGAAATATGAAGTATCCCATTCCAATGAGTCAGGATTGAGATGAGAGGAGAGACAGCAGAGGGCGCCATGGGATGGTAGTTCCAGGAGAACTTGGTTACTACAGATAATGGTTTCAGCCAATGAGGAAGCACATCAATGTCCATGTAGACTAAACATGTAATGAAGATTGCCAAATATTTCCTGACATGCATTTTCTTATATGATGCACTTATACAACTCTAAATGTGTGAACAATTCACCTTAAGGTTTTAAGTAAACAATGTTGTTTTATGTCAATTATTATACATTTCTGTTTAAAATGAATCCCTAAAAGTCAAGACAATTTCTAACATACCTGCCTTGGTCAGCTGAGACTGACCAGGAGTCCGGAAGTAGATGGTCCGTTTAGGGTCTACAAACAGCTTGTAGTAGCCAGAGATGAGGCATGCAAAGTTACTGGCATCAGGCCATTCCATAAGCAGGACCAGGGGCTGAAGAAGGTGGTAGGGAGGGGAATTAGGAGACTATTTAGGGGACAGGCAATGAGCATTGCCTGCTCATTTTGTAAAACTATTGAATGTTTTCTCATTCATTAATTGTTTCATTTATCAAGTCAAAATGTAAAACTGATCTCTAAAGAGATGACATGTACAATGTAGGTTAGCAAAATTGTCACATTAGATGTAATTGTGGTCATCTTTAGAGACTGTGCTGCAATACCTTGGCCTCATGGATTGTCACCTCCACACGAGCCACCCCTTGGCTCTCTCGGTAGAGCTGGATCTTGGCAACCCGACTGAACTCTGCTAGAACTGTTGTAAGGTTGTTTTTCAGGTCAATCACATGACTAATGCCATGTCGTGGACCCACCAGTAGTGTTGTAGCGGATTGTTTCTCATCCTGTAGGAGAACACAGAAGATTTACAACTATTTGCCTTAACTGTCATTGAGGGTCACATAAGACCTTTCAAAATCTACTGTTTAAAAAACCGTCTCTCAAATGTGAAATCAGTGTGGAAGAAACATGCCTGTGTGACTACATACACAGCGTCAAAGACAAATAAGGAATGGAATAAATGGAGCCAGAATGTTAGTAAGAGAGACACACATTACTGTATACAAAAAATAAAAAATGGATTACCAGTCCAACAGTGTGAAAGAGTATTCCACCAAAAGGTGGGAGGTCATTGAGTACACGCATGTACTGCAGCTTTCCTTGGAGAGGAGGGACCTGTCGACACAGTGATAAATAAGAAACGGTCATCTTTGAAAGTACAGTACAGTACTTCATACCACCTCCTGGGGGCACTGTTGAGTTACAAATCTTGAGCATAAAGTCTTATGCAACAGTTACATCTATTAAGATGAAGGGCTTGTCCTAAGATAAGGGACTAGTTATCAAGCACACATAACCACAGAATGCAATAAATTTAAATCTCCTCTAAAGGACCCACAAAGTGTTGAGATTTATATGTTAATTAATCAAGAGTATGGTGATTTAGTGAGAGGTCTCTATTTGCAATTGATATAAATGTGTGAGAACAGCAGTATAACCAAAGGCACTAAAATCATCCACAAAGAATTTCAATCATGGAAAATGAACAATTAACATCACAGTGTTTTATATGGAGAAACCTTGTTGCCCGATGGTGGTGGGTGCTGGTAAGTCTTAAGCAACTGGGACAGGCTCTTGCACACATTCTTCTCCTTGACTGTGGGGAGCAGAGTCAGGGGAAGGAAAGGCTCTAGTCCCCACTCTTTTCTGTGGTTGAGAGCAAATGGAAAGATGGCAGGAGTAAACACATGAGAAAAACAATAGTGGAGTCAGACTCCAAAGAAGACTACGGTGATTTTTCATCCCATGGGAGGACATAGTGAGCCTAGCTTACATCCTCCTCAACCGCTGGCTTGACATGGCCACCTCAAGTCTATTACAAGCACAGTGGATCTGTTCTGCTTCTGTGGCTGTGATAGCAGGAGCTAATTACTTGCTAGGTTGAGGTTTTGAAGAATAAATGAGCAAATTGAGGGAGAGATGTAATTTCGCAAAGCAATGGATTTCTTTGTCTCATAACGACCTAGGGAAAATGATCCTTGAGTAATTTGAGTTTTTAATACTATTGGGATTAATTATTAATCATTTAGACATTACTGAATGAACAAACTTCACTGTGGGACTTACTGATATGGTACACAGAATTGTTAATGAGCTAAAAAATGCAATACATCAATTTATGTCTGTAATTTCTCATAAGTTCATTTGAAGGCTAATTTAGTTTGTGGACTTACTCGACATGTTTGAGAGAGATCTTCTGATTGGGTCGTGCGGAGGACACAGTGATGTATATATGGAGAGCAGCCAATCGTAACGTGATGTCAGATTTCCAGTCCATGCCAAAGCGTTCCTTGATTACGTCATTGCGACTCTGTAAGGACAACAAAGTGCTGTTTTGTAGACAGCTGATTGCAAACAATACTGTTAACTGTTAACAAGACTGGAATCCTGTAAGCTGTATCATTAGTTTAATTGACAGGGACGGCTTCCAAATTCATAATACTGGTAATGTGGTTAATGTGAAGCTTGCAAAAGGACCACTGTGTCTAAAATTTGACTTGTGTATATGCAAATTTTCATACTCTTAGACTTAAGCAGAGGTAAACCTATAGTAATAGAATAAGATAAAACTTGCTACCTATAAGACCCTCTAACCATTGGCTCCCACTTGGCACCCCGTGCTCTGTGAGAAGACAACTCTCCAACAGTGTCATGAGATGGAATGACATCTTTTTAAATCCCCCTTTAATACAGTGCTTTACCTGTATATAGAGGTACTCAAATGCAGCGGGGTCCCTTCTCAGCAGGTCTGCAGGGTCCTTGGGGAAGAAGCAGATGCGGAACAGACACTTCATCCCTTGGAAATAGGTTCTATGCACCACCTGCAGGAATATGAGAGGATAAGCTAGATAACCAACTACATCTTTGGCATTAGTCACACATATCACAGTGTCGTCTTCCAAAGGTGAGCAGGGTAGTCTGCATTCTGGATGGGAACTGTGTACAGATTTAGATCTGTACAAGTAAGGAAATGCAAAGAAATGCAGAGCTGCCAACCAAGGACCAGCAGCCCAAAATATAAATACAAAATAAAACAGAGCTGAAGCAGATGTATGCACAGAAATATGTGTCATTACAAACTAAATTTGAATAATTTATATTGGAATTTGAATGCATCAACTGCAAATTTGGTGTTCAATGGGATTATTCAAGATGAGCTATTCAAATTCCAAAACGATTCAAATTCAGTTTTTAGAGACACATCTGTCTGCCCATACACATGAAAGTACAACAAATGTGATTTGCAACCGCAATTATAGTTTCAGTGATCAGGTTCATTTCACTTCTTGTGGAAATAATGTTAATTTCAACTTTCAGGTAGCGGTCTTGATTGGATGCCCGTAGTATCAAAGCTCTCTGCTCACGTCCCAGTTTTTCTGGAAAATATGACTTCCAATTTATCTGACTAATAGAGGGTTAGCAGAGGCACAACACACAAACCTGCCCCTAAAACATTTGTCCAAACCGAATTCAGTCTAAACCAAAGGCAACAAATGCTTAAAGTATGAGTGAGTGAGCAAATGACATTTCTGAGTAATTCTTATCTTAGCACTCTGTCATATTTTATATTGATAATAGCGTGGGGTTGCTCTTATTGCTTTCATACTGCCAAGCCTGTGAACATATCCATTCATTGAAATAGTGCACATTTCATATACTCTTTCTCTTGTTTGGTGTTTCATACATGTGTCAGGGGCTGGTTCTCCTGCAGCAGATGCAACCTCTGATTCTGGTCCAGACCACCTGCCTCCAGCACCAACGCAAAGTGCTCAATGTAGCGCAGTGAGAGGCGGTCCTGCAGGGAGGAGATCACATCCTGGAAGAAGAGAGATTGAAATAGATTTCCACAGTAGGAATACACTCTATTGTAACAATATATATATATATAGCACACCGGTATCTATGAATGATGTAGAGCTTTCCACATATCCTCTTTCTAAAATGTACGGAGGAACCCTGTCTGAGGGGAAAATCACAGTTTATCATAATTTACCTTGGGCTATGCCTGAGGATAAAGCTTCATTAGTTCTTTTGCTCACTTAATAGGTCAGATCCATGACCATTAAAGGTGATTTTATTCTGATGATATGTTACTGTAGTTTGTCTGCAAGTCTCAGTAGGGAGGCTCATTAAGAGCTGTACACAAACGGTTTGCTCTCCATAAACAATTTAATTGACACTCGGTGATGTAACCTGAGCAACGGCTTTCTCTGGAAAAACAGTAATAAGCAGTTTTAACGGTATTGACCTGTGCGGTTTGCATTAAATGACGCCTGGGGAAGCCACAGAATCAACTGAAGGTTGAATAGTATAGATTGTAGCCTAAAATACTGCAGGAAAGCTTCTTTAGCTGACAGACTGTCTAATAGGTGTACAACTGGGCATCCTATTGTGCCATTGATTTAATCTGTGGTATTGTTTTATTGATCTGGGCCTTCTTATTATGCTGAAATTCCATTTAATTAGGCTGACAGGGGCGTGCTTCCTCCATGTCTCCTTTAAAGTGCTGCTGTGTCTCGACTTTTCTCTTTCCCTCTCCCTCCATGAGCAGAGGAGAGATTTGTGAAATCTAATAGACTCCGTTTAATGAGTCTGCTGCTTGGAGATGTCAGACTCATCTTAGAGGCTGACATGGAGACAGAAATGACCTCTGTCTGACTCAATTCATTTGTTGCTTTATGGCCTTTAATCGCATTACTGAGATTTCAAATTCCCCAAAGCTGATTGGGTGAAAATAGGGTAAAGTTTCACTAAATGAAAACATTTTTTTCTTTTTATTTTTGCAAAACAATTAACCACTTTAGGTATAAACTTGAAAGTGAGGCTGAAGTGATTTATGATTAAAGTGTTTATGTGTGACAGACCTTAATGACGCGTAGAAAATTCCATGAGAAAGTGTGCCTGGTTTGTAACTGTTCCATATGATGCTCCAAACAATCATTATATCATACAAAGCTAAAACCCCATAATAATTCAACATTATATCATGAAAAAGCCATTTAAAATCAACACCAGTATGTTCATGTTTGATGTTCATGTTCATATTTATATTTACTGATGATTATAGTCAATGTTAAAGGTACATTCATTGTTTCTTTTGGTCCACTTGTGGGCAGCTTATCAAGCTGTAAGTGCGAAGTTATCACCATATAAAGTTGGGTGTCATATGCTTAATTACACACCCAGCATGCATGGAGCAACACTGTATTCATTTGGTGCTTCTAGCTACCTAATGAACAAAAGCCACTCTTCTTCAGGCTCTGCTTTTGGTCCCCACTAGCTCCTGAGGGAAATCTCTCTGCCTTTAGCTGATAAATACTCCAACGAAGTTTACAAGTGTGTCACTAACTATGTCTGTCTGCCTTCTGGTGCCAAGCTGGTACTGTGCTGACACTGATGAATGCTATCTGTGGGTTCATCACAACCAGTGACCATACTCAAACACTCATTACACAGGCGCATTAAGTAAAAATCACTGTGATGTTCAAATTCAGTTACCTTTCCACTGTGCACAGTTGTGGTGAATACATACCCTAACAGTGGTACGGCTATCAAATGTAAAGGACTTAATCTGTCCATTCTCCAAGAACACCTTCAACACATTTGGTATGAGGAGCAAGGAGTCGTCCTTGAGCATTGTCTGCAAGAGATTGAAGAAGAAAACAGTTTTGGTTTAGTGAAAACAAAATGATTGTATGGGAATGTGCCAAAAAGGTAATTAGGTATTATTCGTACAATACAAACACCGGCTGCTGCAATGGTGTGTCTGTGCTTTGCTGTTTAGGCAAAAAAAGTATTTTTCGAAAGAGGTGTATGTCCTTCAGGAGGACTGTCAAGAAACAAAGATGCCTTATGTGAATAATGAAGAGATTCTTTAACTCAACTCTGGACAGTCTGAGACGGAGCACAGCTCTGTCTCATGATGTCCTCCCCATGCATTGTATCAGGATCAAAGACAGTCTTACTCAATTTATCCAATTTATCCTTTCAGCATGTACGCCATGCAAAGAAAATTGGATGCTGAGGTGGGATTGAAAGCGTCCACCGCAAAGTTTCATGAGTAGAAGCACAAGAGGACAGGCCTGATTCAAGGTTACTGCTTTTACTCAAAGCATTTGTTAGAAGAAAAGTTACGATATACAGTTCAGTTTAATTTTGCCAGGATATGATGTGACGGGCACTCTCCCCTCCCTGTCACTGTCTTGCTCTTTTTTATCTCACTGAGGGCTTTTTGGGAAAATGACTCAGTTCTCATTATGTAGTTTCAAAGAACCATGGTTGTGATCAGAGGGAAAAAAGGTATGTTAATGCAATAAGATAGACTTTAGAGTTTTAATGTGACATGTGGCAAGGAAGCAGAGGAAAACAGCCTTGCAGCTCAAAAACAAATCCTCCTTATTTTTTGGGGCCAAAACAAAATCATTCCTTATCTGTTTCCTGTTTCTGTTCCTTGTTTTTATCTGATGGTGGGCTTCGTAAGAACACTAGGCAGATATTACCCATGACAGTAAAGGGATGCAGATTTATTGCAACAATATATCTCAGGAAATGCACTTAGTTGAAATGGAGAGCTGTGTCCACAGCAGATGCCCAGCAGTCTGTTTTTGGAGAACTTAAGTATTCAGAAAGCTCAACAAGCTGTTCTTCTCTGCAGATTGGAAGTGACTAAATCCTGAGTTATGCGAGAACAGATCTTTCTCCATACTGCAGCATTAACGCGAGGGTGGACCAGTGAAGGGACGGCACAAACTGGTCTATCACTTCCCTTTACAAGCCGCTGGCTTTGTTCTTGTTCGGGGGGGTTAAGCTGGAGTCGATTTGTGACATGCAGGAAAAGTGTTGTGGGAGGGAAAAAATCGCAGCTCAGCACCACAGCCTCACTCCTATCCCTTCTTTCTCGGAACAAACACTAGGATAGGTGGCCAACACCGATAAGCCCTCTGATGATCAATAGCAGCCTCTGGCTCCGGATCACTGGAGACAGAGATTAAGAAATGTCTTGCTGTGGGTTTGGGGGTGATGGCTGAAACATCTGGTCATTACCAATCATAGCATCCCCCTCCTATCTCAGCATCAACAGACAGAAACAGGGAGGAAGATTAGCTCAGTCACAGAGGAGATCCAGCCCCCCTTCACTGTTGCTCCAGCCATTACTAGAACTGTAGGCTTTCGCTGGTTTCTGGGAATATCTCTCACTCTAACTAAAGTCTTAAAATAGGCCTAATAAAGGAAGTCTCTGGGTCGCACATGATGTTGACGACCGGCTCGAGCGAATGGCTCGAGCTGTCTGCTTAATGCTCTGTGTTGGCTGTATCCAAAGGTTATCAGAGATCTGGTGGTCCATGTAATGACCAGTCCTGCTCTCTGTGTTCTTCCATTAAGTTCAAGTAAATAAAAAACAGAGTGATGAAATAGCCTTTCCTCCATCTACTGATTCTTTATTGATTGTCCGCTGCTTGTCATATACGGTCTCTTTTTTATTTACAGTGTAATCTGCCTTTCCCCCATAGATCTTAGATGGAGCACCAGACATTAGGGACTGGACGGAAATTATTGTGGAGGGTGCTGAATCATATATTTCATTTGTAAAAAAGTAAGGCCTGGTGTAATTAATGTTTCGTTTGGAACCTACTCCTCACTTGGGAAAAAAAAAACTGCAACACCATCTCCCAGTATCTCAGAATAATATATGTAAGGCAAACATAACACAGTGATGAAAATACAGCCACTCACTATTTTGGAATAAGGAGCTGCCAAATAAAGTGTTATTATAACCATCAAATGAGTGAATCAGGAACAGGCATGTAGCAAAACGAGAACCATCTCGATGCAATTGACTGATTTCTTTTTCATGTCACAAACATAAAATCTGAAATAGGAAAAATTTGGAAGAAGGTAATCACCATATTTTTTCCTTTTTTCTGATCTCTGTCACCCCGTAGTAATGATTTTTTTCTACATTCTTGTATCTGATAAATATATCATACAGCATGTCTCGTGACCCAAGCCACATAAGTGTCATTCGTAGCTTGTAGGTGTTGATTCGTCAGGTACCAAAACTGACAAAATGATACCTCTGCCATGTGCAATGCAACCACAAACATTTTGAACTGATCTTGTGGCTGTTTTCAGAATATTTGACTGCATGTGGAAAGAGGCTCAGGTTGCTCCTGTGAGAATTCAAATCAGTCAGGAAAGCAATTTATTCAAGGCCAAACCACTGGACCAAAGGCTCACACATACACACACAAAGAAAGAGAAGCTCAGACTGAAATAAGAGGATGGAGAGAGGATACTTGGAATCTTTTGTGACTGCTGATCAAACAAAAGAAATGCGCAGCGGGAGAGAGAGGGACGGGGTAACACTGTGTGTTTGCATGCACATTGTCATCGCAAGGCGTGACTAGTTGAACTTACTGAGTCTGGGTCGCTGATGGACACTTGCTCTGAAAAGCGCACTTTAGGCGGGTTGGTTCTCAGGCGGGCCTTTTTGGCTGCACTTATGAAGGCAGACTTAGGTGACTGAGGATAAGAAGAGAGAGAGGAACCCTTGAATCAGCTTGAAAGAAGAGACGTAAATGAGAGAAAAGCCCCTGTGACTGCCGTTGCTAAAGAGACGTGTGCCGGAGTGCTGGCTAATGCTGCTGCAATGCGACAACTGCAAAAATGCTTTCAACATAAAACTCACCTGCTAAAAGTTTAAGTAGCTTTAAATTGTTGTGCTTGTTGGTCTGAGCACAATAAAGATGTTAGAGCCAACACATAGATCCAGTTCCTCCAGAACTGCTGCATAAGTCATATGGAAATAGGGCCCTAGGTTCCAAATTATAAAATTGAAAAAGAAAAGAAATCGGATTTAAATCTGTTTGAATCAGTATTTCACTGCATAAAAATACCCAGCAGAGTTGGTCAGCTAAATTAATGTTATACTTCTATTTCTATTTCCTCTATATGGATGGATGCACACACAAACTTTATTTATTAAGGTCTTATGTAGGTGTTTATGTGCCGACATGGAACTGCTCTGAAAGGGGTTACCAGAAAATGAAATTACTCTAATGTGTGGGCATGGTCATGAATACTAATGCAGGTGTGCACTGCATAAGTGTGCAGTGGTGGGACAGAGTACTGTACGCCATTTCTGTGTGATTCAGAGTGACAGGAAAAGTGTTAAGACAGATGAGGAGTAAGAGAAATCCCAAGGGAGAGAAACATGAAAGAGAGTGAGTGTCCCATTATACTACCTGATGGGGCTGCAGCACAGTGAGAACTATAGTGTCTTTGCAGCGTCTATGGAGAGACAACAGAGAGTGGAGTGGGTTAGATAACGGCGCGGACAGCATGGTATTTGGAGAGCTTCTCCGGGTTTATATCTGCCATTTCCTCGCTGTCCTTCAGCTGCAAAAGGACTGACTCATCCACAGGTCTGTGTTGATGTAACGCTTCACCCGCAATAAGAAACAGTTTGTTCCTTTTGATCCACCCTTTTTCACCCATGTCCTCTTTACTTCCACTTGCCCGCATTGCTGGTCCCCTGGCCCATACCCTCCCCCCTCCTCCCTCCCTCCCTCCCTCCCTCCTGGGACAGTAAAGGATGTTACCTTACAAGGTCTATGACTCTCTCTCGGGGCGCGTCGCTCACCGTCTCCTCGTTAATGGCCAAGATCTGGTCTCCAGGGAGAAGCTTGCCAAAGGAGGGGCCGTCTGCAGATGAGACGAGACCGGCATGCAGAGACATATACATGCAGTGAAAAAGGAAAGTTTAGCCTCAGTCATCACAGGATCCGCTTAAAGTGTCATCACTCAGTCTGCAGTCTCTGTCTCTCTTTCTAACATTCGCGCACACACACACACAAACACTAACCAGCAGAGACGGAGCGTACAATGACGGGCCTCTGGCTGCCTGCAATGAAGCCGAAGCCTTGAGTTGGGTGGCGCTGGATGGTGACCTGTCGAGCTGAGGCAGGACTTAGGGTACCACTGTCCATACCATCCTGGCTCTCCTCTAACATTGCAGAGCTGGAGAGTGCACACACCCAGAAATTCATCAATAAAAAGACATACATCCAGTTTCGAAATGAGGAAATACTTTCCTTGTGCAGAGAAAGAGAAAGAAGTGTCAAGGTCATGTGTACCTGTCACATGCGTTCGTGTGTCCATCCTGGACCTTGGCCATCCCCTGAGAGGAGGGAGCAGCATGGGACAGGGTCGCACTGCAAAGGCCTCTCTCTGTTTCGCAATCATTCACCTGGATAAGAGTGGGGAGGAGAGGATGCAAGCAAAAAAAAAGAAATCTGACACGGCTGCTTTCACCACAGTATGCCAAAATACTGTCTTTTGTTTAGCATTTTGTTTGAAACCGGAGCTTGTCTAAGCACGTTGTGGAATTCTGCTACACAGAAAAATAAAATGACAAATGTTGAGCTGAAACAATGTAACAGTCCCAGACATCTCCTATTATCAACAAGCTGCATTCGGCTGCTCAAAAGGTTCTGCGCCGTACTGAAAAATGCACAAGATAGAAGCGGAAAAAGTCGTCATTTTCATTGTTAAAAGCATCTGACATTTGAGGCCAGCCTTTAGAGAAACTGCAATTATCAAGCACCTATCATAATGCACATAGAGTATGTGACACATTAAGGTCTGTCGAGTCTGCCAGCGTCTCCCAGCGTGGACCAAGCTACTGCTGTGAACCACACATGCTCTTTTACAGATGCCTGTGTGGGAGGCGGTGAAGGCAAGATTACTGAAAGACTCTGTGCGAGTGTGTATGTGGCACGTGGGCTGCAGTGTTTGTGGCAGGAAAAATGACTTAGAGGGGAGAAAAAAGTGGATGAAAATGATTGTGTGAAGGGAAAAAGAGCGAGATATTTATGCTCATATCTGTCATGTCGGACTGTGATCCTTGCTGACTAAAGACGAGACGCTGATTTTGATGTTAATGGTGCAGAAGGGCTAAAACAGAGAGGTGACAGCGTCTTTCGGGATTATTGTGCAAGGATACGCTGTTGAGAGCAAATACCTTTCTGAGTGCCACAGGCAGAGAACAAACTGTCAGTAACGGGGGGCTGAGTCACATTAGTCAATAGGCCAGATTTATATTCTTGTCACTTGTTGTTTCTGATAACAGTGGCTTATGAGAGAGCATGGCTCATTTACAATTCCAGCGAAGCATTACTGATCTCTACCTTGTGTCATGGTATCAGATGAGGGTTGATGTATCGCAGATAGGCTTCATATTGAGCTCAGTCCATGACTAAAAATCCATTACATGACATGCGCTTTGAATTTCAATTAAATTAATCATTTAAAAAGATTACATTTGAATAAAAATTTCTGCATTCAATATTCAGCCGACTTACAAAGGATCATCTGTCTGTATCAAAGGTGCACTGCGGTGACAAATGAGGCTCCACCAGCTGGTTCTGCCTCTAAAAAGGATTACATGTTTTTGATTGAGAATGATTATTTTCTCCTTTAGATCCCCTGATGGATTCTGACAGTGTACCCCCCCCACCCCTCCGCCCCCTCGCCTTCACTGCCATTTTCTTCTCCTTCGTTCTGTCACTCTAATGTCTCCTTCCATCCACCATCTGTCTCCCTCTCCCCAGTTGCTGGGAGGACACCCATTCTGTTGGATCTTTAAGGAGGTGCATGTGACTGGCCGTTCATCAGGTGTGTGTGATTGGTGTGTGTCATTATCGATGTCAGTAAGTCCTCAGCGCCTCCTCTTCGGTGAAGAGGAGACAAGATTTGTGAGCCCAGCAGGGCGGCAATATAAATATCCTTGCTGTGATTAGTCGTCACGTACGTCTTGTCCATTCTTGAGCTTTTGTTGTACTCTGACACACTGTTCGCCTATCCATTTAAACAATTAAATTACAATCTGTCTTGAATGATTTAAGTTTGCTTGGCTTGCTCTCAAAGGTAATAATATTCCATCATTTTTTTCATAGCTAATATTTGACTGTGTGAAAGACTTTAACTTAAATGGCTTTTTAGTAGTGATCACATCTCTTTATCAACAACATACTGTAGGCCTGGCCCATATTTCCCATCATGCCTAGCACATCTAAATTTTTCTATATTATTTTCCACAAAGTGTGTGTAGTGTGTCAAGAACATGGTGGTTTATGTTGGTAACCTTTTTGTGCTGGTATATAGTAACCCTAACCCCAGTTATTAGTTACGTGGCTGTCACATTTTTTGAAAAGAACAGTTTTTTTTCAATTATACTGTCTGTTTCTCCTTGTCAGAGTGGATTGATGATAATGGCATCTCACAGTTCTGCTTCATGTCATATTGTGGGCTAAAATACAGCAACATCATCAGTACTTTTTTATGTTTAAAATCTGTTTTAAAAATCTTGTCAGAATTTGGAAATTGGGCCAGGGCTGAAATTGTAATTTTAGGTTCAATTGAATCTAAAAGTACAAATCCAGCTCTTAGTCTAAATCTTAGTCAAATTTACTCATCATCATGATCATTTTAGTGTTCTGACTTTACTGCCTCTTCTTCAAGGCAACCATATTCTTAATTTTTTATTGAGTACATTTGACTTATCTGGGCTTGCTGAGTGTTTTTTTTAGTCTTTTTATACATCCCAAAATCAAGATCAGTAAAAAGGTGAAATACAGCTGAGCTGCAGTGCCACCAACGTAACTGTGAATCATGAACAGAGGAATACACCCCTCCTCAGTCTGCTTTTGTCCTGTGGCTTTAACGCACAGAATTCACAGCTTTAAATTCTTCACTTAATTCAGAAATGAGTTTTGGCATTGAAAATAAGTGGCAAGGAAGAACTAAACAGAAGGGAGAGCAGTGAAGGTAGCCGGGGGACACTGAAGCTTACACGTCTGCAAAGATAAACAGCCATTCAGCAGAGGGGCCGACCTTTTACTGAGAGAGGACGCAGAGGAATTCTGTCAAGAAATGATCCCCAAGGGCATCGGCAGGCCTGCCCGTTGCTATGACTACAGCTCTCGGTAGCTTGCTGAAGCTCCGGTGGACGGAGGGATGGTGGGTGGATGAGAATAGTGATGTGGCCAGACGCTCTCTGCGATCACCCCGCAGCCGCTGTGGCCAGATGCCAAGATTTCCTCAGGCACCAGAGGTCAGGGCATCGCATACCTGCTCCGCTCCAGCATCCCAGTCTGCAGAGGGTCCCTGGGCCTCGGGGTACAGGAAGAATGACCTTTTACTCATTATCCTCCAGGGCTTGCATTCTGACAGGTTTATCATTGCTTCAAGGGATGAACCATTCAGTCCATGAAGCAATCAATCCTTTTCTACACGCCTTTATGACCAACTGCCAGTTTACTTGGTATACGTAGCTACATCAGATACAATCCAGTTGAAGAATTGTTGATGCAGCTCTTCAGTTATGGTGGAGGATAAAGTCTGGGGTCAATCCTAACCCTAAATGTATTGCATTTTGGTGCATGGTGTTTTTTGATATCCTAAAAACGCTGTGTATATATATACGAAGGACTTTTATAATGATTTTAGCTAGCCTGTGCAGGTAGGTGAAACTTTGTGTAGCACGTAAGCGAGATTCACACAAAGGCGTGATAAAATAAAAATAAATATGCAATACTACTATAAAGTTATATTAGCAGTAATGTGTTGTTGGGCAGGGTAAAATGATCACATGGAATTACATTAGATAGTGATTAAATCAGATCCAATGAAATTAGCAAATGAAAGTGTGTCAGCAAACACTAAACTGATATTCTTTCTTTTTCTTTTTCTTCTGTCTTTATTTCAACTCAGTATTCCTTAAACGTCTGGTGGATTTTTCCAAAGGTTTGGTCCGAAAAGGCCGAGCGTCTGCGCGACAGCAAGGAAGCAACTGTCAGATCTGACCTGGCACAAATCAGACGTGCACTTTGGGACAGAGGCGTTTCATGTTTTACAAGCCAATAAAAAGGTCTTAGAAAGATCTTAAAATCAATCGCCATAGTGACAAGCAAGCAAGGTACACGGACCAACGTGCCCTCCTTCTGGCCCTCGTTAAAACACCTGCAGCTGCGTTTTATGTATTGTGGAGTTTGTGGTTGACCTACGGCTATTTCTCACTTACATCAGAGAGGAAGGCACTACAGAGGAGCAAGCAGAGTGTCAGTCAGCTGAAAATTAAATCTGAGATAAAACCCTGATTTTCAGTGACAGAAAAAAGTGCATAAATGTAATGGTCAGGTGCTATTCGTTACATTTTACATTTACATAAGAAAAGCCAAGACAACTCGTTTTAAATGTAAATTGTAAATGTAAATTAAGCTGCCATATGCTATAGTGGCTGGATAGAAAGAAGGCAAATTAGTTTAGCAAACATGAAGGACATCTTAACAGAGACAGAGGGGGATGGTTAACCAATTTCCTCTCCTGTCACTGTCTTACATTTTGTGTGGTGAGCTGCATAAACACAAAGTCCCTGCTGCCAGCCAAGATATTTGCTCACTTTACTCGGCTGTTTTTTTCCCCTTTAGTTAAACTTAATTTATCATCTCAACTGCACTTAAAATGCTCTTTGGATGTTGTCTCCTCTTGCTGAAACAATTAGCGTGATCCTTGGCCAGTCAAGGAAGGTGCAGATGTTAAAGAGGGCCATAATTCATTGTGCATCTGTGTCAGGCCAAATCGACCACAGAAAATATTATCTATTCAAAGTTACATAACTCCTTCACAACAAGCCTCTAAAAACTTTGCCGAGCCCTTGAGGACGCATACTGAAAGAGGGCAGGGTTGCTTAACATTGTGCATTATTATGCGTCTCTTTTCACCACACAAATCCCCAAAAAACGTCCGAACATTAATTTTTTGCTTGGTAAATAGAGCATTAATAAATTTGATAAAATACATTAGTAAGGAGAGTGTAGGAACATGTAAGGAACTGATGGTGTGTTATATATTGCATATTTAATGAAATAGCTAACTAGTTAACACACATGTGGATAACATTGGGCTTGACAACACTAATTTATGCATTTAGGATAAATGAATGCAACATTATTTCTGCTCGTGCAACATTATTCAGACTTAATTAGTTTAGCCTATTCCCACATGCAGGAGCTGCGGCTTAGCCTTTTGGATGCTGTGTCTCAAACGTAGATTCTTAATTATGGTTTAATAGGAATTAAAGAGTCCATTCCAGTGACAATTAGCATGGCACTTCCACATGGCACTCTGAATTATCTGGCTACTTACCCTGTTGATGCTTGAGGAATTTTCACTTATTTTAATGTTGCACTAATTGTTAATCTCTCTGATTAACTGCGTCTGGTAAATGCCTGAATTATAAATTATAATTTGAATCAGAGATGGAATCAACTGCAGAAACTTGGGAGTTGTGCAGCACTAATTGGAAACTGAGGAGAGTCATAAGTGACTGTATGTTATTGGATCATTGCCTTGAGATGCCAGACAATAGGTGAGCACTATCTCAGTGATTATTTATGACTGACAGACAGACGAACAGGCCGAGCTTATATCCTCTAGCTGACTAAATAATTCATGAACATAAGAGTGCATCAGCGCTGACATTTTGGGAACTCAATCTAATATTGGTTCTCCCCTGTGATATTTTTCACTACCTTAGTTGTGTGCTGCTCTATTGCTCAGTCTGTGGTGGTACCATCTTGGAAAACTGCTTTAAGTTGAATTTCATTATTTTTGATTATGTGTGCTGAAGCTGTATACAACAGCAGTGATGGCAGTAATCTCTATTGACCGGTTATGATACTCAGATAGCCTACAAGGCCGGGTCCATGCTAGAGAGGCGACTTTGTGCCAATGTCAGTCTGGGTGTCAGTCGGAACAACCACCATGGAAATCTCTCAAAAAGTCCTGCAGTTTTGTAAAGATGTTCATGATCCCCAGACAATTAATACAAAAGACTCTGGTGGTCCCCTGACTCTTCCTGTAGCATCATAATCTGTTCACCTATAATATCACCTTTTGTTTTTTGTTTTTTGGGTCCAAATACCTGCAAAAGCAGTTTAATGTTAATTAACAAATATTAGCATGCTAATACAGTCAGGTAAAATGCAAACATCAGTATATGTAAAGTTAAATTGAGCTTAGAGGTTGTGGTTTCACACAAACAGACACAATATAGTCTCAGTCTATTGTCAAAGAAAATATAAAAGTTTTTTTTATACCAGTTCATTTGTATGAAAAACAGTGCAGCCTAGTTCTCTATAAGGTAAAAGTGCAATTACATACTGTAGACATTTAGAACAATAGTATTTTCTTTGAAGTCTGAGCTTGTGGATAAATAACTGGAATGCAGCCGGATAGAAAAAGAGGGCAGTATCAGTGGTGGTGGTGGTATAAGCATTTGGTGACTTGCACAGTCACATGTTGCACTCTCACATCAATTCATCATGGAAAATGGATCCCGAGGTGAGCATGCACTCTCCCAGAGGATTTTTTAACTGTGATGTCAAGTGTCAAATACAAAGGCACCAGACATAGACTGTATCTGTGAAAATTCACAGTCTCTCAATGCTGAGTTAAAATGATTGTCCATCTAAATCAAGACAAAACTTGATATATATGTATATAAATATATATATATATCTAGAGTATATATCTAGAGTATGTGTTTAACTGCTGATTCAGACAGCTCAGACAAATACAGATGAGCAAGCTAATCGTGGTGCTGAATAGCTGACATGTTTAAGTCAGTGTTTACATCTATCCAAGAAAGATTTACTGTCTTCCTGAGGAAACTCTGATTACCCGTGGAAGAAAACTGCAATGTAGGCAACTCCTAAATGCTTCACTCTGTTTTGTGACAAGACATAGCTGAAAATACTTTGGTCCGCAAACACTTTAACACATAATACAGTATAAAAATGGCAGATCTGTCAGTTTCAGTTACTGCTAAATCTAAGTTTACATACATTCAGTACGTATATAAAGTCATGTTGCACACTCATACTTCCCATTCAGTCCCTGAGAAATCCTCTGTCAGCCTAGACCGCAGGCTGCCAACATTTCGTATCAAATGTGGCAAATCCTTGAATCTGCAAAAATCCTGTTAGGATTATGAAAGAGGCGACACGATAATCTCCCCAGTGTACTGTGAAATGAGCCTTCCTGGACAAAGATACTCCGCCTGTCACATGTCTGGCCTCTAGGAAGCCACAAACATGAGCGTCATCCTGGCAGCACGGTTCCTGCTGTCTTCAATCTGTTTTCATTTGCTCCCTGTGATAAAACCTCTGCACGATATTTATGCTCGTTTTTTGAGCGGATTTGCGGTTTGCAACTTCTGGTGACAGACAGGCCTTTGCACTGAGAGAGCCAATCAAATGAAGCCATCGGCAATGGGCCTAATCCTTTCTGTCACTGCAGGCTGGCCCGACCGGTCCTGCAAAAATCCTGCAGGACAACACAAGCGACTCTGTGGGGAAAGTGAAGGTTGATTTATAAAAATCGGTCCTGCACTCCCTCACTGATGAACTTTTGATTTTCAATTTTATCTACCGGATGGAATCATTTTAAAACTTAGGAAAAACCTTTGACCAAAACAGACAATAGCTCACGTTGCTTTTTTGGGGGGGGTTCTCAGTCATATACCTGCAGTGCGTGAAACCCATGCATACAGGCAGACAATAACAACCACTAAAATCAATTCTTCACACTATCGCACATCTCATCTGATTTCCTCAGTTTTTTTCACTCCTGCAGGTAGCTTCTCCGGCCAACTGCTCTTATCTCTACTGCTGGGCAAACAATAAAAAAAAAAAATCAACTGTGTAAGCCTCACTTGATGTGCTGGCTGCTTGCATTTCTGTCATATGAAATAAAGACACACAGACAAAATGATCTGTGCAGCTGCAGGACTCATCCCTCTGTCTGACTCTGGCTGTGTTCGCCTGCTGGCTTGCCTTCCAGCACGGCTCCATCCTCTCCTCTCTTTGCACATATGACCTCCCTAGCAGGGCCAGATGGCGTCCATTTAGCAAGCTGCAGACTGGTTTCTCACTTTCACTCTCTGAACTTGTTGCCCATCTATCCTGTATCCCTGTTTTTCTCTGTTATTCTCTCTGCTCCCCTCCCTCATCCCTATCTGTCACTGTCTGTATATCTGTCTGTCACCACCTAGCCTCGCTTCTCTAACAGCCAAAGCTGACTGCCTGTTAGAAGATGAACTTGCGGGTAAAAGCAACACCTCCACTTGTGATTGATGCAGCATGGAGAGAAAGCATCAGGTCTTTTGGCTGTAATTTGTGGGGAACTTGTCCAGTGATTGTTTACATACAGTTGACTGACCTGAGGGGCTCTTTACATTTCTTTATCTTGTCAAACAATCAGCCACATTTTTCATTCACAGTGTTGGGCCAGGAAGCCAGAAGGGTTAGAAAGGTTAATGATGTTATGATTCAGTGGAGAATAGTTATGTCAGATGTGCACCTGTTGTGGTGTAGTTGCACAAAAATCTTGTTTTGTCGTAGGTGTGTATGCATCACATTGCCCTCTTACAATATGTGCTTCGGTGTGTATCAGAGTGAATATCTGTGCCACTCTGAGCAGATGAATGACCCACGGGCATGTAAAAAAAATAAATATATTTGTAAATTGTAAATGCAATGTATTTATATGATGAACAATGTTAAAATAACCATCCACTGAAAAACATTTCAAATGAAAATGTTTGGAGTGTGGCTGGAGGTGTTGGGAAACGGCGCACCGGCAGCAATGCACTGCTGCATCAGCACAGTTTGCCTGGTTGGGCTCCTCTGAACTCCCGCTGAACCACTGATCACCAAGTGTAGAAATGATTGATGCAGGCTATACACCCCCATATAAAACCCTCAATTAAGACAGTCTGAGAGCAAGCGAGCAAAAAAAAAAACCCCAAACAATGACATCACCTTAACGAAAGTTTTGGATGACAGCAAACTTAGGGGAAATAAAATGTCCTCAAGAAAGACTTTGTAGAAAGAGCTATATATTCTTTTCCTGCATGTGTGTTGTTTGTTGCTTGTCTCAACAAGGTGTTATTGTCTTGGAGATGGAGATGGTAAAAGGTTAAGAAGTGTCTGAAAAAAGGGGAATGGGGTTTGGAGTGGATGTGACTTCTGCACAATGGAGTTCGCAACCTTGAGGAGGATACGGCACATAATTTTACTTTCCACTCTAAATTCCATTAACCAACAAATGCAAACATGGAAAATAAAGCTCTCCTCTAGAAATGGCTTTACCTGGACTGAACTCCCTCTACGTCTCTCTTCTCCTTCCTTGCTGAGTCACTCTGTTTTCCTTAGCACCTCGGCCGAGACAAATGAAGATGAATGATAGTGGACAGTCTTTATCATGCTATGTCCTACAGTGTTACATGAACGGTATAAACAGGTGTATCTACGAATGTCACACATCTATGTATCATTTACGTGTGCCAGTAAGTGTGTGCATGAATCTTTCTTTATTCCTTCAGCCTGTCAAAGGCTAGACGGTGTTTATGAGGACAACATTATTTTATTTTTAATGTAAAGGTGTTTGAAAACTGTGAATGACAAGAATTTTCTTCAGGTAGATCTGCAAGCACTGAATGAGCCCAAAAACATGATCTGAGCTGGCACACTGTTATTTTTTCTCCTTTGCGATCCCAGGAGAGGGGAAAAAACCCTCCATTGGACACATCCTGATCTAAAAGTATGATGAAAAAGCGACATCTGCTTCTGGCTGCTTGTTTGAAGGCTTCTTTGGTTCCACTTGACCAGACTTGGCTGACCTGTTGGTCCTGGGCTTTGCTCCTCCTCTGACTCATTCCTACATTATTAATGTGATCATCACACCACATGACCTTCACAGCAACATGGAAATTAATATCCCACCTTCCAAAGCGCACGGCCCACAGGCCAGCTTAACCCCACCACCTCTCTGCTGAAGAGCAGCCATATGCTGGCGCCGGCCAAGAGGTTCATTCTGACAGGACCAAAGGTTAGAGCAGCACCATCCTTTCCTGCATGTGGATCCCCACGCTGAGTCACTTATATTGCCTTTTACCTGCTGTGTCACCCGCTCTGTCATTTGAGTGTATATCCATATTCCCCCTGCTGTCTGTGGAAGACTGTAGATAATATGGGTGAAATTATTTCTTAAGGTTTCCTAGCAATCGCAAAATAGCCTAATTATGATGTGATTCTGGATACTTGGTTTTGTTGTGGGTCAAATAAGAGATAAATTAGTTGAATTGAGGTAAATTAATTGGCACCCTCTTAATAACCCTTGTTGTTCTTATTGATGCAATCAGTTTCTGTCCTTTTTCAAGCAACATGCAAAACATTGTCAGATTCAAGTTTCTCCAGTGTGATGATCTGATGCTTTTCTTCACCATTTATGATAAAGAAATCAGAACATCTCCAGGTTTTATACTGATGTTTAGCTATAATGAGTAATTAGAAGATGTCATTTGAGCTCCAGGAAAACATGACGTGCTCTTGTGACCATTTTCTGACATTTAATACACACACACAGTTATTTATTTCTGAAATAATTAGTAGTCTAATTGTGAATGAAAATCATTTTTCATTGCAACTTGGGCTTTTAGTGATTAGGAAGTAAATTATGCAATGTTCTGAATGATCTATTTTCATTAAGCATGAGGCCATCTCTAGAGTTTGCATTAATTTTACATTTTTGCAGGTGAAAGTAAATATTGTGAATAGAGTTGAAATAATTAAGTCAGTCATAAATGGGTTGGTTCACAGAAACTTATTGCATCAATGGTTTATGTTTTATGTAAGCAAATGGGAATATTTACTATTTACTTTGATTTTAGTTAACTTGCTCTGTTTTATAGTGTTATAAACTGAGTATAAGTGAATATTGGGTTTTGTACTGTTTCTAATTCAAAACAAGACATTTAAAATAAGGTAACTTAAGATCTCAGAATTAGATTGATAATTTATTAGATTGCTTAATCAATAATAATGAATTGTTAGTTGCAACTGCCAGACGGACGCCATCACATAGTAATACAATGCCTTCTATCTGATTTGGTCACTATTGCCGCAGTCTCCTGTAGACCAGCTGTTGTTGATCATTGGCACAGTCCCTTAGTTTAGTTATTAAGAGTGTTTTGTGCATGTGCGTAAACCGTGAGCTCTGCATCGAGCCTACTGCAGTGCTTCTTTTTGGTGCCTTGGCTTTACTTTCAGGACATAATTCAGTTCTCCTACCGAGCTGCACCATTAACACTGGCAGTCGGACCCCCTCAGCTCACCACAGACCTTGTCGCTCGGTGACAAAACTTGGTCTGACAGCGGATTTCTCCTTCAGCCGGAGTCAGTTAAAACATAGCTTTGCTGTAAAGACCTTGAGCCTGCTTCATTGAGTTCAGATCAATAGCGCGGCCTTCTCACTGGCATACAGACGAAGAGACAGACAGATATGGAGAGGAGGGACGGCGAGCTGTGATGGATCGGCGTGGTAGTTAAGAGCCGGCCTGTCACCGTGGAGAGATGGGTGAAGCAGGTTAGCCAAACAGATGTTCGGCTCTGGCGGTCTCTGCAGGTCACTGAGCAGGATCTTGGCTGATAAAAGGCGGATGAGGTTAAGAAATGCAGCTCATCCATGTAATAGCTTGTTACGACTTCCTCTCTCCTCTCTGCCCATAAAGAATGTATTTATAGAGGGCAAGGGGCAGACTTTACCACTGTCCTGAGACTGTGGTACCCTTGTAGGGGTCATAAATATTGAGGCAAACATGACATTGCTGTTTGATGAAAGCCAAAAACAGCACAGGCATTTTCTTGTTTTCATCTCTTTGCAGGGTACTCATAACTATACAATATTCAAAGTCACCCTCCCTGTTCCTGACTGCAGCGTTTAAACCTGAGCTACTATTAAATCGACTGATGCTCGGAACTAGATACTTTGCACTTTATTACTCCAAATTCGGGTTTTACAGAGGTCATTCTGCCCTGCCAATGCGACATAAAATTGAGAACGTTTTGCGCACCTTTGCTACATGACACAACGCCACAGTGCCCGTCCAATATGAGCCGCATCTAAATTCCAGCAGCAGGAATTTAAACTGAGAGAGGTGGAGGCAGCCAAGCGTAGAGCTGCGTCTCAACAGCGCTGGGCTTTGGTGAATACCACAGAGGAAATCCGCTTAACCTTACACTGGGGTCCACTTTAACCGCCAGTGGAACGGCACGCTCATTGCACTGCTGAAGGTGAAATAAATACAGCATATTCGTGAGTCCGACACGGAGAACCAGTCCCCAGTTACCCTGGTGGTTATTTACTTGTTATTTCAATAAACGGGCATGCTGTATTATTGAAAAAAATCAAATGAAATAATAAGCTTACATGTATTAAAATCTAATCAGTTATGTATCCTCACACAGACACTCCTCTGCGTTAATGTGTGAATATACTTGAACGCATTTGCTTACTTTAAAATTATATCATGTTGGTCATGATATAGAGGTTTTATTTAAAATCCAAATAAAGCCATGGGGCAGTAAAACAGAAATATGTTCAATGAAAAATGGTGAAGAGAAATAAGCGATGAGGGATCTAAGGAATATAATAATATATACAATTTCCATTGCTGGTTATTTTGAATCTACGGTCTCTGGCTTCAAGGGAGGTTCCACTTGACTACATTTGATTTATCAGTCTGGAGCTGAAAGGAGAAAGTTAGGCCTGCTTTGTTCTCCCCTCAAAGTCTACCAACCAGCCTGCGCTCTGATGGGAATCTATCCCTTTTTATTTACCTGGCCTGAGCCTCCAAGATGTAATGTAATGTAATGTAATGTGGCCAGCCTTCCTCCAGAGGCTAACGCACCTGACCTTAATAAAATTACGCAGGACTCTGTGTATTAGACCATTCTCTAACAGTCGGCTTTGACTGTGTAGCTTTCATGTAGTAGTAGTGAAAATGCCATGATTAGCCACTCAGGTCCAGCAGCCTGCAGCCAGAAGCACCAGTCGGTTGCCCACAGCTGAAAACTGAGAGGCAGAGTGTCTGTGACAGCAGCAGTGCGGCTCTGTCTCTTTGTTGTCACCCTTCAGTGAAGCACACAGCTCTCCTCAGCAGCTCGCCTGACAGCGGAACGACACAGAGTGACACTCATTCTCTCCCAAATACAGCATGGCTGCCTCCCCCTCCCCTCCCTCCCTCTCCTCCTCCCCCTATCGCTGCCACCCATGAGATATCACCCCTCCTAACTCCGCCCTTTCGCGATTACCAACAAAGTGGTCTTCTCCCGCAGTGTGTGGCATGCAGCTCATTTTCCCCACACCCTCCCACAATTTTATGATTTTGTGCCTCTGACTAATATTCACTTGCATTTCACAGAGTGTAAACACATTTTCTGACCTGGACACATTTCCATAAACTTCACACTGTGATAATAATTCATGTGTTGTGCTTAACCGCACAAAAAGTTGGGCTTTATTTTCCACCTTTGTACATTTGTACAAAATAAACACGTGCAGCTGAGGTGAGACAAGTAATTAATTTGCTGTAACAACAGTTTGTACAAGACTCCTGCTTTCATTTACATGTACTGATGACAAGGTGTGGACACAGCTCATGTAACACAAAATCCAGTGTGACCTGTCTGCTCTGCCCCAATATCACATCACCCTTCTGTGTTTGATTCTGCTTCAAAGCAGCTTCCTGGCCAGGAGAGTGCTTGTGTTTGATGAAGTGATGCCACTTATTCTGAATATTACACATCACTGAGAAAGAAAAAAAAAGTAAGATGTGGTCCTTTAGCTCACGGTGTCGGTCAGACTGCTCAGGTTCAGACCACAGCGAGGGGTTGATTTGTAACCGAGCCATCCTGCTGTCTGTGGCAGGTCTCCCTCCCTTCCTCTCCCTCTGTCTCACTCTCTTACCAGACTTATCTAGTGCTGGTATGTTTTACAGGGTGTGCAGAGAATACCAAGTGGCTGCTCCATCAGGGTGTGTAATTATCTGGCCTGCTGAGTTGCCATGCCCCCGCTGCCTGCCTGCTCAGGTTCAGTCAGGCCCACTTGTCCCCTGCCTCAGCTTGGATCAAAGTCCATCACTGTGCGGCAACTGTGTGGCTTTTGTTCTCTTTGAGGTTTTCTAATGTGTTGCCACAGTCGCTTTCAAATCCACATCTTTCCATCTGCCCGTGCAACTCAAACAAAGCAACAAACTGAGATGCCATTTGTGTGAGTTGTCATATCAGCAACTGCACGTGTGTCTTTCTGGTTGTATCATTCAGCAGCCTCTACTGTAATTATTATAGCAGTAGTGTATATTTTGTAGCATTCTGTGTTCAAAATATGTGGGTTGACAGTGGCAGGTGTGAAACCTCAGTTTAACAACATGTGCAGCAGGTTTAATTTGCTGTATCTGTTTTTGGCGTTTTCAGAAACACAATGTCACCTCTTCTTAATGTGGTGGACTCCAAATGTGTGCCACAACATGTTATAAATAATAATAATCATAATACACCAAACCATATTATGTTGCCACTTTAACAGTGCATATATATATTTAATAATTAAGAAAACTATTATATCCTTATTTAGGATATGTCATTTTGTGTAAATAAGGGAAAACTGTAAACTGTAAGCGGAATCTTTGCCACTGAGGTTGTCCCTCCCTGTTGTTTATTGCAGACCCACTTCCTGTTCCTGTCAGACGCTACCTGGAAAAATTCTCTGATACTAGTACAGTATATCCACTGTACTAGTTAAGGATGATGTTGTAATGATTTGAGTAGTTACAACAGTTACAACAGAGGTTACAAATGTTTCACTGTAAACTTTTGTACTAGGCTCATGTATTTCATGTAAAGTGCTCCAATTAATTCCAGAAGCCTCCTGATATGCAGTTGACAGTTTTGTGAACACAGAATACAGTATGAGTTTATTAAATGTTGGAAATAGTGTAATGTTTGATACCAGAATGAAGGTATTAATGTTTTTCCTTTGTTATGGTTTTGCACAATAAGCTAAGTGTGATTTATTTACATTCGAAGGTACTATGTCCCAACTGGAGTGATGCAGATGCATCTTATTTATTTTTTGTAAGCCTCTGTTGTATGTTGTATGATGGACAAGGAATACACTGGATGTAAACTTGTAAATGAGTTAAAAGAATATAAAGAGACGCTACCTGGGGGAAAAAACGAGTGCACATGTGTTTCCTGCTCTGAGACTCTTCTTTTATTTCACAGTTTCTTTGTTATCGTGGTTACCAAGCCCGGGGCCCGTAACATTAGCAACATATTGGTGATTACCAATAGTAAATATCTGCACACTGTTCACCACCAACGCACAGTGTTTGTATTAAACATATTTGCATAACATTCACTGTTGGTGAATTTAATTTGTTTTAATTTCTATACCTGCTCCTCTTCAATAAAACATTGTTATGAATGAGACGGGCTGTATTAACTCTTTTTAATATTTAACCAAGACCTTTCTGTTATCTGTGTTTTATTGGCCTAATTCAACATTGCACAGAGTGAGGATATTTTTTCCAGTCGAGTTATTGACTGCGGCCTTTCAGCTACAGTGATGGTATGGCTCACATTACATACATTTTCATATGTGTTTTCCCAAAATTGATCATTGACTTGAAATACACTGAGCACTACAACAGACATACAATTGAATCTTGGCACTAACGATATTACACAAAGAATTCAAAACTTTTCCCAGCTCATGTCAGAGATTTGCTTGAAATAAAAGGTAAAAACTTCTACTAAATTCATGGGACATTGCATAGTCGTACAGCTCGGTTCAAAATACTTTTTAGGTTATGAATTTCTGAAGTTCGCCCCTTTCATAATTTTTTTTTTTTTTACCATTCTGTGTGTATTGTTTGTGTATTTAACTGCTCACCTTCTCTGGACAGGGTTGAAATTTGTACTGAACAACTAAGAAACTCTAAGAATAGTTCTTGCTGAATAAAAGTTAATAATTATTACCCCAAAAAAAGAACATTTAATTATCAAACATTGAAAAATTGCCACCACTGTTCACTCTACTGAAACTAAACGTTGATTCTATGTAGCATTAAAACTGTTCGGTCACATTAAAGTTATTTGATTCTGCATACATAATTGAATGTCAAAGATCTTGGTAAATATAGCTTCAAGGCTGACTCACATTTTAAGATATTTTGACTGTATGTTTTTCCAAGTTCTGCTGTAACCTGGCAACCAGTTACAGTGCACTTTCAAGATTATTCAGTCTTAATATCTCTGGAAAATATACAAACCAACTTTCTGAAAAGGTGGATTTTTAAAAAACTCTTTTTAGCTCTGACGCTATATTTAGCAAGATCTGTGGCATTCATTTTAGTGTAAGTTGCAAAGGACAGTGGTGGAGATATGAATTACTGGAAAATTGAAAACATAAACAACAACATAAACATATTTATCTTTAACCAGTATCTATTTAGACCAGGGGTCGGGAACCTATGGCTCGCGAGCCAGATGTGGCTCTTTTGATGACCTCATCTGGCTCTCTTGAGCCCTCTCCCGTGTCTGTGGCTTATGAAAGTGAAAGTGTTAATTTCCACCACTGGAATTTGACTGGACAACCCAGGTGATTGACAGGTTACTACACGTCTCCGTGAAAGACGTGCGATAAATTTACGATTATGAACACTCCCCCCACACCCCCTCCGACCATCCGAACATGCTGAGGCTTCCACTCCCTCACTGCACCTCTTCGTGAAAGATGAGTGATACGTTTATAAAATATATAATATCGCACTGCATTTGCCCCCCCCCCTCGCTCCGATGTGCTGCGGCTCCCGAGGGGTGTTGCGCAGGGGCAAATAAGCAAAAGTGGCTCTTTCAGTGTTAAAGGTTCCCGACCCCTGATTTAGACCAATGTGCGTCTTGTTCAGTACAAATTTCTGCCCAATCCAGTGAAAGATGATACACACACAAAGAATGGCAAAAATGACAAAATTATGTAAATTCATCATTTAAAAAAGTACTGGAAATGAGCTGGATGCTGCAAGGTCCCATGAAATTAATAGGCTTTACATGAATCATTTTAAGGAAATCCATTACTTGAAGTGGAGTCCTCTGGTGGGTTGGTATGGAATGACCCAAAAAATGAAATACTTTAATTTCAACACAGCTTTTTGATGATTATATTTCAGTACATTGTTACTTGTATCTTTGCTCCCATATGAGTGTGGTAACTCCCACTCAAGCTGGGCAAAAAGCAAACAACCACTGCTGCATCAGAGCTGCTTAATGAAGAAGATTGTATCTACCCTAAAGATTTTAATCTTCCATCTTTGATTTGGGGAAATGGTCCAGGGACTTTCTGACACTCATAATACTCTGTGTGCTGCTCTCACCCTCAGTTTGGAGGAAATGAATATATGCTTGGCTGCTCTTAGTGCTTTAATCCATTTAATGCACTCTGGGCAAAGGAGAGGAGAGAGGAATATGTAGCCTTCTGTGGTGCACATATCTAAAAGGGCTTGACTATTGCATTGAAGCAGAACCGCTGACTGCATGCAATTCTTGTTGTGGTTGTCATTGTCATGTGTAATTCGGTTGCTAGCATTAGTCAGGGTGTTCAATATATAAAAAAAAACGTTACTTGATATCTTACAAAGAATAAATAAGCATGCTCAATGAATTTTTCTGAGCACTAATCCACAGCATTAATCAATTACACTGTCCCCCTGCAGCCATGGTATATTGACCATTTCACCAATATGTGAATTTGTTGTTTCATCTGCCATCACAATATGGCACATTACCAAGACCAACAAACTTTACTTTTTTTCTTGTTAATTATGTAGACCTTCAACCAACACAATTCATGGAGAGGTTTCCTTTTCACCTTTAAGTTTTTCTTTAGGATTTGTTTAGGAGGAGTCTGACAACATTCAGTCTCTTATGCACTAAAAACCTCTCACATATATATATTTTTTATAGAAAGTGCCTCGTGTAAAGTGTACCTGTCGACAGATGTTTATTCCAGTTCTAATTGTAACTGGCCCACTGAGTGCTGGCTCCACCTTGAGTTGTGATGAATCAGGTAGCAACTGTGCACTTTTATCCCCGTTAATGGGCCGCGATCAATAATGCAGCCCCGTATCAGCAACCACAGAGTGATAACTGAGTATGAGGGGGGGAGGGAATGACTTGATAATCGATGTGAATGTGGAGATAATCAACAAGATTGCAGGTAATGCTCAGTGGTCTGCCATATCGAACCTTTTGCAGGACAATTTGAAGGGATCAATCTGAAAAAATCATCTCTATTGCGTCAGAGGTTGTGCTTTGCACCCGCAGTGCACTATAGGGAACATCTGTGTCATGATGGTGAAGGCAGAATAGCAGAGATATGAGTCTGTTTGAGTCACAGATAATAAGCGTAGGTCTCTTTTGTGTGAGCTCGTCCCTTTGTAGTAATATCAGCTGTTCTTTGAGAGAAGGATCATTTTTCCATCTGTGAATCCATCTTTTCATAATTAGTTGCGAGGGCATAAAATTTCAAGAAATGGTAGAAGATGGCACTAAAGGATCATCATCATCATTTAATGTTAAATTTCACATCCTTGTTACAGTAAAGGTCTTGCAGAGGCTCGGTGAATGCCCCCAAGGCCTCCAGTGGCTTATAGCTGTTCACTGTCTTCCCATCACCCCTCTCGTCGCCTGTCTCGGCTAACTGTCGCAGTTTGTCTCCCTTCCTTTCTTAGCAGCAGGTGATCACGTACATTCGGCCTGAGCGGCGGTGGTGTTGTGTCAGTGACGTTAGTGCGATGCCACGTATATGTAGGTGATCGGATGACGGGGAAGGAAGAGCAGGGAAGTACATGTGGGTACATCAAGTGACCTTGGTCTTGGTGTGAGTGGGGAGAGATATGAGAAGTTATGTACTGAATGAAATGAATAAAGTAAATATTCATCATGAATAATAATAATAATAATAAACATAAATATTAATGAAACACCATGGGTTCGTGGTAGCATTTATACCAACCTCTGGTGCTTGAAAAGTGTATGCTAAAGCCTTTTACTCCGAACACAGAACAAACAAATGTCTGATTGCATTTAGATAATCAACAGATGTGCTTTGTGACACTGGGTACTAAATGATATTCATAGCTATTCTTTCTGCTGCTCTACTGAGCTGCAGACACAAACCAAAGCAAACAATAGCTGGAATTGCAGATTGTATGCTTATGAACTATTCAAAGTAATAAGGCCAGGTGCTACTGAAAAGGCACAAGATGTTTAGAGTGTCCCAATAAACGGAGCTGTGTGTATTGGGAACACATGATGAGAGCTGGCAGGGCCATTATAGCACAGGTACGACGGGCTGAAAGGCGTATAACTGTACTGACAGGAGCTAACGGGTCAGCAAAATGACTGCAGCTTTTTGTTACGTAGTGACAAATGTATTGAGGCTTGTGGGGCTCAGACAAAATTGTTTGTTTTTGAGGCTGGGGGTCATTTCATCTTCAAAGCCGCAACTTTTCTCCTCTCATCTTTCTTCAGAATTGGTCATATGTTGAAGTCAGAACAACAACAACAAGAAGTAGAAAAAAAAAATGTATTTCAACTCAAAATTTATGTTTGATGTGGTTAATTTTCAGAGCACGCAGAGAGAAAATGCGTTCATGGGCAAAAAAAAAAAAAGAGCCTCAGTTTGCACACTCTCCACTTGATTTCCTCATTATAGTTTTTGGGATTTTTGCTGCGACAATGAGAGGGACTCCACATGCAATCGGCTTGTATAGTCAGTCAGTCAGGAGGCAGGCAGGCAGGTGCTGAGCACAGATATGTTTCTTATCGTTGAGCTGCCTCCTCTCGGCTCATCACAGTCCAGAGCACATCACGCGCACGCACACACACACACACACACACACATCACACACGACGACATCACACATCCTTGGGTGTGATATAGAGGCAGAAGAGGAAGAGGGAGGGGGGAAGCAGGAAAAGAGAGAATCTATTTACCTGTTTGGAAAAGAAAGTCTTGGGAACATTTTCAGTGTTTTGACAGTTCATTGCATGAGCTTTTTTTTTCCCAACATGATACTAAAAACAAAACTTCAGTCTTGGGTTTATCTTTGGTATTACAAAATAATGAACGACCCGCCGCTGTAGCTACAGAGCCCCTCACTCAAAGTATCTTATTAAGAGTACGGCCAAATGCCGCATTATTCAGACTGCACCTCAACATTTTACTTAAGAGCCATAACCAAGAGGAAGGACTGGAACGGTAGCCAGAAGCTCCGAGGTGACATTTACAATTTTAAGATGAGAGTTGTGTGTACTTAATTAAGAAATAGCAGGACATCAGCCGCTCTCTTCTTCACTGTTGCCGAGGGAAAGCTTATTTCATGCTCCAGAGAGCCTTCACATCACACACGTGCACAAGCATGTGTGGATGTGTGTGAGACGCACACACACACACACACACACACACACACACACACAAACAGAGTAGCGAATCCCAAAGTGAGAAGTCTTTAAGCATGTAGATGTGCGAAAGCACAAAGTGCTTTTCTGTGGTATAGATGAACAATACTGTGTGCAGATGCATCATGCTTCTGGACATTCACAGGATATTGCACTGAAATGATAAATCACTTCCTTATTTTTACCCTAAATATTGTTCTTAGTTATTAGTGCACAAGAAATCTTTCACGATCCCTTGATGCGCATTCACGTACACACACACACACACACACACACACACACACACACACACACACACACACATTCTGTTACATCAAGCATACATAGGCCAGAAGCAGAGCTTTGATACTGTCTTAATATTTTGGTAGCACACCATAGCAACATGTAATTATTTTCATTATCAGGTAATTTGCAGTAAGTTTCTGTCCTTGTTTTCTCATAGTAAGCCAAATATATGCTCTCAATATGCTTGTTGAATCCAACCAACAACTCAAAGATATTCAATGTAATAACTATAAATACATAAAAAACAATTGATCACTTATCAAAGGTGGCAGATACATTTACGGTTAATCAGTAGATTGACTGATCATTTCAACTGTACCAATGATGTAAAAATCTTTGGGTGGCACAGGTTACCAGAGACACAGTGATTACACAGTGATGCATCACATGACCTTGAGGGATGCTTAAAAAAAACAATAGTCTCACATTTTCTCTGAAATACCTGTGGACTTTGGAGTAGGTTGTGATTTACATATTCCTCAGGTCAGTGATCACCATAGCAACCTGTGGAGCAAGGTGCAAAATGTTGTCTCTACAATCCAGCAGCTGTAAGCCTGAAGGCTGAGGAGCGAAAGAGAGGTTATGAATAAGACGAAACACTGTATGAACCCTTGAGACTGCATGTACATGCAGCTCTACATCGACATCATCCTCTTACTCTTGCTTGTCTTTGTCTCTCTCTCTCTCTATTATCTTCTTCAAAAATGTTCAGTATCAAGATATGTCACTGTAACTGCACGTACCTGGAGGCTTTACTTAGTTAAATATAAGTCATTGAGTTCACTGGTGAACACAGAAATGCTAATGCCATTTATTGTAGTGATTTAGGATTAACGCAAAGCTGGGGTTATTTACTCAGTTGTTCTCAGCGTGCATATACAAACATGCTGATGTGAATATGTAAACACACATGTATGCACAGTGAAGTCAAATATTCTATGGCGCAGATAGTGTACGGCTGTGCTCTGATGTTTTAACAAAGTGCACGTAAGGGGTATCTCTTAAAAAATGATGAAAGTGTTGTGTGTTTTTATGTGTGTCCACGTCAGTTTGGCATCTCGGCCGGTGTGCACATCCTTCCCTAAATCTTAAGCTCTTTGTAGTCTGGCGCTCTTATTTTTTTTGTTTTTGTTTCTGCACTTCACTTCCATCTGTGTATTAATGTGCACACACATGCATATAAATGTGTTTATGTTTGTGGGGGCGTCCCTGCCTGCTGTCAAGCTTCCGATTTCAGAGGCGTTTAAATAAGATGTAGACACAAATAGCACTTGGCATGTCAGAGCACCACGGGAACTGTGGATCAACTCTGCAATGTGGTGTTGCATATTGGCCGAGTCTCGCTGCATTTTGATTTTCAAAAAACTGCCCAAGATATGGAATTAGGAAAAGCATGATAGTATGGCATTTACACTGAAAAATAGTGGACATACTGTGCTGAGGTAAGGTTATTAAATGACCACTCATGTCAAGTGTTTAGAAGATTGAACTTTTCTTCGACAAGTTCAGGCTTGCTTTGTTGGCTCATGGCAGCTCAACGATTAGCAGTGCCAACAGGTAACTTTTAAGACTTCAGTTTCCAAAGATGCTGCATGCCAAATACTGAGATTACCGGATGAGAAGTCTTTGTAAAAACAGAGCTACACTTTAGCGCCCATGCATTCAGTCTGCACTTTGCATCAGAGCCTCTCCTGTTAATTTAAGTGTTGGAAACCGGCATCCAATTGGACCAAGTTAAGAAGTCACTGCTGGGAATATGATGTTATTCTTATCTGAGAAGTTGTGGGCAAAAAATAAACGAACAAAAAAACAAACTCTGATTATTATCGCACCATAGAGATCATTTATGGAGATTAAACATAATTGTACTTTAATAGTTGCTCTTCAGTTGGGAATACTCCATATATTTCAAATCATATTTGTTGAACAGAAATGCTAAACCTTCTCCTTTGAGATATTAATAACACATTTTACATATGCAGACCGTTGACTGATCATATTAATTCTAATAACATTGCGCTTTTCATGTAATTTATTAATAAATTATATGTAAACAAGATTAAAATAAGCCAGTGGAGAATTTTCTCATACTCTACTGTGATATTTCTACATCAGGGAAAAAAAGGGGGAAAAAATCCTCTCTCCCCTTCCTTTAAAGTAACCCTATTATGAAAAAACTTCAGAAAGAACCAAACTGAACCACCTAAGGGATCATGACATAAAGTGACACCTACAGACTGGAGCGACAATATAGGATATTGGAAATCTCCTGAGAGGGTGCTTTGGAAGGTATTGTGTGACTGGAGCTCAGTTTCTTTTTTAAACATTCAAAAAGGCAGGAAAAAAGAAGGGAGAGAGAGAGAGAGAGAGAGCTCATAGAAGTTGATATAATATACTTAGAATGACCCAGAATTTAGGGAAAATGTAATTTTATGCTGCACTCAGTTCATTAAGAGGTATATTCCTAAATGTGAGTTGTGGGAGTGTTTTCTTTGAAGCTGATATCTGACTGTATGCGCAGAGTTTCATGAGTTGCGTTATTGACACGAGCGGACTCGTTCGAACAGCTTATTATTCAGTCAGGACATTGCATCATTGTCTGAGAAGTGTGCAATGAATAAAGAACATGCTGGTGCAACGAGGCCCAGAGTACATTTCTTGATGCGTTGCTGTGGAGACAGATCCAGCTCTATGATGTAGTTTGGTCAAGAAGAAAATGTGACTTTCTTTTCAGACCCATTAAAACAAACGACAAGACAAAAATACACTTAAGTGAAATTTGGGAGATGGGACTAAAATTAACAACACTGTTAGCAAAATACACTTGCAGAGAGAGAATGATATTTGCATCAACAGTCCCGTTCAGAGCTATATTTCACTTGTCAAACTCCATTTCATTTTATCCATTACCATTATGCCTTTAAGCCCTTTACGTGTATTTCTGTATCCGTCATTTCTTTAGTGGGAAAAGTGGATGTCAAGATAAAACTCTCAGAATACGTAATGACTTCATTAGTGGTCCTTCGCTGTGATTAATTGGAGTGCTGTGTCACCCAGTGTGACAGAGCCGCTCATTGCCAGACAGTGTTGTGACAGGAGACGAGCGCCATGTTGATGAGTCCGGGGATGATCACACACACTCACGTACACTTGTAAGACACACACACACACACACACACACACACACACACAGAGACACACACACATGAGTAAGCAGCATCGCCACACACCTCCTGCCTTATCTAAGCATGAGGCTCCTCGCTGAGATCAAGAAAAGAATTGCAGGATAAGGCCTGGCGCAAATTCAGTCAGCTTTTCAAAATCGGTCGTTCTACCTGCCCGATCAACTGATTGGAATTTCACAGTTTTGCCAACGGTGATTAGCCAAGGCAAACGCTGCAACAATATTTACCACAGTGCTTCATATCAACATGTTGGCACGCACTCAGCTGTGCTAGCATTCGAAAGAAGCTGGCATCTCTCTATCTGAACAGGAGAAGAAAGGCATCCGAGGGGCCTCAGAGCCTCTCAGCTCATGGGGCCAGAGATAACAAAACCCACCGTGTTTGATGGCTGCTGTAAGCTCACCATCACAGAACATTCGTCTACAAGGAGCAGGAGGGAAAAAAAAGAAGCCAAGTTGTATCCATAGTACACAGAAAACTGAGGGAGAGCGAAGTAGAGATGGAGAAGTTGAGTAAACACAGAGTGCGAGTACAGAGAGGGCAGAGATGAAGCAAGACAAGGGTCGCGGTGTCTAGATAAGAGGAATCTACCAGAGGCTGAAGATCAGTCTGATGGTTTTGAACTGGTAAATGGTCCCCACTAGGATATCCAGTCTGGCCTTTGATGGGCTGGCCTGACTGATGTTGGCTCTAACGACTTTGAACAGGGTGTCTGGAGTCGGTACAATGGGGAATTGCATCATGGTCCTGCGGCAGAGCTCAGACAGAGACATCTCCGCGGTTGGGAAAAGTCAAACAGCAGACTATTATCAATATGATCAATACGACCATTGAATCAGGTCAACCCCTATATCAGCAACCAAGAAGAAGAGTAAAAGAGACCCCTTAACCACAGGGCATGTCAGTTCGAGACTGTGACTCTTAAACAACAGCTCCACTGTATTAAAAGACATCTATCTTTGATGGAGACTGTTGGAAAAGATTTGATGCAGGGTCCAGATGTCTGCAGATGTCTAACCTGCCTCTGGGTGGTTCAAAAGAGTTAATAGCTTTAAGGGGTGCTCGTTAGTGTCTGTTCTCATGTTGCTTATTTTTTTTTGCAGGTAAATCCCACATTTATCCCATAATCATTATCAGTTTACGGATCATTTAGGCCGAAATGAAATGCGGAAAGTGTAAAGTAAGAGTCTGATAAATTCCAGCTGAGACACATTTACATATTATTAGGTTTCTGTGAGGTGTTTCTGATGATATAACAGTGGCCTATCCGTACCTCTGACTTAATAAGTACCACGTTAGACTGAGCTCTTCTTTTTTTTTTTTTTTTTTTTTTTACCAGTAAGCATATAATCGCATTCAGAGATCATTAAAGGCCCAGGCAACAGATCACATAGGAATTTTCCAACAAATCACTATGCATACCACACACATAGAGACTCAGGTGAAAAACAAACTCCCCTCTCTCCTCCTCTGATAGCAGCACCTTCCATATGCTTGAGTAGCTGTTTATATTCCCCCCCTGGCAGATCACAGAGGATTTTCTTTTTTTTGTTGCATCTATGTTGTCTATCCCTGGTAGGTCCTCTGTGGCCCTCGCCACTCAGCGCAGTTTGCTCAAATCTCTGTGAAGTGGTGAAGGACGCTGCCCTCTCTCTTCCAGCGGTAATGCTGAGATGTTTAGGAGTGGTGCTTTCTTTGTGGAATGCAGCAGCGTGCAGGTGAGAAGCTGGAGGAAAAAGTCTCATGTGTTTGCCTCTTACTCCAGTGAAAGTGGTGTGTCAGCCAGTCTGTCTGCCCGTCAGTCCACCACTTTGGTCTGGACTGAAATATCTCAACAAACTTTGGATGGATTGCTATGAAATTTCAGATATTCATGTCCCTCTTAGGATGAACCCTCTGATGACTATGATGATCTCCTGACATTTTATCTTGCGTCATCTTCAATTAATTTTATTTTGTGCAAATCCTCCCAGATGATTACAAAATGTAGTTGCTTGGGCGAGCTTCACATGATAAATTGAGAATTTATGAGTAATTGTAAGGTGTAATTAATTAATCAGCGGAGATAAAATTACATCTGTACACATACATTCAGCCATGTTGCACTGGGAGTGATGCGTTTTTTGACAGGTCCCGACAATCTGAACATCCCAGAGATGCTGTAAATATCATCACAACATGTTACCCACTCTCTGCTGAAATGAAAGGCGCACAACAGGCTTTTTCATTTCAGTTTTCCCCACACTGTGACCTATATTAATTTGTTGAAACTCGAGGTGACAAAATACAAGGCAGTGATTCAGCATAGAAGAGGTCCTAACAAGCATTAAGTGGCCACCTCTCTGAGACAATAAGTGGGCCCATGAGTTGATTATAATCCCAAAGTGCTGTGGGGATAAACAACGTGTTTTTGATGTTTGTGAACAATGTGTTTCATATGCTAATTAAGGGCAGCCTCCAATTGTTGACGAGCATTTCCTTTTGCAGAACATCCACTGGTTAGTACACTGTGTTGAATTAACACAACGAAGAACGCTCGAAAATATCTAATTCTACAAAAAAAGCAATAAAACAAAAAAATTATAATAGTATATTAATTGCGTACACAGTACATTTCCACACAATTGCTTATGACTGCAGCAAATTTGATTACTGTATTGACTGCAGTCATTTACCCTGCAGCATTATTAAACTCCCTTGCACACATCCTGTTATGGCAATGGCCACTGGCTGATGTACCTGGCTATAACAGAGCACCCACCACTCTGCATCAGCTCTCTGCTCACTGGCATGGAATCAATGCAGAATTGCAGATGTGAGCAAAAGCTGCAGAGGACACACACACACACACACACAAGCCGCTGCCGCTGCTGCATGTGTTATCATACCTTCACTGCAATATCATGACAACAGAGGCTTCCCGCCAAGACAAGAGTTCGTAACCTCTAACACAATATAACTTGTGTTTTTTGAGAAAGGCAGAAAGACTGAGAAGGTTAGAGGGTAAGGCACCGGGAATAATTATGCGTGACTTATTTTAAATAGACTATTAAAGCAGAGTGATCAGTCAGCAAGAAAGAGGTTATGCATTTAAGCAAAATTTAACTCTCTAGCTCTTGCCTATGGCTTGCATTGATAAAGAATTTAGCATTTAATCCTTGTAAGATTAGGCTTTATACCCTTTTGTTAGATCCAGCTGAAACGGAGGGAGTTTGAAATCTTTCTTCACCCAATTCATGTTCTAAAGTCCCTTTAGCTTTGAATTGGGTTTAGCTTTTCCACCATATAAATGATCTCATGATGATGAGTGTGATATTAACACAAAGATGCATTAGGGACTGTGCGTAGCTTTGGTTCATAAAAAACGAGGTGAAAACAAAAAGTAAAAGGTGTACTTACGATCTCTGAACGCTGACTGGAGGACAGGAGGCTGTTCTTTTTAGCAGGGATCTCCCACAAACACTCACACACGAGCGTCTGGTCGGCGGTGTGTGTTCCTGTTGAGAGACACAAAAGCACAAAAGACTTTAATGCTCATGGCACGCTGTACAGTAAGCACTGAATAAGGCACCCACACTGACGCTCAGCCGCAGAGTGGGTTCATAAAATGGCCCCGTCTGGTAGAAAAGCAAATAATGGATAGCATGTGCTTTGAATGATAGATTATATTTGAATTCAATAAGACATATTTAAACACTATTACAAATGATAGTGTATAGGTGAGTGAAATAAGCACACAGGTTTTATTTGGTTCCCTAAGATTCATTTTCAAATCCAGCAGTCTTCCACAAGTCTTCACTGGCATCGTTGTTCATTTCATCCATGTACTGTGGAGCTCAGCATGATTTAATTTGTCACTCTGTAGTGAAGCACCAGAGTACTGCTAGAAATCTGTCATAGCATAAATCTTAAACACGCATCTACATAAGTCAGCTGTTTTGCTGAGATCCAGATTCACCATTTGGTGTTTACACTGCTTCTGTTCACATTTTTGCATCTCTGATCATGTAATATCAGCATTTCTAGATACCATTTATATAATACCTTGTTTCACACCCTTTTAATTTGATTGCTAATGACACAAAAAGCCAGTATTGTAGTTTATAGTTTATTGAAGCTAGAGTGCAAATGGTGCTTGACTACAAATGAAATCTGTTTTGCATGGGGTGATAAATAAAAAACTAATAAACAAGTTATGTATATGCACACTCAGCAGTCCTAACTGCAGATTTCACAGTCCTGAATTGTCTGTTTGGTGCTGCAGTATGCAGGGATGTCTCTTTTTTCTCTGCTGACATCTTAATGATTTTCAACATATAACACTGAATGAGATCACAAGCACATTTTCTCAGGTGCTGACCCTCACTTGGATAACTCACTTGCTGTTTATGATTTGCATACTTTCATGTTTTAAAGTAATGGATTCATACACTTCTCTAGTTAATTAAAGGGCATGAAAACCATAACCTGAGTTTTTGACCCTTTAAACGTTCACAAAAGTGTTTATGCCCTGAATGCAGATTGGTGTCAGGACATCAATGCATGGCATTATTACACTGGTGACTTTGCCTCAACAAAATGTACTCAGTCAGCTCAATAGTCAGAAGTCAGAGCCAAAGAATGACAATACTTTCTGCTCCTCATTAATCAAGAAATCTCAGATAGACCAACTTGACTCACATCCTGCTGACAAACATTTACCAGTCCTATATTAACTCACACTCGTTCACCATTGTCCGTCCCCAAGTTCACTAAAGGGTTGTCCCATAATACTTTGTGTTGCAAACAATGCTAGAGTGAAAATCAAAACAATCTGTCCTAATAATGCCAGTGACTCAGATCCAGACCAGTGGAAGTTAATTATTGAACATTTAAAAGTATCCCATGCGGCATTTGATCACAGTCCTGCACAGCAATCTTACGTCACTGAGTCTTTGTATCATTTGTACAAGTGTGCATATGCACATCACAGGAAGTTCAGATAAAGCATATGAGGACTTGGTGGTGGAACTGTTAAAGGTGGCCATGGTTAAAACATTTTATATCATTTGGACAACTTTAAAGGTGCCCTGAGGAGTCACTCTCCAAAGGGCCTTGATGTCTAACAAAACATCCATCCATTTTCTAACCAGCTGTATCATGCACTCAGGGTCACGGGGTGCTGGAGCCTATCCCAGCTCTCTTAGGGCGAAGGCGGGGTTACACCCTGGACTGGTC
>JBAJHX010000053.1:15927832-15959377 GCA_037176925.1 Amniataba percoides | reverse complement strand
TGGTGGGAGGAAGCCGGAGTACCCGGAGAGAACCCACGCAGACACAGGGAGAACATGCAAACTCCACACAGAAGGGTGTGCCTCAACCGGGAGTCAAACCCAGAACCCTCTTGCTGTGAGGCGACAGTGCTAACCACTGCACCACTGTGCCGCCTCTCACAAAACATTTCCTGCTGAATTCTTGAATGCTTTACTATTTATATCAATATTTATCATCTTGCAATCCTGTTCTTCTCTGCCTTTGTTGGTGAGTTGCTGTGTTTTTTTGGCTCTTTACTGCCACCTGTAGAAGAGTGGAATAATCTTAAACCACTGGCAGAAATGTGTTATGTATCAAGGAGAGTGACAAACGGCAACCTACTCATGAAAACATTGCTTCACAGTGCTGTTAATAGCCCCAAAACTCCACGGAGTGCCTTTAAGCTTTGGTCTGTTATTGGAACTGACTCATCCTCTTCATATAATAATGTTCCCATAAACTCCCATGTTATAATTTTTTCAATTTTAGTTTTGGTATCCTGTTTTGTTGGTCTGCATGACCCTGTTCATTCATGTTACTGCATGTCTGTTTGTGCGAGTAGGAGGAAGCTAATCAGATCTGTCTGCACTGTGTGGGTCTTCTTCCTGTCTCCTTTCAGTTGTAGATGCCGCTGGGCAGTAACAAGGTCCTTTTGAGGTTAAAACCTTTTATTCCATTATGCCTCAGGTCAGAGCTGGTGTCCATAGTGACCGAAACATTACGTCTCTGTACTCTTTGTAATTTCTTCTGTAAAAGAAATGATGAACTTAACAGGGAGTGCTATGTATATTTTTAGCGTGCTCATTGTGGGCATGTATTTAAGTTTTCTGTCCTGTATGTATTTTAATTTGTCATTCACACACTCTCGGCCCTTCTTGCACATTCGAGAAATCCCACTCACTGCCTTTTCAAAGATCATTTTATAAATATTTTTTCTTATTCTCATTTAAAGTGTTCATGTGGTGCTTTTGGTCATACAGGTAAACTCAAACTGAACTGATTGGTCTGAAGTTTTGGGTCTCGTCATATGATACCGACATAACTAATGACACTCCAATCACTGAAACATGCTCAAATTTCATCACACTTTTCAAAAGACTGACAGGCTGAAATACCCCGCTCCTGCTGAACACGGTGTTCCAGCTTTAATGGGCTCAAGAACATCCACATTCATTTCATAATTGCCCAAATGATACGTTTCAAAGACAGGCTGCCTGCAGCTTTGATCGCAGGAGGCAGAAAGAGATGGAGACTTGCCGGAACCTGGAGAACTCATACATAACAATCTCCCACTGCTTCTTACAACTGACCCAGGAGGATTTTTTTTACACGTCCAATGTAGCATCTAAGATAAGAATCAGATCTGACATAAAAGTAGGAGGATATTAATTAGCACCAACAAGGCCCAGTGGTGGTTCCAGTAATAGTAAGTTAACATTTCATTAGCTTGCACATAGAAGGGACCTGCTGCTCATGCCACAGTACCATATTAAGCTCTCAAACCACTAAGGACACTGAAACAGATCTGTTTGTCCAGAAGCGCCGAGGCTTTTTTTAGATACTAGTGTCAAAAGAGCACTTACAAAACACAGAGCTGGGCAAAAGAGTGGAAATAATGTGTGGAAATGCTCTACACAAAGGGGGTAACTGTTCATGTATTTACACCGATTAATCCACTTGTTCAGGAAAGATAAATGTAGACAGAGGCGAAAAATTAAAGTAAAAGTTGTGTAAGTCTGTTCATTAGTATCAAAAATTGCAATGCACACTTTTAGCATTTCAGCATTTTGTAAAAAGTATTGCAATGGTGAAGAAGCTAAAAAAGTTCCTGTTTTTATTTTCATGGCACAATATATTGACACTGAAGGCAAAAAGTCAGAAAGACTTCTGACTTCTGAAATATAACTTTAAAATCTGCAGCACTGAGCTGGATTGTATGAAGCTTGATTGCATCATGAGGGAGATGTGACATGTTTTAGGCTCTCAGCACCAATGACATGCCTATTTATATCTTCTTTTCCTTTCACATGTGTCAATCCTCATTATGTTATCACTGTCATGATTTTTACCTCCTGTTTCACATTCCTGAGTCACTCCAGTTGCATCATGAATAGCTTGTGGTGGCTTGAACTGTGAAGACTATAAAATCGCATATGCCCGAGGTTATAGCTGAATACACATGTTCATTATTGAAAAACACATATCGATTGTGTTTATTGACTTTCACTCTTAAATACATTACTACACATTCACATATACATATATGTTGACACCACTTCATCTCTCAGGCACACAGCCCCCGACTTTTATTCTCTGAGAAAGGTACAAAGATACACATAATCTATAAAGCCTTTCTATTGTTTACGTTAGGCATAACATGACATAACAGGAGAATGGTTTTGGTCTTGTATGGATAACTAATAATATGTTTAAGTTCAGATCTGTTAGCGATGTCTGTCTCTGCCGACAGCTGCAGTTTGATCCATATCTAGCTCACTGGCTCGCCCATATATTTTATTAGTCATTTGAAAAAGCTTACTAAGAGACTCTTTTACTACTCGGCCTCAGTGAGGATTAAGAAGTCAGTTTCCTGTATAGATCACTTTACTGCACAGTATGTTTGTTTATTGTTGGAAGAACTTTTTAATGTAAAGAAAGTTTGCAGAGTTGCAGTATTTGGCCCCGTCCCTTTACCATAATAAACACAGTGATTAACTGAATATTAATAGTGATTGAATGATTTTTAATTCTACAGTATTAGCGTGTTTGCGTACTCCACACAATCTCAAAAGCCACAGATGTTTCAACTTCATTGTTTGGTCTTTTTCTGCTGCCAGATCTCTTTGTTAGTCTGCATGTTTTTGTCCTCTGAAAAGACATTTGCTTGAATCTAGGAACCTAAATTTGTTTCAGGCTCAGCTGACTGATTGTTGAATGTCTTTCCAATTTAGCTGGTGCTTTCCTCTGTTGAATTCTGAAAGAGTCAGATAATCAGCCCCCCCTCTCTGCCTGATCATTTTTAGAGGGCTCCTTACCAGTTTGTTCACCTCATCCCTATTTCGTCCCAGTTTCTTTCACTCACGTAAACAATGCTTATCCCCCCCCCCCTTTTTTCTTTTTCCATCTCCCCTCTCTTTAAATCTCATCTCCCTCTGCCCTCCATCCACCATCTGACTCGTATTTTCAGTAAACAGAGCCTGACCCTTTGTCTGTTTCATCTAGACTATTCTCGTCTGCATTCCTCAGCTCCTCCCTCTGCCTGGACAGACTCTGTAAGGCTTTTTATTTATCCTGTGCAAACAGTATGTGTCTGCACCTTCTCTTCCTGGCCGCCTCCTCCTTCACACCTCTCCACTGAGGTTATTCCTGCGGCCGGAGCAAACACAGCCTGTGTTCTGCTCTCTCTTAGGAGCATACGCACCCGATGCTTACTGTATCCGCAGTTACGCTGTTTTTTATGTCAAACCTTTACACTCGAACACGGTCAGCTGGGTTGTGGGCAGCTGTTAAAAACTGTTATTTAAATTAAATTGGCCAAAAACTGAAAGAGAGGGGGAAAAAAAGCCAGGAGTACACTGTTATCTTTATCATATTTAATTAATGGGTGGCATATTGTACACAACATCCATGTATCAACACTACACCCACAGGGCTGGCACCTGCTGTGTTACTATGGTAACGTCATGAGGTGTCTTACGGAAAGCACAATTAGCCATCATCAGTAATTAGAGTTCATTAGCCTGTGGGCCTGAGCCTCAATTTTTTACCCAAAAAGAGGAAAATAAGCAGAAATTGCAGCAAAGTCACTCTGCTGAATTAGCAACGAGAGACACATTGGAGGCAAATACAAAAGGAGGAGACACATGATCACACCAAAGGCATATTGCATCCTGGGGAGGTTTCAGCACCGCGGACAGCGACTCTCTGGTGGAGACGTTTGTGGGACTTGTGTGCTGCAATTCCAACCTTCGCCACAGTGTCGATGTGCAAGTTAAGACCACAAGTGTGTGGAGCTTTATCAGGGCTCCCTGGGAAAAACACAATTTAAAGAGGACATCTCATCATTCACCCCAGAGCAAGTACTCTATACAGTATGTCACAGTCGAGCTCAGATGATTAAATAAAGTATGATCAGCCATACTTATCTAGAATTAGTTAAGTTATCTAGAAGCACGTGGGTGTACTGTACATAAAAGACATAATATTAAATTATTTTGAATTGTTGATAACCCTTTTTAAGGAGGGAACTTCTCAAAATCTTTTATAAAAGGACATGATACTTAACATGTATATTTAGAGTTTCAGATTTAATGTTTTATTCTCATCTTATCATTCTTATCAGTCATATCATTTGCTAATGTTGCTGATAACCACCAGTCATTTGTCATGTCTGCTTATCAGTGGGAGTCCTAAAACCATTTAGGCACATTACCCCCGACAGCTGGTCTGATGTGAAGCTGCTTGTGGGATACAATCAGCTCTGAGTACTGCTTGGGAGCGTTATTAGGAGTCTTGGTTTATACCAGATCTGGCCCTCTTGCCTACTACCTGGTGGAGTGTGAACATGTACTTAAGTGCTCAAGAAGTGTGGGAAATGGGAAAGAACAGAAATCACCATGGACAGAAACTGTCTAATGAAGCCGTTTCAGAGCAATATGCATGTCTGAACCATGTCTGCACCTCAAGTACATCTTCAGTGGAAGCGGTCCAGAGAGCTATGCTGCATCTGTACCTCTGAGGGAACTACAGGGACTACACGAACAAGCCCTCTATATGCATGCTTAAAAGTATGAGAACATTTCTTTATTTCTTCAGTGTGAACTAGTCCTCAAGCTGCACTCACTTACAAAGGCGGACAACTTGGATGCAGTTTAAGGGCACGCAATCACCAATCAAGGGGCACTCTGAGGAGAAAATCAAGTGCTCTTTCTATCCTCATTTAAAAGTGTTTCCCAATTGAACCTAAACATTTATACCCTGAAATAAATCAGTTCAATTAAATACACCATTCGAATCTTTCTGTAACCAAGGCCAACAGATACTTTACAGTCAGCTAATGATGCTGAAACAGTCTCTTCTGAAATTTGCCACAATATACTGAATTTATTTAGGGATAAATAAATTAATCAATAAATAACCAGCACTGTAATCTGTATTATTGATTATGTTCCAGCCTGTTTGGCTGGAAGGAGAGCCCACTTTATTTCCTCGTAACTGTCATATACTTGAAAGAAATTCAAACCACTGTGCACCCTGCTTCCTTTGAGATGTTAGTGCATTACCTATTCTTCCTCCTCTGCATCCCCCAATGTCCTTTCTTCAATTGTCATTCACTGCATCCACTCACTAATGGAAGCTTTAAAAGGACTATTAGGGAGGAAAATTATGGTTAAACAATTCAGATATATTTAACAAACCTCTTAGCCATTTCATTTTCTGCATTAGCAGTGATGATTCAATGGAGAAGGCTGAGGCAAGGTGTCAGCTAAAAGCCGATAATGAAGCGGACTGTTTGTCAGGGAGGAAGATAAGTTGTGTAATTGCATAGGGTACTGTATTGTCAATATGCATCCTAATACCTTCAAAGGCTCTGTGGTTATAAGAGCAGGTGCTTTGGCGTTTCCCTTAGCGAGATAATGCACAGCTGTGGCCGATGGAACTGTTGGACTCTGAACGGGAAAAAGGCAGCTGCTGTTTGAATTTGGATGTCCAGACTTGGTGATATCTCACTTTTCCAGCTGTTTTTTCAGGGGTAAATGGTTCAATTCACTACGAGACTGTGAGTTTGTGCTGTATCTTCGTCTGCCCACACTCACACATTTTGTACAGTATGTGCGTGCTCACACATGTACAGCACACATTGATCTGTGTGCTGTGTGTCTTTGATCACCCGCTGTTGGATGTTCATGCTAGCTGGAAACCCGGTTAAGCTTTTAATGGAAAGCTGCGGGTCGGCTTTTTCTCGCTGTGGCCTCTGCTGTGGCATGCTTCACTATGGAAAAAGGAATACTTGCTAATTAAGATAGTTAGTCCACAGGGGTCGTTCTCTGCAGCCTGTTTTTGCTCACTGTGGGAGGGCGAGGTTGACAGGTCTGCAGGCATCACAACTGTCTGTGGAAATTCAAGTACGAGAGACAGAGAGGGGACTTCTTTTGTGAATATGCAGCTAATGAAAACTCCTGTGTTGGGAGTGTGCAGTAACATTATTGAAGAGAGTAATAAGAACATAAGCATAACTGCTCCTGACAAACATACACCACTGTCGTCTACACGTCATGACTTCCCTTATAAGTCATGTGTATGAAAAAACAGAGAACTTAGAAAGCATTCAACGTGTCGATGAATCAATCTTTGTTGTATTAGCAAAATGTCATGCACCTTAATTTACGTGATCTCAGCTTTAGAGACCATTTTAGTATCTTTAGGCTCCTTTGGTTTTTGACTTTGGCTTTTATGTCTCACAGAAGAGCTGTTCACTTAGTTCATGTCAAATTCATGTCTGGCAGCAGGCAGCTGTTCTCAACACACAAACTCTCATAGACCAGACACACTACTTACCCAGCACCAAACTATAGACAGACAGAGTTAGTGATCGTCTGACAAAGTGAAGCATCCAACTGATTACAAATAAATGCTAATTTTGTGTTTACAGCTTGTTCAATTGTAAGTCGCCAGAGGGGTAAAAAAGTGCTTCTTTAATGAGATTGACTCTGAGACTAGCAGTTCAAATTTATCACGTTACGCCACCAGTGGGAAGAAAGCCACTAAACTGTGCAAGCTTGCCCGCATTTTATCTGGAACAGGCTACACTTACGAGCATTTGTCAACATTAACAGTAAACTATACATACTTCATTAACTAACAGGCACACAGAGAGTCAAAATACGGTCAAACAAAAAACATATGGTCCATGCCGTTCTCCTCCTTCCCACCACTACACACTGTGCTAATGTTACTCCTTGGGGAACCACTGGTGTTTTATACAAGCTTCCAACAATGTCAAAACAACATAAAACACAAACAAACAACACCCCCTTCCTCTGGATTTAAATCCCATTTACTGTCTGAAAGGAAATGTCAAAAATTTCCTCAACTGACAAAATTGGTGTAAACTGTGTTTTATGTAGTTTGAGCTCAGCACAAATCAGATGATGCCCACAGCAGCCGTCTTTTATACGCTGTTCTGACATTACAGTCATTTGGGTATTATCTCTTCTTACCATGTGCTCCAGTAGCCCCTTGAAAACCTTGTACTTAGAAATGACTTAAATAATGTTCACCAATAACCTACAGAGGCTTTACAGGTTCTTCTCCCCAGACGACCAGTTGCAGACCGTACACAGCTCATTATGATGATTTACTTTGCAGCTTGGTGTTTACACCCCAGGACAATCATACATGATTACCTAATGAATACAGAGGGAAGAAATGGGCCTAAAGGAGAACAGTGAATAGGAAGGTGGGCAACTAATTAATGTAGTTTTTTTTTCTCTGAATGATGATTGTGTGTGTGTGTGTGTGTGTGTGTGTGTGTATGTGGTGATGCTGATGGTGGGTAGTTGGATGATTACCAATGTCTAATTCCTCACAATTCTCAGAGATAAGGTAAAATTGGCTGCAGTCTTGGGACGTTCTTGTCTTTGGAATTATTCAAATAACATGGATGATTTTTTTGTGGAAACTTATATCTCTATAATAATGTCAGATCTGATTCTTTGTGACCAACAGTTTGATGTTTGGCCCAATCAGGTGTTTTTTCTGCAGGCGCACTGAGAATCAAATAAAAACATTACTGTGTATAGTCCCAGAGAGGAGTAGTTAAACAACTGATCTGAATAAACCATTTTACACAGGAAAGCAAATGACATGTTGTCGGTTTGCTTGTTGATTTACTGTCCAATCAGCGGAATGCTCTTTGCACACATAAAATCAAAGACCCGCCAGCCGCTCGTTGGATTTTTAGCTCACCACAAAATCAAGATTTTAGTTGGAGAAGGGGGAATTAATAATTTATTTGGGGATTTTATTCCCCTGCAGGCCATGGGTTTCAGAGTTAATCAAAGTATCCCTGAGTATGTGGTCAAGCTCTGAGGCTATCTCCAACGGACCTGACCTCTTCTCAGATGAAGATAAAGAAGTGATATGACCAGAAACTCCCATGGGTTTCAACAGGTTACAAAGTTTTGATTCTTTCTCCTATAATTGGTTCAGCACTATCTACTAGATTCTCTGATTCTTATGTTGTGGAGAAGAAGCTCAGTGAAACCAACTATGTTATTCAAACTCCAGGCCGCAGAAGACAGATGAGCGTATGTGACGTTAACATGATGAAGCCATACCACTCCAGATAGGAAAACAGGGCAACTGTCCATGATGCTGTCTCGCCTATGTCGTCCTTTTCAAAGGTGAGCTCTCAAGACAAGCTGGTGATGGGTAATGCTAAGCCACATGGGGCTGAACTAAGCAATACTGAGATGTAGACAAATTTGTCCAATTATGTGTCTCACTGCTTCAATGACCAGTGTAAGGAAATGGAGGAGCTGATCTGTGACTTTCCGTGTCTGTTTGATAATATTCCCCTCAAATTTCTGTCATAACACATGACATTGTCTTGACAAACCCTGTTCTAAACAAGCAGCATGCCTATTGGGATAATAGAGGGACATCATGAGAAAGGAGGTTGAATATCTTGTGCAACATGGATTTGCTGTGCCAAGTTAATTTGGGTCCAACCTTGCCTCAGACATAATAATAATTACTGCACCTTTGTAATTTAAATGCACTGTTTAAAGGCATGTAGAGGCCAGCTAATTATCATGCATGTTGAGCCACCTTAATGAACCTTCATCATGTTTTCTCCAGAGCAAGGGAACCAAAGAGGGCAATTCATCACATTTGCTTGAACACTGCGTCACCATAGAAGGTCCTTCTACTGCAGTTTTTTTCTAACCTGAATCTACCAATAAAACCGTGTGTAAAGTAGCTCAACTACAAACATCTGCAGCACATGCTCATCAATGCATTAGTAATATTAATCTATAAACATCACGTGGAGACATAAAACACTGACCCATAATGAAGCGGACATTTTTCTGCAGAATGAGTGCTTTTACTCTTTATTCTTAATGTACATTGACCTTTCATTTTGATTTTTTAATCAGCATTATGAACTAATAGAAAAACAGAATCACTGTATTGAACAGAGACTATTTCATGTCTAGATAAAAACTCCAAAGAGTTCTTGTAGGTAATGTTTGGATTTAGAAAGAATTGGCGCCTGACATATTTTCTGACCAACAGAAAATCAGTAGTAGTGGTGGCACTGAAAGATTACATCTCAAGTAACACTGATATACACTGTACTTGCATTGTGTTTCATATTATTTATTATTACTTGTTCACACTGAGAGATTGTTGATTGATTAGTGCACTTAAGCAGACCAGTATTATCCAATGTGTTTTTCAGAATAGTGCATTATCAATCATAGTCCAATAGACAAACAATTGTAAGGATATTGCTGTTATTGATTTTTTCTTTAGAAACAAGAGACTTTGGCTTCGCTTTGCTCTTAAATGTAGTTTTTGTCCAGCTGGCAGAGTTTTGTTCATCTGCAGTGATATTTTATACTGAGCAGACACGTCAATAGTTAAATATCGAGGAGAGAGAGGAAGTCACTCTCCACGTTTATGAACACCTGTGAAAAGTCCAGAGGCACATAACTGCTGATGTTTTCTACCCTTTTTATTTTAATCCACTATTACCTAAGTTCATACATCATAGTATCGTTCACGGCCCACTCCTTTCAGCTCAGGAATCTGTCCTTCATTACATGAACTCACCCTGCGACCGGCATGAGGAGTTTACGTCAGCAGCCAGAACACCTGTGACTAATCATGCCTTTCACTGCACTCTCCCCTTTTCTCTTATAATGTCAAACAGTGCCCAAAATACTCCCCCGCACCACCACCACTTAGATACTCTGTGCTGAGAAAGTGACTATTATTCATGTTGTACTTTTCTGTGGCATACAACAAAGCACCGCAGCACAGAAGGCAGCAACATTCGGCTGCAGCTGATTTGCAATTATAATTTGGAGTGATCAAAAAATACTTTTGATTACAAATAATCGGCTTAACCTTTGCCTGATTTACCAAATGCAGTTACTCACTCATTCACTTGCTAAGATGGAGTGGTGCAACAATGTTTAGCTTAGTTTGACTGATATCGAGCTGCAGACTGTTTGCACAGTGCTCATATCAGTTATCTCAAAGATTAAAATCCTTCAGTAACTCTTCTGCTTGTCTTTATCTACAGTACCTATCAGTTCCCAGGTTTGACAAGGGATCTCTTCAAATCGCAGTGTTTACTTGAATGTACCTCATTTTTATATTTCACTTTAAGCACCCCTAATATTTTGTGCATATAAAGCCCCGTAGCTTTTGTTTTATATTTATAGCACATCATCCAGATTTATGCTCCAGTTGTTTGTACCTGATCCAGCTGTCCCTGAAAGAGACAATCCTCCCTACAACACCAGACAGTCTTTTTTAAGCACGGCAATGATTGTTTCCTAATCAGGTGTTTATTTCTGTAACCATGGCAATGACGCTCCCAAAACCTCAGCCAGAAGAAACTCATTTTAACTCAAACCACAAAGTGTCCTCAACCTTAAATGCTTATTTAAGTCCCAGCAATGATTTTTCCCCCAACCTTACCAAGCTGGTCGTGTGCCTGAACAGAACCTTAACCTCAAGGTAATCACATCATAATATTAATTTATACAGAGAGAGAGAAAAAATAAAAACTGATGCGTCATGAGTTGACGTCCAAATGCCAAGCTTACAGTTATGAGCACTTGCAAACATTAGAGTATGACAGAAAACAAGCAGGCTGAGTAGGATGAGAGTCTACACTCGAGCAACAACAGCGCTGTGTGTATGTGGGAGTTTTGTGATTCCTCTCTGCCGTGGATCAGCTAGAGCTTGCTCATTCTCCCTCTGAATTAATGATGGATGGTTTGATGGCTATTCAACCCATGTAAGTCTAGCCATCTGTACCCGACCGCAGTCCCATATATTTATAAATTATGGATCTGAAATCGAGGAACCCTTAGGTGGCCTGCAGCACACTGCGAACACGAGTCCACTGACATACTGTCCGGCGCTACAGTGTAATCTTGAGCAGCCAATTATAACTAACATAAACTAGAACTTTATACTTCAAAGGCCACTGCCGTGAACTCTTTAAAAGTCAAGTCTCAAGGGGAAGTGGTAAAAGCATTGCATCATAACAGGTTTGGCCCACTGAAGAGCTTGAGGCCATCTAGCCCGCGAGCCATCCAGAGAAAGCTATTACACAGAGAGGGTCACAGAAACACAGTCTGAGGACCTTTTTAAATGTTGAGCACTGAAAAACTACAGGAAGGAAGGAAACTCTGGTTGAATGAATGCTGTGTTTTAAACCAAGAACCACGTTCAAACATGGTTCTCAAGAGGAACCTGAGTTTATTAAAACATGGTTATATGAACAGGCTGTTTTGATACATGCCTCTGTCTGCACACAATGTTGTTTTTTATTTTTTTTTTACTTTATTTTTGTACAGTTTGCAGTGAATATAGCAACAAAGAACAGGGAACTCACAGGCCACTGGGACTAGTACAGCATAGTGTATATGTCCTCAGTAATTACTTTGTGATACGGATTACTTTCTATCCAGAGCAAAAAATGTACACAAGAAGAATACATCAAAGCAACCAGGAGGTTGTTACAGATATGATGATACTCAAAGAAAGAATCCCATCAAATAAGTCAAAAATTAAATTCCTTGTACCAGGAAATGCTCTTTGGTATTTGCAACATGCAAAATCCATTTGGACCAGTATTTGTACAAATGATAGTCTTAAAGAAAAGGTCAACTTGTCCACATCAGATATGTCTTTCACAATTGTTGTCCATTCTGCTTTTGTTGGGGGCTCTTTAGCAAGCCATTTTTGGGTAATTGCATTTTTTGCTAGCTACAAATAATCTTTTAAGGAGGTATTTATCCCAACACTAAATTCAACTGGTATATTATCTAAATATATTATGCAAAAACTCTTATCAATTTTAAATGGCATTGTTAAATCTATTTCTCTTAATATCTCTAACCAATAAGACTGTCATAAGTTATCCACCATAATTTTACCACATTGCCTCCGGCACTGTCCTGATTCTGGTCTGCTATTTTGACAGTATTTATTTTAATATCTATCTAGGAGTGATAAAAAAAATCTGATAATATTCTTCTATGACAATTCCCTCCATTGGCCAGAACTGGAGGTAGTGGATTGTATTTTGCATATGTTCTTCTTCTGTTATAGTTATATTTTCTTCCACCTCCCATTTGGCTTTAACATGTAAGGGGGACTGGTCCTTGGAAAATTGTATGCACATACAGTGTTAACAGGGGAGCAAAGACTTCTACAAGACGTATAAACATGTGAGTGCCATGACTAAACAGGCAGTGTTCATACAGCAAAACAAAACCACTGCAAAATAATAGGCTTGTCTAACAAGATGAATCATTACTGAGGCAATGTGTAAGAGTGCATTGTTTTGATGTCTTCAGTCTTTGTGATAAGTGGAAGTGGAAAAATCAGTTGGAGGGAAGGGGAGGGTCAGAAAATTGTGAGCAATTTGTAATTTTTATCTGTACAAGATGGAATGAATGGAATGTATTTTTTGACGCACAGCAGGGTTCTTTTATTTTTTTTCTCCCTGCAGATTTTGATGCCTCTTTATTCAATTTCTGCCCTCATTAATAGATTAAATGTTGTGATGGATTTAGTGGTTTTATTTTTTGCAATGCGTTGTAAAGTTGTGTTTAGATGGTTTTGATAAGCTGGCTTGGGATCAGTCAAAAAAAATCTATAAAATAGCCAGCAAACATAGCAGGGCAACTGTCTCATAACATGTCCCGGCTCATCTTTGTGTTGGAGGCAAATAGAATCAAATAGATTGCTGTACATAGACGGAGTTATGTAAATGAGGTGTGATACAAGAACTGCCACAACACTGTAATGAGAATGAGAAGCCTTTGCTTTCCATTTCAGGGAATTGTTCTCAATTCAACAAGATGATGTATCCTCGCTGATAACCCTGAAGAGATCTTCATATGCTGACGCACCGAGAGGACTTAATGACTCAAAGAGTGCTGCTCTCCATCTAAAATGAAACGGTTTGTACGGAGAGAGCCTCACCATTAGGAGTGAAGAAATGAGTCCGTCTTTAAAGCTATAGGATAACTTCTAATCCTCGTTTTGCTGCGGCGGTGGTGCAAGTTAAGAGTCAGGCAATGTAACAGTGGTTTAATTAGAAGATTAGCTCTGTTTGTTTGCGTTTAATGGCTGGCTGTTGTCACACACAAGTTCCTCCTTGTCAGGTGTCGATACACTGTGTCTCTGTGCCCTTCACTGCAGAAAATAGTGTTTCAGAAAGCTGGATTAGAGTTTCATAAGAGAAAAAAGCAGATCAGGCTATGTAGTGCTACAACATGGTTTAAAATGATATTTTGCTCTGTTTTGTAATATCAAGGAACCTAAAATTTAATCCATGATCATCTCCAAAGCCTAAATTTAAAGCTCCTCTCTGTTAGTTTCCCAATTCACAATGATTTATAGCAGCTTTAAAATTAAACAGTCCTGCCCCCACAATCAGTCGAGGATGGAAAATTTTAAATCTGCTCCGTGTTCTCGCTTTTTCACCTGTATAGCTCATCGAGTTACAAACCATTGAGCAAACCTATGATCTATAGCGCTGCTCTCGGGGGGTGATGGGTAATATGCAAAACAGTTCATCTCATACTCAGCAGAAGCCATAAATTTGCGGTGAAGAAGTGGGAGGAGCTCGTGAGATGCGAGGAGGAGGGGCTGATGGTGTGCCGAAGCTGCGCACCACATCCTTTTGCTTCCTCAGCATTCCTGTCACGCACCTCTAACGTCATGCTTTACCCAGGACCATAAAACCAAAAAAAATCATTAAAAGCTCCTGCAATGGGCTACTGAAGCTCATCTCTCATTTGAGCAAAAGAGAGTGGAGTCGCTAAATTTCAGAGCTCGACATACATAGACTGGGTGAAAAAGCAGTAAAATTGCGATGGCACATGAGGAATTTCATTCTGCAGAAATGTTGAAGGTTGAGGTGAACATTGATTAGTGACAGCGGAACAGGTCATGCCCCCGCTCTGCATCAATACGTCAAAGTTGCCCTTTTCCTCTGTCCCAGCTGTGACTGCTGATCTCCGCCTGTCAAATCTGTGTGTTTTCTGGGCTGAAATATCTGACTTTAAGATATGCAACCACAGGCTGAAATACAGACGTCATGAAGTGTCCCAAAGTATATTGTTGGGTTGGGTTGAGCTGTTGTGAGATGATTACATGATATGACAAGAAAAGCTATGTTCTGATGAATAAATCTGCTTTCTCTAATATTTGTTTTATATGTTAAAGCTGGATGGATTGAACACTGATTCAAATGAAAGCATGTCAGAGGTTTGGAGGATATATGTGACGAACAGACCCAACTACCACCTACAAGAGTCACAAGACCAAAATGCAGGGAACCACTGATTTTATGCTTAACATGTGTTCTATAAAATCATCACATTGCTTTTATCCTAAATCTAAATCTGAAAAGTATCTACCTGTCAGCTAACATTTACTGAAGTACTAAAATCTAATGAAATAGAGAAATATGGTAGCAGAAAATGAAAATGTTTCAAAAGTGCAAGCACCTTAAAATGGCACTCAAGTATAGTATTTGAGTAAATATACTGATGTAATGTATTAAACTTAAATATATCAACTTACTTCCAATCACTGGACAAAGCTCCCTATGAAAATCCTGATTTGAATAGTTCTGAAAATAGGAACAAACTTAGACAGGTATCATATGCAAAAATAATACTGAAAATGATGCATTTCTAGTGAATGAATCAGTGTGCCAGAGAAAATAGACCTGCTCCTGTTCTGATCTGCTCCTTACAAACTGCACTAATGGCTGCTCAAAGTTTGGAAGTAAAGTACTGTCTAAACCTCTTGAACAATCTGTCCCTAAAAAATGTATCCCAGAAAAAAAAGATTCAGATTTTTCAGTTGAGATAAGATGAATGAGGCGGTGGGGGCCTACTCTGAATTTCAAATACTTCTAAAAAGTTTCCACATGTCCTAAACTCACCATCAAGATTTACTGAGCTGCAACAAATGCAGGGGTGGGTGTAAGTCCAAGTCTGCCTAAAAGCAAATGAAATTTACATTCAAAAAAGACAGCTCGTGTGATATATCACTTGCATCCTGACATTACAGATGAATACATATGAGTATGTAAACTGAAACTAAAAACTACATTTCCATTTCTCTTCAGATATTAACATAAAAAACAAACAAACAACACCCCTGCCCAAAAAAAAAAAACATTTAACCAGCGTTACTATTTGCTATTACATCGAGTTCTGCTTATAGTTTCAAAGGACAATGTACAATGCATTTTGTTTGGCCTTAGTTTGATTGTCTGCAGTACATTTCCAGATAAACAGGTTTCCTCTCCAAAATGACATTTTCTGCTCTCACTGCATTTCCATCACTGCAGCCTCCTCCGAGAGCCAAAACCTTTGGGCACTCAGTCACATTAAGGTTACCTCCTCCATGCATCACCATGTGCGTGGCAGCCGGGTCGTCAGCTGGAGCCCGGAAAGATGTTGAAGCCCTCACCTTTTCCCCCTCAAGTTATCAGTAAAGGAGCTCTCACTCGCAGAAGCCCTGAAGCTGTCAGTCAGTGAGTGATGAATGATGAATGCTGAACACTCGGTGTGCTTTTATCTGTGTGTGTGTGTGTGTGTGGATGTGTTTACAGGTATCGCCTCAGTTAGATTTCAGGACAACTGGTCCTTGTCTCTTTGGGGTGATGCAGGTACATCCTTGCCCCTGCTTTTGGTAATCACCTGCTCAGGTCCTCCTCTCCCAGCTGCTGGGGATGATTTAGGTACGAAGGTGGAGATTAAACGTGGCTCTGAAGTTTCCCCTTTTCAAAAACAGCCTCCACTCTGCCAGCTGCCATATCCCCCACTCTCTTATCTCAGCGGGCTTTGAAACTCACAGCAAAAACAAGGCAAATAAGTTGGCTGGCCTGCTCAGATTTTTTCCAACTTCAAACAGCCACTGTGGTAGATATAAAAATAGAAAATGTAAAAAATGCATTAATCATTTAACTCTGTGTGACTCCAATCAGCTGGGTCTCGACTGTACCTTGCACAAAGTATTCCCCAGGTTCGGGCTGTGGAGGGAGCAAAATCACAGGAGACAGCTTTGTTCTCACAGCCATGTTCTGTGCTGCGATCGCTATCTGAAGAGGAACATCTGTCTGTCTGAAGCTGTAAGCTTTTGTCATACCAGGCTCCCGCATCCGGCTCGGAGAGCAATCCACTTAACACACACACACACACACACACACACACAGAGGTGTAGGCACAAACTGATAACAAATACACATCAGAATCCAGCGCCAGCAGAAACACAAGGAATGTGTGTCAGTTTCTCCCTGATGCTCTGACAAAAGACTACCAGAGGAGCTGCATTCAAAGTAATCATGCAGCCTTTTCAGAGAGGCTGAAAGCGTTCCCCCTGGATGGAAGGTATGTGTGCTGTCTGTTCCTGCATCATAAATGATCAAAATGACGTTTTGGACTTTTCTGCAAGCTGCTGCTGCTCCTGCAAAAAAAAAAAAAAAAAAAAAAAAAAAAATCAGAGAATATACGCAAGCGTCTTCATCCACATACTTATGTTTACAAAGCAAGCAAATCTCCGTCAGAGGGGAAAGCCTGCAGGAAGGTTATTAGTAATAGTGCTGTCTGTGACGTGCAGCTCAGCTCCGGGGCTCCTGCAGGGGCCCGGGCTGATTTACTGGATGCCAGACTGATGAGCCTAAGAGGCAGGCAGTTATTGGCCTCGGCCACTCTGCCCAGGTGTGAGAAAGATTACAGCCTTTAGCTGGGAGCAGCACCTTTGCCCAGTGAGACGTTTGGCAAAAGAACGACTGGCCACATGTTCTGTCGGAGTCCCAAATTGCCAGGAAGATAAATGAAGTCATCCACTGCCATGGGAGTTGCTGGATAGAGAGGCATGTTTTGACATCTGAGTATTCTGGAAGGATAATGCGAATACGTGTACTGAAAGATGGAAATGTGGCATAATGGTTGGCTTCCTGTAGTTTGCATACAAAAAGTGCCAGCACTGTGCAATTACCAAGATATGCCAGTTCCACATTTTGGACTCAGAAATTAATATATTCTTTCACACTCGATCATCAGCTTGTTTCACATGTTCACTTGTTGTCTGCTTGTGAACTGAGACATGAAATGTGCCCGTTCAAATGAGTATTGCAAATATCACAACACCACATGGACAGTGAGAGCTATATTTGGGCAGTGGCCATTAAAAGAGCTAGACCAAGTATTCAGAGGACTGTCAGGGTGAAATTATACTTCTTTTCAATTCCCTATCTCCCCGAACACCACCAGCAAGCCAGTGTATCATCTTTGACTTTAACTTTGTTGTCCCCAAGGGGGAATTTGTCATACAAAGAAGAAAGTGCTTACGAATAGGAACATGAGACACACAGACAATATAATAACAAACACACTAACATGTAAAATATTTGCTTAAATCCAAAAGAGATAACAAAACATTATTTATCAGTAACAGCACAAGATCAAACCTGGAGTCTGTCCAGCCATCATTAAAACAATGTGCCCATCATCGACCACCGATGTGATGTCGTAGTTCCACAAAGGTTTCATGCAAATTAATCCACAATGTGTTGCAGCTTTCAGACAGACAGATGTGATAAACTGACATATCTCAGTTGTACAATAACTGTGAAGAAGGGGTTTAGCAGAGGCCACTTGGCAGAATGTAAACCACCAATGGTGGTTTTCAAAACCGCCAGAGTCCAGCTTCCACCAGTGATTTTTAAAGTCAGAGGACAAAAGAGATCAACACAAGCTGTAGTTATAATGGAGATTTAAGTCATACCGCATCGCCTGATCTGCATCAGCAGATTTTTTCCATTTGTCATAAAAGTTGCTGATATGAAAGAAAAGCTCCGATCATGGTGGTGAGATCACTGCTGTTTACACGATCAATAATACAATATGTTACTTTAAAAGAAATCCTTGAAATTGTCAGAAAAAAGTCAAACCTCGTCCAGTTCATGACAACTGGTGAAAACTATCTAACACGGTGAAATGGTGAAATGAAAAGAGCCAGATTTTCAGACCTTGACATGTTTAGTTTACAGTAAGAGTCTTGATTCCAGATCAAGACAACCATTAAATTAGATTACTCTTAATTTGTGATTTCTACATTTGTCTTCACTCAAAAGGGTGCTACATTGTGTTGAGAAAGAGATGAATGAATTAAGAAATGAGTCATCAATCATCAGTCATCAGTAAGGATCAGCTGATTCTCTAGGCTTTCTGTTCATAAGTCACAGTTTTAACAAATCCTGCTAATAGAGACAGAACCGCTTACATACAAACTGGGGTGAAACTAACATATTCTCCCTCCAAATAACAGACACTGAAACCCCAAAACAATATAATCAGATGCTGACTGAACCGCAGACTGTGACAAAGACGACAAACCAAAGCTGACACACTACTCAACATGTCAGGGAGCTTTACTACTGTATATTTATCAGACTGCAGCATGTTCAGTGTGGAAGCTTACAGTTACAAACACAAGGCCAAAGGCATTTTTCACCTTCAGATGAATGTAAGTCTAGATTGAGGGAAGACTCATGAATAATTTCCATTTGTAATTATTTAAAAAAAGGCTTCATAGCAACACAATATGGTTTGCTACTGACACTCGCATAGACACTTTTGGCTTCATTCCCTGACAAAATTCATAATTAATCCCATTGTTTCTGGGAAAAAAGGGAAAAACCTGCAGATCAGCAGCTGTGATTGTACATCGCTGCTAGATGAATCTGCTTTAGCCAAAATTAGCTGGCGTATTCTTCTGTGTGTTGCGGCAGCAAACTCTGAAAACTGATTACAGTTTACTCATTCAAATCAAGGCTCGATATGCACAATACCCAACAGGCTGCTGCATGAATATTGTCTTATTTTGACTTTTCGCTTTCATTATAAAGTGCATTATTCATGTCCTATATTTGTTGTGCTGTGTGTTGTCAGCATATTTGTCAGGAAGACATGCACTTTGAAATATAATTTACAGAGCCAGTGTTTACTGTATTCCCGAGGGGAATGACAGGCCATTAGCAAAGGATTTGTCTGAATCCAGACTTTTCACCTTGGAGACAGTCGCCGAGTGAAAATACGCTGGGCAAAGCGCAATTTATCACTGTTGCACTCCTCACTGAAAGATACTTCATCATCAGTACTGAGATTATAAGCAAGCACGTCCTTTACCGCATGTCTGCGGTTTCTTCTGTTTTGAATACTGATGCGGACCTGTGTGTTTACAGCAGCACAACATTTCAGCAACACATCTGTGACGAGTGTGTTTCACACGGAGGAAACTCTTAGAGACTTTTAATCATGGCTGTGGTCTCCTGGCAGGTGGTCTAAGTGCCCTTCATTACAGGCCGATCCTTCTCCAGAGAATCTACTCCACTGCTGCTGGAGACCGGGTCGCCCACATTACCTGCAGACCATTAATTAACCAGACAAGAGCTGCGTCTCAGCAGCGGCCCACAGCTGTGCAAAGCGCTATCAGTTAGAGGCCGTAAAAATTTCCGGACAAGATCAATGGCGATTCTGTTTTTATACATCAACCTCACAGACATCCAGGCAGTAGGCAGTAACCATCAGCTACTGTCAGGAGGGAGAAGATATCAAAAGATGATGACCCTAATTCCTGAGTGACTCACCGTGTGTGTGTGTGTACGTGTGTGTGTGTGTGTGTGTGTGTGTGTGTGTGTGTGTGTGTGTGTGTGTTGCAGGAACATTTACTGCACTATATGTGAGGCCAAATGTTCCCACAGTTGTAAGATAAGAAAAAAACCCCACAAAGTGAGGGTAGTTTTGTTGAACCTTCACTCTGACCAGGTTATTCGTGGGTCATTTCTGTGCTTGTAGTTTACAGTTAAAATGACACATTTTCATACACTTATGTCTACATTTGGCATTTGATTAAAAGTGTTTATTGTGGCGCCACGGAATAATGTGCCAGGAAACATAGATAGGGATAGATAGGGTCACAATCTGTCAATGTTGAAACAGGTTTTCGGTAATCCTACCTCCTGTTCATATTAGTCATTAATTAATTCATACAAGTCTGTCTAAACTTAAATCGTAACTTAACACCATGTTAATTTCTGTTGATTAATAGATTCTGTGAACTGAAAGAATAATTGGTGAAAACACAGTTTTCTTACACTCAATAAGTGCCTCAACAAATTCAATATTACATTTCACTTTGAGCAAAAACAGTGATTTTTATTGCTAATCCATTTGTTTCATATATAAACTAAATGTCACTGTGTATAGATAATACTCCCCTTCCAGGTTATCACTCTGCATTGATATTGCACTGTACACACAACCGTGCTTGTTATACTCTGGTCTGTTGGTTATGATTCATATTGATTTTCCCACAGCTTCCCACTCTGCTTTCCAGCTTAATAAACACTTTAATGAAACAAAGACATGAGCAGTATCAGACTTTTTTAAAGTACCTGAGGGAACCTACGGCGATCAATAATGTGCCCCATTAGAATAAGTAGCAATTATGTAATACATAAATAGGATTGATAGAGTTTTGACAAAATTGCTAGATGGCACTATTATAAGTATAATTATTTTGTAGATAAACAGGAGATAGATACACGTCTGTTACTGTTTATGCAACGCAATACCACAGACATCCTGGCATGAATCTGGGGCTGCATTTGATACTGTGCTCAAAGTTCTGAGAGAAGAAATGAAGAGAACAACTGGGGTTTCAAACTAAATCAGTCATTCAAGCATGGCAGAGTGCTATTTACGTGAGGACATGTTCTGCATAATACCACATTTAGTGTGTCCAATTACATTAAATGTTCATATTGGGCTGCAGCCTCCCCTCGGGGTTATAGAAATTTAGAGACGGTGGGGCTGGAGGGTTATAAGCATTCAGTAAAGCCACTTCTCGATTTTCCTCAAAGAGTCTGAATCCATTAAAATTTTAAATTAGACTTCTCTGAAGAGAATGAATGTACCCCCACACAATCACAGTGTCAGTGCTGCATCTTTGTGTGGATGTGCGTGTGTGTGTGCATGCATGTGTGTGTGTTTGCACGTGAATGTGCATCAGGGAGGTTGGGAAAAATCTCTCGTACACTAATAACTCCTCGTGGGCTGCTCTAGCCGTGTGTACTCATGCATGAGTGTGTGGACATGCGCACACACACACACACACAGCATGTAGTGTGCATGCTAACAGACTTGTGGGCTGAAAGCTACAAACCCTGAAACCGTCTGTAGATGAATATAAACCCTGTCTGTGTAGTTTTCAAAACAGTTCAGTTACACAAGCAATCAGTCTGATTCAAACTGAATCTGACATTGTTGAGTTCACTGCTAATCTGAGCTTTTAGACAAAGTCGTAACTCCTGTTTGTACATAGATATGTTGTGCTGACAGCAGAATCTAGCACAGCTTTGCGCAAGAACGCATCATCTGCAGGGGAATTACACTGTCTTTCTTGACTAAGTAAGCAGAATACTGAATCCGCATTCACATCTGCTATATAACCTACTATACATCCTGCATATGAATATGCAGTGCAGACATGCAGAAAGGCTTATTGAACTGTGTTTTTATTCAACTTGTTGACAGAGACAAAAATGAAAATATGGAAAGAAGTGGAATTACATGTGATTACCCGCCAGAGTCAAATGTGGGATTTTGACTGCTGTTAAATTATGGTGTCTGGCCGGCTACAGGTACATATTTACAAGATCAAACCCCAAAACACGAATACCGAAGTCTTTTTCTATTAAATCACCAAAAGTGTTCTGACTGTGACAGGATATTTTCAGGACCTTCAAGCTGTAAACATGTGAAAAGACATTAACAGCTGCTCAGTTGTGCTAATAAACCAAATTAAGTATGAAACACATCTGATTAATATTTTCAATTTATATGAAATAAAACCAAAGATTAAGATCCATGCTGCTGTGCGTGTGCATGATTGTGTTTACCACATATCATGCATACACATTTCTTTTCCTAGAAATAAGAGATTGTTGCTGATTACACTCAAACACACCTACATGACTTTTAGCATAAACAATACTGTGTGTGTGTGTGTGCGTGTGTGTGTGAGCTTGTAAGTGATTTTTATAACTGAACAGAGAGCACAGTTGAACGCTCACATACAGTAACACAGTAAGTGTTATTATATTTCACTCTTTAAGACTGTACAGATGTGCAACATTTGGTAACAATGGGCTCATCTGCACAGTGTTATTTATATATTTTCTGTCCTGACTTTGGCTGTTTGAATCGGTGTGAAACTTTTACAGAAATTGCCAGTTCTCTGGTGCCGTGGTTAGAACTGAGCCTCTGATGTGTCACGTTTGAAGCTTTAAGCCAATCTGTCTTTCTTGTCTTAAGTAACACTTAAATATAAATACACAAATAATTGTGTTTAAGGCAAAGTCAACTGACACAGATTTTTCGGGGCAAAACACACTCAAACTCAAACACACACACGTCTGTGAACACTCACAACATGTCAAAGTGTTTAATTCTTCCTATACCTTTGAAGTGAAGCCGAGCAGTATAAGAAAAGGTTTTATCTTTGGTTTGCACTGCTTCGGGGAGGGAGTAGCACGCACATCAAAGAACATCAGATCCCTCCCAAATCTCCACAGAAAGACACTGACAGAAGATTGAAATGAATCCTCAGACTTATTTACTCCAACAAATCATATGTACCAGGAGAGATTTCCCTCGTCGTCCTTCTCATTAGCTGCTTTCTTTTGAGAAAACAGTGTTCCCTTTTCAGTAGCAGGACTGAATTTTTCAGAGTAATGCAATGCTTGTTGTGATCATTTTTGTTTTTTCATTTATACAAGTTTAGAATTTATAACTGGATTGCAATTCACTAAAAATGACAAGGGCACACACTGAATTGATTCCGGCTTATCTTACCGTATGGCACTTTTAAAATATCAACATGATGAGCACACAGTGAGCCAGGTATTGAATGAATCCTGCTTCAATTATGCCAGTCTGAAAGCAATTGCAGCAGTAGACTAAATCTAATTATTGTAGACGCTGTTGCAATTATTTTGAAGACATGACAAGCCATCAGTTGGGGACAGTTGAGTGAACCATCTCAGCATGTAATCTTTTTGACCGTGACTAACACAGACGACAGTTTTTCCTCGGCTGTACATCAGACAACAGTTGTTCGCTGTATGTTATCTCTATCAGAGGGCCACAACGCTGTTTATCAGTTCATTCCCATTCAAAGTCCAGAACAGCAGTCCAGTTTCAGCAGTTTCAGTATGTAATCAGAGCACATGGGCATTGCTGGGCTCAAGCATGTCGAGTGGTTATTGTGTTTTTATTCCCTCTTCTATTTGTTGTTTTTATTCTAATGTTTTATATTGTCAGCACTTTGTGTCATCTCCTGTTGTTTTAAAGTGCATAATAAATAAAGTTACAGTTACAGTTACAGTTTTCATTACAAATCAGTGTAAATAAATTATTGTAAAAAAACAATCTATGTATGTCTGGCTGCAGCAGCTATGAGTAATACTCATACTTAGAACAGCAATATGAAACGCTTAAGCTCTCACTAATCACTTTACTTCCTTTAATTTTTTTTTCATTTTGAATGCTGAACACATGAGTTGTATATTTTTCTTGCTCTTTGAAACTGTGGAAAATCATGTCACTACAGAAAGTGTGACTCATGGAACGTAAAAATGTAAGCAGTGTTGGTCATCTCTTCACAAATCTACATGGTTAATACACCCTCCATTTGGCGACACAGCAGCTATATTAAGTTTCTTGGTGGTGTACGAGGGCGTGTAATTTAGAGGACAGCAAAGCATGATACCTTGCTCAGTTGTTCTGCACTAAAATCAATGAACTGCTATCAAAGGATGAAAAATCATGCGAAAAATAAGATTGAGCAGCTGCACTGTCTGCATACAATGGCAGAGTTCTCTGTACGTAAATGCTTCAATTTAGCCTACGAGCAATGGGTTGTATTGTTAAATTTAGACCACTATCTGCCGTGAAACTCCTCTGCTCATTTTCCCTGCTCCTTGCTGTTTATGTAACACGTACTGTATCTGTTTGATCTTCCAAGCACACGTCTCTATCTCATGAACAACTCAAAGGCAGTTTTGAGCAGCAAAACCAGACAGGAGATCTCGTGTTGTCTTCCAGACGTCTAAAAATGTATTAAAAGTGATTCCTTGTGAGTCAAGCGGCGAGGCCACTGAAGGCTGTGATTTCGAGGAAAGTGAAAGAGCTACTCTCGTTGATGTTGAGGCGGTGGTTCCACTTCACAGAGCAATATCTGGTTTAAGAGTGAGGCGGTTCGGTTTCTGAAAGCTTGTTAGTAAATGCCCGACATTCACTGACGACTGTTATTAGCCATCGTCAGAGCCTCAGAGCTGCCACCTGTGAGGCAATTAAAATATTATCAGAAGAGGCTTTTTAAATCTTGAGCCCCGCCCAAAGTGAGATAGTCGTTGTGTGTGTGTGTGTGTGTGTGTGTGTTGGGTGACAGTGAAAAACCATCCACGCGTTCATACTTTTCTAAACCTCATCCCAAAATACATGAAATGCACTGTCAAAATCATCGACTTTCGAACACTCCCAGCAGATTGTTTTCTCCTCTGCAGGAGAAAAAATAAAGATCATCAATCATCTTCAACTCCACTTCCTTATGTGCATGTCTCTTTTTTGTCCCTGTGCATTTCTCAAACTTGCATCAGATTTGAGCAATATACAGCTCCTTCTCCTTCAGTTTTTCTTTGTCTTGGTCAGACTCTTTTTCATTTTCTGCATATTACGTCAAGAGAGATCATTTACTTCTCTGTCCAATTTGTGCTGGTTATGAAATGGCAAAGATCTTGGCAGCAGCAGCAAAGACCGAAGTGGGAAAACAGTTTTTATAGTTTTTGTTAAGCCTGTTAAGATGTTGGTTTTGCTGTTGTTTTGAGGTAAAAATATCGTAGAAACATCTGGCCTGGACATTATTCTCTTCTTATTGAACAAAAATTGAAAAGAAAAAAATTCAAACATGACCACAGTGAACAAACAAACTAACACGTGTTTTAACTTCACATAAAAGCACTTGACATGTGTAGACTAGCTCCATTTAATACTTTAAATGGTGAAACTGTTCGACCACTTCAGCTGCTGAGATGAATATTGCTGTGCCGTGTCGACTGTTTCAATACTGCATGTGTATGCCAGGTGAACCAGATTACAAAAAGACGGGGGGGAGGAGGACACCGCAGGACCAGAGAAGGAGAGAGGTGGGCGATCGGGGCCATGGAGAGTCAGACAGAGAAAAAGAGAGAGAGTTAGAGAAACCCATTAAATTCTTTTGAAATATTAAGTAAATAGATCTATCTGTTTTCAAATACATTTCCCATTCCTGTGGTAAAAGACCTACTGTGCTGAAAGATTTAGTTCATTCTGGATTTCCACACGTGTGGACATGGACTGTGGACTACTCCAGATGGCTCTTCAGTTTCATCTACCTCACTGATCTCCTCATTTCTCCCGCAGAAGCACCAGCTCAGCCCACCACTTCTCCCTCCCCCCCCGGCTATTTTTCTAAAACTGTCCTCACCTGCAAAATGGAGATTTGTTTTGATACGGTACAAGTACCTGTAGCACATTTAAAATCCTTGTGTTTTTGGCTGTTGACAAATGAAAAGCACTGGAAAAACCCAATAACGTAATACCCTCAGAAGAAAGGGAGTCTGGTTAGGGTGCAGGCTGAACCTGCAGAAAACACTGCAGTCATCTGTTTTCTGTGTGGCTGCAGAGAGACACACTCAGGTGGACAGCACTGGGAGTTTTGTGATGCCCACCCATGAAATGCTATGACTAAGTTTAAGTAGCCTTTGGAGGGCCACTGTGACAGAGAGGAGAACATGAAATCGCAGTTAATAATGTAATTAGCTTTATGGCCCTTGGCCAAAAACAAAAAGTCATCAACATGATCCTGGCAGTAATGATTGTACTTTTACTTTGTGCATGTGTGTGTGTTTGTGTGTAGAGCACACATATTAATGTGCAAATTTATTACTCGGTCTGTGCGTGATAGAATGCAAATACTCTCCCATAAGACTGCACACATCTCCCAAATGATGCGTGGCCCCGAGCGTTTTCAGCCATGGCTGCTGCTCGACTGTGGACATGAAGCCTCCATTTTTGGCCCGAGAGCTTTTAAAGTTGGAGAGAGATTTTTTTTTCCATAGCTGTTTATGCTAATTAATTCAACCATTACCCTCTGTGTGTGTTGACTGTTTAAGTGGAATGGAAAGATTTATGTTTTAAGATAAACACAACATTAGGAAAAAAGGTACATGGTTCATTTGAACACGAGCGGTTCAGGAATGCTGAAGCAAAATGTGGTATCTGATGGCCAATCACATACAAACAAGCATGGTAGATTATTTTATAAGATGAAATTTCCACTGTGTCCCTCGCAAATGTTGGAAAATGTCAAACAATTGCCACTTTGATGTCTCTGTCGAATGGTGAAATACAGTAGGGTGTTAGAGAGCATCCACAGTTGTAGATGTTTCACTCAAACTGAGCTTCCTGGATTGTATTTTATGTCTCTCCAGTCATTAAAGAAACAAGGCTCCACCATACAGCCCCAATGCATGGATTTAATACAAAATGTTTTTTATCTTGAATGTCGCTTAGGAGTCCACAACTGCTTTTACGAATGAAAATTTGCACAATATCAAAGTTTTGACCTCATGATGGTGCTAGATTAAAAGCCAGAAGATCAAGTTATTCGCATTCATCCTTAGGTGGACATTAATTAATTTTTATGGCAGCTTCTCTGTTGGGCCGACATTGCTAAAGATTGTTCACTCATGTCTAGAAAAGATTGTGGATACAAAGCATGATTTAATTTTTGCATTTGCTGCAAGTGTTTTTGTCTTCTTTTTCCCGCTTGATAGTTTGTGATTCTGGCCAAGTTAAGTAATGACTTCACACTGCACTGCTCTTCTGCAGAGCACTAGCGTGATTTTCAGAAATGTGCTGGCACAAAAGACCAATTAATATGCATGTTGTTACTCAGATATTTATCGCCCCAGTAACACTGCCAGTTTATTACTGTGGTTGTGTTGTCTTTTTTTTTTCTTTCCTTATTGGTGTCTGAGGCCTGTCCTCCAGCATGGCCCACGGATACAGCAGCAGAAACAGCTGGTTGTCAGGGGTGACCACAAAAGCGAGCAAGCAAGTAAGAGAGAAAGAGGGATTTATTCTAGTTTTCTGAGTGACTACTCTCTGCTCATGGTGTGTGACACCCGGTTAAAATGTATTGAACTATTTATTCATCTAATAACTGCTTTTTTTCCCCTGTCTATTTTTTAAAGAATAGAAAGGGTTTCCATGGGAACTAAATGGAAGTGTTGTCATTGTTTAAGGTTTGATTGCTCCACCAGATTTCAGCACAGTGCCCATCATATGAATAGCTTCACCTGCCATGTAGTGTCGGAGCAGGATATTCCTATGTATCATACAAAAGATCAGACAACAAGGGGAAAAGAAGATTTTATTAGAGGTGCCCACAGTGTCCATACAGTACCTCCAGATATATTAAAAGGGCATACATACATACAGCATAAAAAAATCTCTGACGACTGAGAAACATGGTTTCATTGACAATATTATGATATGGCTAATATTTCCAAACATTATGAATAAATATCTCTTCAGTATCATCAACAAATATGCCAAAGTCAATGGTGAATTTACTCAAAGAATTTAAAATGTTTACTAACAAGCATTGTTTATATAATTATAATCTGTAGTTGCGTACCTCGAAATTTAATGAAGAAAACATGAAAAATATCACTACACTGACTGACACATTCCTTCAGTATGATGAACAGAGCATGAGTAGTTTATCCTGACATGACTCCACAGCTACATTTTTATCTCTGGAGCACAGCTCTCTACTTCATTTAGCATGCACGGGAATGTAAGTCCATTTTACACTGCCGAAGGCAATAAACTACACTGTCTATGCTCAGTGTAATTACAGTAAACAGGTGTCACCCACATGCAACAACGATTCAAGTTCACTGGTAAAGATGATTTGGATCAGACTGTATTTGCGCAGATAGTGTTCGTTTGCAAGATCGGTTCAGTGGTGGTCTTCTTGGGATTTATTGATAATAATAAAAATGTAAAATATACATAAAAAACTTTAAAAGCTGGACAGAAATCATGTAGCCAAACAACAGTGAAAATGGAGATCAGAGAATTTAAAATCAACGCCAGCAGGGGAAAACAGTTGGTGTGAGTGTGTGTTCATGTGTATCTCTGAGAGTGTTCGCGTGTCTTGTGACATCCACTTGTGCTTAAGTAGCAACGTAAAGTGTTTGTGAGACTGAAATAATGCCTGTTGTTTCCCCTCATTTAAATGCCCTCCACTGTAATTGGTGTAATCTGTAGGTTTTATCGAGTGCCAAGTCTGTCTTTATAATGTGCTTTTATGTGCCGCTGCAGAGCTGCCAGCCTGTGCCAACTGCGTCTCCTTACATGTGCCTGAGACCCCTCTACTTTGATGGTGATTGGATTTCGAAAGCATGCCCAGGCTTGGTATTTTCTGTGGTAGTCGTGTTATTTAGGACGTCTCAATGAGCCACATTAGGAGGCTGCTATACGTTTGTGCACTTGGGCAAAGGCTGCACCACAAGTTGTATTAATTTGTTCCACCCTACAACCTTGGGGCTGTTCTGCTCTCTCTAATGACTAAGCAGAAGTTGACAGAGAAGATAAAATAGCAGCTGCCTGTGAGAATACAATGTACAGCGAGATAACAGAAATGATCTTAAGGCTATAATGTGCTTTTGATCATAATTTACACATGTGGAAAACTCTGAATATCACTAATTAGATGTCATCTCAGAGGCAAAAGTTATCTGATAACTTTTCCTCTAGTCCAACGATGCCTGTGTGTACTTTTACTGCCATAAAAAAGAAAACTCCACTACAATCAACCTGCACATACATTTTCTGCAAAACAACACCCAATCAAGCTCAGACATCTACTCCATCAAACGGCAGCCGAACCAGTGTCGAGGTGAGTGGCATCTAGATAGATGTTGCAGTACGGCTTTTAAAATCAACTTCTAAATCAGCCACCATCCACTCTGAAACACGGCGTGTAATGAAAAATATTGATATTTTTTGGCATATGCTGAATGCACCGCCTCGAGAATTAATCATGGCATTGAGGAGAGTGCTCTCTCCTTGTCTGACTGCCGGCCTGCCTCTCTGCTCCACCTGTCTCATTCCCTCCATTTGCCTCCGTCCAGTGTCTCTATAACTCGCACAACCACATGATCAGATCAGAGCAGCCTGGTCATCTAAGTAATGGCTTTCCTTCTGTTGATTCCTCCTGGGTCTGCGGGCCTCCGTTCAGTGATGTATGCTCCATGCAACGGCACTGGACAGCTCATCTCTCTCAGCCACAGGCATCTCTGAATAAGCACATCCACCCTGGGCCAATCTCTGAAATGCACTTTGGGGCTGCTGCTGGCCCTGCACTGACATCCACAGAGGCAGAGAAGCACCATAACCATTTTAGAGTCATGTAATTAGGCTTTTGAGTATTAGTGCAGGGTTGAGGGGAGCGATCTTCTTTTGGCAGAGGTTATAGACTGACCTTTTCCCTTTTCTGCAGGGGAAGCCGCGTACAAAACGTAAGTTGCAAGTCTTGCGGCGGCATCAGCCACATTAGCCTTCATCTGAAGCAACGGGATTGTTTTCTCTCACACCCCCCCATGTGAACCCCTCATAGCTCCAACATGTGTTTTCTCAGTGTGCAACCGTTCAGTCTAATTATGCAGCAGCTCGCAGCTTCCCTCTCTGTCCCCGGGCTTCCACCCCAACTTCCGCCCTGCTTGGCTTGGTGTAACACCACACTCACGCCCATGGGCTCTCCCTGCTCACCCGTTCTTCAAACTCCTCTGTGACATTTTAGCTTCCCTGACACACTAAGAAAAACAGCCTTTCGACTTTAATTGAAAAACTGTCCAAATGTGGAGTGTGGCTTGAATATATGAATTACAAATGAAGCACTGAGGAAAAGCAAAGCCAAGTGGTCAGCCCTCAAAAACAACCGAAGCCCACAGGATATGACACTCACATAAATTATAAGAAATGGACTGCCAGTCTCTCTCTCTCTCTCTCTCTCTCTTCTCTTTTCTTTTTCCTCTCTCCTGATACTTCCCTGTTGTACCTTCCTTATTCCCACTGACATTCCCCAGACGTCTGATGGATATCAGACCATGTCCTCCAGGAGACATATTCCATTATCATGCTGCCACAGTGCTCATCCACAGACCCATCTCTCCTCTAATCAATGACCATGCAGCACAGCAGCACAGCAGGCAAGCGCAAATAAGACACACAGAGCGAAACCTCCAGTAAATAACCAAACCAAAAGATGAACACATGAGAATCAAAGGAAAAAAGTAATCTATACGTCAAACGACACAAAGCTGATTCCTTCAGATCTGCGCAGATCAATACAGATGAAAACCCGGCAGAGCAGCCCCAGCTGTGATGCCTCTTACCTGCGTGTCTCTGTGGTGGTCCTCCTCTCTGTGGCCGTGCTGGATGAAGACCCCCGGTCTACACAGCCATGCCCTCCTATATGGGCACGCATCTGTGGGGCAGATCAGAGGTCTGCCTTGTATCTGTCAGCCCGGAGAAGAGGAGGGATCAGGGATCAGAGAGTCCTCCCGGCTGGCAGCCCCGTCTAGTGCATCTCCTTGTGTCTCCCGCTCTCCCGGGTCATTCCAGCCAGCCCCTCAGCAACCGCAGAGGCAGGGAGCGAGCGTTAGGGGGGGATGGGAGGTGCTTAGAGGACTGAAGCGGACATGGAACGGCGAGCAGAGCACCTCCTCCTCCTCCTACATGTCTGACTGCAGCCAGTGGACATGCTACAGCTGGAGCCTCCGTCCACCTCCCGTTTTCTCCCTGTGCATGTGTGTGAGTGTGCTTTTTTTTTGGTGTGTTTGCGCGTCAGTGCTGGTTCTACTCTCTGCTGTGTGTGAAAACAGAGTCTCTTCCCCACACTGATAATGCTGCCGGTGGCTCCGAGATGCTGAGGCAGTGTGAGAGAGAGAGAGAGAGAGAGAGAGAAAGACAGAGAGAGAGAGAGAGAGCTAGAGAGAGAGGGGTGTGTGGGAGCGGGGGAAGAAGAATGGCATGGGAGAGTATGGGGAAGGTTGTTTTCCCTCCTGC
>JBAJHX010000053.1:15904045-15924176 GCA_037176925.1 Amniataba percoides | reverse complement strand
GGAGTGTGCATTAGCTATTCATGGTCAAACAATGGGTGTGAGACCCACCCAGCCACACCTAACGATGGTCGTCAGGATGTTCCCTCATGTGATGTTTTGATGATGGTAACGGAGAGCACGGTCTGATATGTTGGGCAAAAGTCTTCAAAATGGTTCAGTTGGGTTAAGATGTATCTGCTGTGAAGGCCATGGTGATTCGCATCACTTTCATACTCATCAGACCATTAAGAGACCTCTCATGCCCTGTGGATGGGGGCATTGTGCTTCTGGAAGAGGCCGCTCCCATCAGGATAGAAAAGTTTAATCACAAGATAAAGGTGATCATTTAGAACAACTTTGTGTTCTTTTGCATTTACCCTTTCCTCTGGGGGGACAAGAAGACTTAAACTATGCCAGCAAAATGCCAAATACAGCACAAGAGAGCCACTGGATCCCCTCAAAGTTTGTTGATTAAAGATGTATCTGATGCATTATGATAACAATTGTAGACTATGAAAGTTTAATTGGGAAAATGTGACTCCTGAAATGAACAGAATAGAACAGATGTATCACTCTGTTGGAGTTGTTTGAACTACAGAAACATTCAGTCTGCTCTGACTGTGCAGTGGTGTTACAATGGAGGTTCCTCCCTCACAAATAACCTAAAAACTGACACGTTCAATTGTAATTTGGAATTAACATTAAGTAGCAACAGCTGATATAGCCTGCCACTGGTCATCCAAAATAGAAAAAAAATGTAAACAAGGTAGGAGGCTGTCCTTGGATCTGACAATAATGAAACAGCAGTAGTAGGCGTACTATTGGTCATCAGCAATGAGAAAAGCATTTGATGGCAAACATCCTTGTCATGATATAAATCCAGTAAAAAGTTAAAATTGGCTGTACTGAACACTGATTCCAGGTGCTCCATCATGGACATTACAAACCCAGTCAAAGATCCAGACCTCCAAGATCCCAAATTACAGAAAGACACAAACACAACAGCCCCTGAAGGCCTGTGACAACTGACACAGATGGACAGTCAGACCATTTCCTGCACATTCACTCCAACAGTCGCTCTGCAAAGACTCTTCCTGGTGTTTTCGCATCTCTTTGCATCAAATCAGCTGCATTCAATTCAGAACACTAAGTCTTTATGACCAGGGCCAGGCCAGTGAAGAAAGTTTCAAAACCTTTCCCTCTTTTCCTCAGTTATCCAGGACCAACAGGTTTGTGTCAGTGGTGAACACTGGCCTATCCTGAATCATCCTGATCCAAACAGAACTTTAACAGCAACAGTAGCACAGTCTGTCACTTTGATGGAAACCCCCAACTGTCTTACCCAATGAAAAAACTTGGGCTCCCATCTCCTGTGAGGCAAGTAGACTCGACTTCCATGCTGGGGAATTGTCTGTCAAACTTCTCCATGCCACATTTAAAAAGGTCCTTATTTTAGTTGAAATTCTCCATGTACTTAACCAAGTAGCTGCATTTTTTGCACAGGCCAAAAAAATACTGAAATTAGTCCTCATAGTGGTTTGATTTGTTTAATGGAAAATTACAGATGGATGAGAAAAAAACATAAAATCAATTCTTTAAAAAACAGTAGCAATAATTGAAACTTCAAACCAGACACAGACCTAATACAAACCTTTATGTCCCCCAAGGCCAAGAATAACTAAACTGAGACTGTGTTACAAACACAGAACCAAGAGTCACCATATTCAGAAGACTGTAACAAGACATATGGGACACATGAAATGAAATTACATCATGAACATGTAATACCATCTGACTCACTTGAGACAAATTAGAAACAGTTTCAGTTGAGACAATGTGTACCATATTTTCCACTGAGATAAATAAAATATTCTTACTCTGATTATGATTCTGGTAAAAAGTTACTTGTTCTTCCTCACTAAAGAAAAATAAACAGACAAAAAGGTTCACCTCCCTCGCAACACACTCACAACTTCCTCAATGTGGGTTGAGCTACAGAAGAGACAACCAGAGAATAAAACAGTGCTACTTCAGTCTGCTGACATACCATACACTGAATCTGAGTTTTAAAAAAATGTCAAAGTCAAAGTGAAAATCGTCATCTACTGTGCTTTTAGCTTCACTCAGAGAAAATACCCTCCCTGTCAGAGAAGAAACTGTGCTGTCCTGTCTGCTGTGAAATCTTCACGGCTCCTGTGCTTTTGTCATGTTGCCACAGCTTCTGTAAAGACTTTCTGAAGTGCTGGTGAGTGGAGAAACAAAAGTGAGAGTGTCCACTTAGAGATTATCAAAGAAGTACCTTTAAACTTGGCATGAAAGAGTCTGTTCAAGACCTTACAGGACTCTACAGCTTCGGGGTGTCTTTGCAGTCTTAACTCTGAGGCGCTTAAAATCTTCAGTCTGAATCATCAGCAGTCGGTGCGTCACATCTGCACAGATGCAATAACACACACTGGCCACAGACCCAGAATTGTCGATGAAGCCGCACAGGATCACAAAAAGAAGCATCAGTGATCGGTGAAGCGCAAGAGCAGAGCAAGTTAAGTTAAATCCAAATCTGATCAGACAGCAGAACACATTAAGGTCCAGGCCCAAAACACTGAGTGGAAGATTGAACAGCAGTTTAAGATGGTTCACCAGTTTATAGAAGAGAAGGAGGATGCAAGGATGCTTGACCTGACAGAGAAAGAGGAGTAGAAGAGTTGGATGACGAAGGAGAAGATGGAGCCTTTAAGCAGAAAGACAGAAGTTCTTTTAGACACAGTCTGAACCACAGAGAGGAACCTGAACACGTCTCATTCCCGCACAAGGCTGCAGAGTAAAGGGCTCAGCAGCGCCACCTGCAGGATGATGCACCACCGCTCAAATGGGCTCCGACAGATGTGGGCAAACATCTGGTTAACTTCAAAATTTGGGACAAGGTGACGCCCTCCTTCGCCGCTGTGATTCTGGACCCGGACTCTGCTGATCTGCATCTCATCCTGTCTGGAGATCTGACCAGAGTAAGATGTGGGGAAATACAGCAGCTTCCTGAAAAACCCTGAGAAGAGTGAAGAGAGCTTTTGTGTCCTGCGCTCTGAGGGCTTTCACTCAGGGACTCGCGGCTGGGATGTCGAGGTCGAGACAATACAGGCTGGGCTCTGCGTCAAGATACTGACAGCGATGGTCTCTAACGGTGGAACAGAGCAGATACACGTGTCAGGCCAAGATGCCCAGTCCAGTGAATAATAATTCTCCATATTTGAATTACAACATGGAAAATACAAAACCACATTTTCATAAACACTTGCTGGACAAAGCGAGAGAAGCTGTCTGCTCTTTTCAGATAACACGTTAGTGACCCATCACTGCATGGACTGGTACCAGGTTGCAGCCGTCATTGAGAATCACTGACTCAAAAGAAGACGAGTGCATTCGAGTGAATTTAGGGATCTGTCTGGCACTGAGGAAATACTGATTAATTTTGGCAATAAGAGTGAGAACTTAAAGGAAATTGAATAAAAACAATTTTCTAATAGGTCTGAGATATATAACTTAAGACACTGGGCTATTCGGTTGGGTTTTCCTCCTTATTGCAATCCAAAGTAAAATAAATATATAAGAACATGGTAAATTGTATGATATGAAGAGTATTTCATAAAAGTCTGTCTCAATAACATATTGCATTTTCATACATGGTGTCTCTGCATTACAGGTTTGGCATCCTTTGAAGTGGAATGTATTCTGTCATCTAATTCAGTTTGATTTGATTGCTTCCTGTTTTAGATATATACCACTCTGTACTGTCACTGTTTTTTTTTTTCATTCGGCCATTTTATTCAATATTGAAGCTGCTCAGTGAAACTTTGCAAAATTGAGCACCTTTAGCACATTTCTTAGAGGGTTTCAGTCTGTGTGCACTGTATGCAGTTTGCTTCATGCCTGTCTGCACAATCTTATATGCTTACAGCTCGCTGTCAGTAAATATTGTGCAGCAAGTATTGGACTGCAAGAGAGCCCCAAGCCTACAAAGAACCTTATTTAAAACTGTGAAGGGGTCGACTGGATTCTGAATGTGTGATTACAGCACAGAGTCGGTGTGGCCTGTGCTGGTGGGGCCTAATGTGAAAGCTAAAAATCCCTGGCGGTGCCCCATGTGTACTTAAGCGAGTTTGCTGAATCAGACTTATGCAAGTATATCTGATGGAAAAAGTAAGAGAGATGGAGGAGAAGAATACAAAAATTTTCGGTAACACTTCACATTACAGCCTTCAATTTATAGCTTATGTTTTAGTATATCTGACATAAAATATATTTTCTGGGACAAACATGCAGGAACAGTATAGAAAGACAAGAAGTTAAAGAATAATGAGATAAGGACGGTGTCAAAGATGCACGTTAAACTAAATTACACTGAAAGCTTTCTAATAATCACAGGGTGCTGTAATATTTTTACTGGGTAATAAGACAGGACAGTGGGGAGAAAGGCTAACAGTACTGATATAACAATGAAACTACATACAGTATAATTTATTTTAAAGTGATGACAGTCTTATATAGAAATGTACAATGCAAACCATTTTAATTATGGAGTAATATTGAATGTTGATATAGTGTACACTTTTACTGGGAGCAAAACTCAAGGCTAAGCCTGAGAGAAATGTGCACACTATGGGTATGAAATAAAATGGCTTTATTTATACAACATTTTATATATGTCTTGCATGAGCAGCATGTGTGAGTAATTCCAGTTTAGGAAATGTTTCTTTTTAGTGACAGTCCACTATCGTCTGATCTCATTTTGTAGTTTCAATATTATTATAATCTATTATAATCTGATTTTAGAGTGACTTCGTAACATCTGTCCAGAGACTACAGATGAAAAATTTCCTCTTGGCTCACTCAGGTGCTTTCAAAGATGTATTTATTAATGTGCTCTGTCCCTGTTAAATAAACCAAAAAATACATTTGAAATAAATCAGGGATGTGAGATTAATCTCCTAAGTGTAGTGCAAGGCTGCAAAACGAAGCATTTTCTTGTTTACCCTCCTTTAACTGTAATTACATTGTAGTTACAGAGTATGTGGGCTGTAAAATAAAGCGCTCACTTGTTTACCCATTTTTCACTGAAGCAATTGAAATGCTGACTGGAATATTTAGCATTGCTTGTTCCAGTATAATCAAAGAACATAATCCCCACAAAGCAGAAAACAGAATGTCTCACAGATGCCAAAAGTGTAAACATTAAGTAGAAGATCTGTTCACAGCTTTCTAACTCGCTCTGACATATTTCATAATGCTCCTCTGACACTGAATGACATTTGTGTCATTAAGCGACAATGAAACGTTTCTTTAGCTGATACATTTTTTCTTCTTCAAGTGTAAACAATGAAAGATGACACACTACAACATATAATAAAAATGATAATTTCATGATTTCGTATGTACACATTAATTAAAAAAGTGTCATTTATTTCTCCCTCATAAATGCTAATCTGTTACCTGCTTATTTACAGGATTTATTCCTTTTTATTTACCAGGTTACCCAAGTAATTTATACTCTGTATGAAGAAAATATTGATATTGATGCTGAATACATAGAATTGAATATTTTCTTTATTTTCTTTAACGTACAGTCATTTGATTTAGGACTTATTAGCAAACATACAAATTCTGAACATCAGGTTGTTCAGTTTTCTTCCAGTAGACTAAATGAACATTTACACAGGGCTTCACCATGACAATTGAGGAAAAAAAAAAGTCATTGCCATTACACTCAAGAGACCATCCATGTTTAGTTGGAGTACACGCGGGTCCACACTGACATACAGAAGGAATCCCAACAAATCCAAAGTTCAATCAGCGGTGACCTTGCCAGAGAGGATGCAGCAGCCGCCTGCGTGAAGGAAGGTGCTGATTGTGATCGTAAGACTTGAACGTCTTTGATCTCAGCAGCATTCAGGCTTAGCCAGTGAATTAACCCTTTGATCTCATCTGATCCCCGCGGTTTACAACGCTGTGCAGCCTATATTTACAGTACACACGCGCCTCACTGCAAGACAGTAGCTCCATCATCGCCGTCATTGGTCAAATTTGCACTGCAGATTTAAGTACACATGTCAGTCTGCCTCCCCCTCCCCAACATCATTTTCAGGGATCAGGTGTTATACAGCTCGTCGTTGGCGGTTCTGTGCATCGATTGGATTTCATGAGCGGCTGAGTAATGAAAACAAAATGAGAAATAAGACAGTTAACACCCACATTGACCCGGGGCTGAACTAACATGACACCCTGCTGTACTGCCTAATGACATATTGACTGTTTTGATTACGCCGAGACAAAACCTGAAGTGAAACCTTAAAGGAAAAACAAAACAAAAAAACAACAACACAGTGGTCTCCTTTGTCCACCGTGGATGTGAACGAGGACATCTGTGAAAAAACTGCTATGCATGAGAGGTTTGCTGATTTTCAGCTCTTTTCAAATAATGTTATTCTGCGCTTCAAAGAGCCCATTTATTTCCCCCCATTTCCAAGGGAAATATAGCACTTCTATTATTAAAAGGCAAACAGGAGCGCTCACACTTCAAGTCTCTAAATGTGTGATGGGAACTGCCCTCAGTGGTTTTTAGTATGTGTAGCAACTGACCAGTTCATTAGTATTTATTTTGAGGTTGACATTTTCGGTGCCAAAGGTGCAATAATCATAAAAGAGGCATATTAAGCTTTATTTGTTTATTTCTCTCTTGGGTCTCTAGGAAGACGCAAATGTGCTTAGAAATTTGGTTCATGTCCTAAATGCTAAATGGACATGATAATGGACATAATGAGAAAATCTGATGGAGAAGACCTTTACATACTGTATATATGGTTGTCTGTTTTACATGTATGGTCATTGTTTGTCTCCATATTTATCCCCAAGTTGATCACGTATCACGTCTGGTTCATTGTCTGACAATAGTGCTGCCTCATTTATTGTCATTTTTTTCCAGCACAGCTGTGTTCGAATCAATTCGGAATTTAATTAAGTCAATTAAATTCAATTTACATGAGTTAGGTTCATATCACTTCTGTTCAGTTAAATTCAAATTAGCTCATTATTTTGTAATTTAACGAGTGAAATTTGGTTCGCAGACAGAATTTACAATAACAACAACACGCATTAAAACAACACAACAAGACAACAACTGCAGCTCACTCTTTCGTGATTTGTTATGTTTAGTTTTCAGCAATTAGAGGGGACAGCCTGCAAAGCCGTCAGTGTTAATGGCTTTTCTCAGCACAGGCGTGAGTGAGATTTAAACTCTGCATCGTTCACACCTGTACTTGTTTTTCTACCTGGCTCCCCAGTCACTCTTATTGGCAGTGGGGTACAAAAGGAGCCTTCAAAAAAAAAACAAAAAAAACATAGGGACATACAGAAACACAGTGTACTGTGTTGAAGCTTTTTGTTTCCTGCTGGGTTTGTCCACGCCTTTTCAGTTATCCACCAAATCCCAGCGAGTCAGAAAGAACAATCATGCAGTTCAGTGTGTGTGTGTGTGTGTGTGTGTGTGTGTGTTTAAGGTTAAACCAATTGTGCTGCACTAAAGTGATAAAAGCATATGGCTGAAGGCACTGTCCTATGAAAAGAGGAGTCAGCCCATGCTGTCCACATTAACAGACAATAGACATGATATCTCCCCCTGTAGGTCTTAACCCAGCAGGCATATCAAGGACTTATTATCATGGGAACGAGTCTAAAAATAGCCCTTACAGCCCTTGGGCCTCCAACCAGTCAAAGAGCAGCACATTTAAAAGACAAACACAAAGCAGCCATGTTAGTACAGAACCTTAAGCTCCAGGGTAACGGATCCATTTGAGAGACTTTTTGAACCTACATAAAACAATCTTTCACCCGCTCCCTTTTGTCAGAACAGCAGGGGATCTGTTTATTACTGATTAAAATTGGCTCGCTTGCAGAGTTGAATTCACACTGTAGCCTGACAAACGCTGGCTAAACTTCCTGTCAGTAGATGAATCAGCTACAGGAGTCTAGAAAATAAGTACAGGGGCCTGTATGGCAGCTATACATGTGTTTTTCATCATTGTTAATTATTATCACAAAATTCTGATCTTGATTTTTCCAGATACATTGTGAAACTTTGTTGTCTTGTGATCGCAGTTACAGCGTCTCGTCACGTTGAGATAATGACAGAAGTTTCTCAAAATCACGGCTTAAATTAGGCAAGGGATCTTTGGTGAGATGATCAAGTTCTTTTTCTTTCAGGACGTCGCTCAGCTTCGTGAAAAGTTGATCATTAAACGCACAGCAGCAGACAGTCAAGTCTCATTTCAGCCAAATGACCTCAGCAGTCCTGCGCGCAGCCATTGTTCCACACGCTTTTTAACTCCTCTAATCTCACGATCCTGACTTAATTATCTTGTTATCTGTAGATAAAAAATTAATGGTTTTTCAAGGTCACAACTTCAGTTTAATTGCTGTTGCCTTCATGAAAGGCAACTGCAGCAGACCCGGTACTGGAGACACACTGTAGATGGATTAAAGTGGAAATGACAGTCAGACGGCTGATCATCACATTAGATTTTACATTCATCAACATTTGACACTGAGATTGTAACAATTAGTTTCCAATTAGTTTCCCATTAAGTCATGATCTCAAGAAAAACATTACGTTACATTAACGTAACAAGATGATTAAATCTTCGACCACAGGAATGCAGAGTTTGAGATCTCTCAAAAATGAAAGGTCTTCTCTTGAGATTTTGACCACTACCAGTGCTGTATGTTTCAATGAGCCGGGCCTTTTACTTGCAGAAGTAAAGTGATGCAATTTCTTCTTGACTGCAGAGTAAAACATCTGCATTTTTGATGGTGGTAATGTACAAACATAAAAGAAGAATAAGAGCATCACAAGCCGAGAATGTATGGACTGAAGTTTTAAATAAAGCCTGATGCAGGGTAATATAAATATGTTCAATACCTCAAGGATACACACAGAATTTTTCCTTTTGTTTCTTATGATAAAAACTTCAAGGGGTACCTTTAAGCTGTGAAAACAAGAGAAAGGCAGATATAAACAATGATGGCATTTGATGTCCTTAAGAGGTTCACAAGAGACTCTGTTTGAGCCAAGCTCAGAGTTTTATGGTTTTTAAATGGTTGTTTTGTTTGTGAGAAACACTACTTTTCTCGGTGCAAAGCCTCCTTTATCTCAAAAGTATTGTGTTGTTCCTAATTGTTTTTGTAACTAATGACCTGATCATGTTTAGTTTTTTCTTTGTGACTAATAATCTCATTGACGTTCATCTATTCTGTAATTAGAAATTGTTTGAAGGGCCAAAGGCAAACTCATCAGTCAGCAAACACTCTGCCAAGATCTGTTTCTTTTGAGCTGAATAGTGCTTGAAAACACGTTCTTTTAATCATGTGTACTCTTCTCTGAGAGATCTGGCCTGAGCTGTCATTTCCACCTTCATCTCTGGCACTGTCTTCCCATTGTTCTTGCGGCAGACGTGTTCATGTATGCCAGCGGTATTTAACTCAGAATAACGATCTAAACGCTCGAGGTACAAAACCAAAAGGCAGACTCAAGTCCCCTGTCACAGTCCGTCAGCCTCCAATACCTTCAGTCGATGTAAACCCGTCTGACTTGAGCCATCTGCCTGGGCCTGCTACCGGGACCATCACTGTTTACCTCCGGGCTCTGCTCTTTGTTCCTCTCACATAAAGACGGTGATGTCACTTGACCTTTATTACTCCGTTTCTGGCCTTGAATTAGTTAGTACTCTTGTGGAATTTCCCTTCGGGCCAGTGTAGCTCTAACTATGACAACATAAATCCGAGGTCATTGAACTGTCCCGCGGTACGAATCCTGTCATCTATGAATAAATGACTGTGACAAGACAGAGGGCGGCCTGTCTCAGCAGTAGTTAGAAATGGGTTCAGTGTGGACGTGCTGTGAAATTACTGAGAATTGTGGGGATAACTGGGAATGAATGTACCTTAATGGGAAGCACTTAAAATTAGCATTTTTCAAGTGGAAGGTGTTATTTTGTGAGCGTTTTATGATTCATGCACTACACTTTTTTAGCACCCAGAAGAAAATGGGGCACTCAGCAGAGGGTGACCACTAAGAAGCTGAAATTATTCTAATTATTTATGAAGAAAACAAGAGTCACTTCACTGAGCGCAGAAGGACTCTTGGTTTCTTTCTGCCACCACCGGTAAGTGAGGGAGGCACGTATAGATATCCCTGAACAGCAAAGTGTTTTGATGATCTTGCTGTTGAGGATAGATTTCATTTTATTTCTCAATGGCTCTGTACAGTACAGCAACAAAGGGAGTCCTGTTACAGTCTATTAATATGTTGTCTGATGAGATAACGTTGAATATCTCCCATCCTTTATAATAGGCTGTTTTTGTTTGGCTAATTGGATTAAAATAAGCTTCTTTTTTTTTTTTTAAATCTATACATCATAATTTATTATGTTTGAGTTTGCTGTCATCAGATTTCTGATTAGCCTGTATGGGTTGGGCACCATATGGTGTTAGACACTCCAATGAATAAATACCATGAATCAAATCAATCACTCAAAATGTCCTTTGCAGTGTTTAATTGTTTGTTACAGTGTTTAATTTGCAGAGAAAAAGCACAAAAGTTTATTTTGCTCAAAGCTGTGCGGCAAATCTGCTTTGTAGGCCTTTTTGACTCATCCTAATACAAAGCACAGGTTACCGATAGCAACACATTGGCTCTGTTCTATTAAAGTGAGCTGTAGCAGCGGTTCAGCCAGCAAAACTAAAACTTGCTAAACAAAATTCAGCAATAACTCAGTTCATTTCATCTGGGAGGAAATACAAAACCTTATTTTTCAACCTGTGATTCGACATCTTCTAAGGTATTTCTGTGGCGTACAGCTTGTACACCGAGGAGGAGAAAAACCGTGTAGCTATGTTTGTGGTTCTGTTTCTGAAAAGGAGCACAGTTTGTGAAAATACTGCATTTAAATGCTGTTTTAAGATAATGGATGCAAACAAAAGTAAATGGTAAAAAACCTACCTCAAAGTGTGGGTTGGATAAAATCACATGGTGTATGTAATTTCATATTGTTTTATTTTTGTTGATTTAATATGCAAAGTTATTTAGCAAGTATATTGGAAGACTAAAAGTTCTAAAATAGCCAGACTTTTTCTTGTCATCTAATTAATCAAATACCAAATTGATCGATATATAATCGATCACACTGATGCAAAAACAAATCCCATATTTATTTCAGATTGCCATAAACAGTAATTTCAATTATTTTTGGAGCAATACATAAAAACTTTGTTGAGGAGGAGCGCAAATGACCCCTGCTGTAACTATCGAATGTTTGGGTTTTCCACTGAGAGAGGAGCTTAAAGGGATTGTTGAGACCGTGGAGGTCTTGGCTTACAAAGTCATTTGAAACGGATCACTCTGCCCTTGAATGTGTGGGTGGGTGTATATGTCAGCGCATGTTGGAGAGCCTGTTTGTTTGTGTGCACGTGTGCTTCTCTGCAAGCGTCCTTGAATTTTTTTAACAGTCTCGCTCTCTCTTCGTCATCAGCAGCAGCAGCTCCCAGCTGAATAATGTAAGTCAGTCTCAGGGGATGGTGAGACAAATGTGCAGTGGATCACAGAGTCGTGCAGTACACAGTACAACCACGGTTAGGATTTTTTTTTTTTTTTTGGCAGGCGAGGTGGGAGGAAGTGTATTGTCATCTGTTCTAATCCAGGAGCCATTACCCTCTTATTACTGCCCCTGCCTTTTGTTTCTCAAAGTATTTTCACTTCACTCACACAATTATCCTCCTGTCTCCTCGCATCCTGCTCCCTCCTCTCCTCTCATTAGCCGAGAAGGCAGCCTTAGTTTAGGGTAACAAGTAGAACATTTTGTGTGTTTGTGCTTGGCTGGGTGAGTGTTTTTGTGGGTGCGTCTGTTTACATGTGTGTTTCATTCCCTCGAGTCTCAGCCTGCTGGCCAGTTGCAGGGCTGTGTCTTTAAAAGCAGCTCATTAGTGTGTCCACTTGGACTCCAGACAGCTCTTTCTTCTTCTACAGCTGGTTCTGGGCACATTAGGCCAATGATGCTCTCTCCCTCTAATGGAGCAGAACGAGAGGGCCAGCGCTGAGCTGCTCCTGTTTGCTCTCCTATTAATTATCCTTCCCCAACCAACTTAAACTCCTACAGTCCCATACGCATGTGGAAGCTTTGTAAGCCTTTCTTTAACATTCACATCAGCGGCAATGCGCTCGTCTGATCCCCAGAATACGCTGACTGCGGGACTCTTTTTATGATGTGCTCTTTTTAACTAGTGCTCTGTGTTGGCAAAATGTGGTGCTTTCTTCCTTGGTCTGCGTTATGAGAGCCCACAAGGTGTAGAAAATGACTGTTGACTGTTGAATGTGGCAGGTTTGGGACTCGTGTTGCAGTTTGATTTCTTGCTGACGGTAAGCTGCAAGTTGTGTCCAATGGATTTCTAAATTTGTTGTGCTCTACAGAGCTTTTGCATGGGAAGAGCGTCTGCGATAAACACTGCTGTCTTTGTGTTTCTGATTTTGCATCCGCCACATCTTCAAATCAGTTATGAGATAATGACAAAGTGCAGCTCTCTATCAATTCTGTGCTTGCGAGAACAATTTTAAACATTTTTTTTGCTCCATATCAGCACTCCAACACCATCAGTAGACTTTCCCATCACATTTCTCTGCACAAAGATGAGACCACAAGCACACTAATAAAGAACCATCCAAGTCCTCTAGAACTGACAAAAACATTAAAACATGATAAAAACATTATTCACCTCTCTTTTTTCCAAAGCAGTTGAAAGTCAGCACAAACATATGATCAATGGCTTTCCAAACATTTAAAATGATCTGATGTGCTGCTACTACCATCATATAGTTGACATTGGTATTGCTTTATGTTGTAAGTTGTAATGTTTTGTCATTTGTTTTACTCTCTCTCTCATTTATAGACATTTTTTCGATTTCTTATAATTATTCAACACTATGATGTATTTTCTCTTTAAATCAAAGACTCAAATACTTTCCCTCCATTTCTAAACTTACAGACATGTCTATCCGATGCTTTGCTCAGTAAGTCATTCATTTTATACCACAGTTTTTGATAAGTATTACATTTATTTATAGAGCATTACTCAAAGACACTTCACAGTTAAAAGTGGTCAAAAGATGCAACACATAAAAACATTACTGAAACTGAGACTGAAGCTGAGAAACAACACAGATTAGAAATACAAACTAGATGCACACAACAATAATCACATTTTAAAAGCTGCTCAGAAAAGGTGAGTTTTGACTGAAGATTTGAACAGATCAGTGCAGTCTGCTGTGTTTGGGGAGAGAGATCCAGAGGGAGGGGGCGTCTGTGAAGAAGGCTCTGTCGCCCCAGGTTGAGTGTTTGGTCCTGAATGTAAAAACTTAAAGTGCAGACTCCTGCACTGCTGAAACTTTGTGACTATTACAATGTTCTCCTTTTTACTCAGTAACAGACGATTCTTTATACAAAACGCTGCTGACAAAATGTTGTACTTTCCATTCCCCTCGCACACTGGCTGCCAGTTCCTGCCAGATTTGAGCTGAAGGTGCTTTTCCTTAATGCAACATTACATGAACCCGTTTCCTACTCATCCTCTCCCTGTGATTGCGAGAGTCTGACTGTTTACATGACCCAGCAATTAAAAATAAAACTGCTGGAAGCTGAAGTTTTTCTTCTAAACTAGTTTCCTTTGGAGTTGATTCCCTTTTGTGATTATAAGGGAAACAGTTTGTTCATGTTTTTTTATAGTGAGAAATATACTTTGTGTTGAACTCTCCCAGTTTATGTTTTTTTCATAATTGTGCCTGTCTGTTTGTTTTGAGTGGGAGAGACTGCTCTGTGTAAGGGTGCTCCTCCACCTCCTCTGTATTTCAGACTGCATGTGCACCTGAGTATCAACAGCTTCTGCTGGTATGGTAGTCATTTATGGCATTTTTCTATTGCCCCCATGATGGCCTTGTTGATGATGATGATGAAAATCACTTTAGCCTTGGGGCTGCCCTTCCTGCTCTCCATCAGTTATTTTTATGTGTATTCTGTGTGTTTTGTTTATGTTTTATCTTCCTATTAAAAAGTCATCTTTGCTTACCTTCCACTTGAATTGCATATCGGACCTCTTAGCTCCGCGGCCTCTTCCATCTTTCTGTAGGTCAACAAAGTGCAAAAACAGCTACAATTGGAATGAGAGGGAAAAATGCAACACTTACAAACACAGTTTTGGCACTGTGGCAGCGCAGAGTATGTTGTTGAATAGAAACAGACCTTCAGTTAAGATGCAGACCCACCTGACTGAAACCTAAGCTACAGGTTCATCTGACACTACGTGGTAAAAAGAGCTCAATGCTTTCTGCCAAAAGCTGGCAACTTTGGTGGGAAAAGAGGTGCAACAAAGAATATTTTCTCCGATCCAGCAGAGTTATTGTGAAACTGGGAGAATATATACAGAACAGATTGCAACTGTTGGTTAGTAACTGAGCCAATTTGCTTTTTCCAGCAAGACTTTAATGGGAACTTCTTGCTGTTGATATTGATGCAACTGTGACTAAGTCCTGAGAAACATGACAAACATAAGAATGCTTTTCCCCAGACTAACTCTAATATACAGGTTTTGCATTTTATACACACCACTGAAGGGGAGTGCATGACAATATAAACAATGCCCGATTACTGAGCATGTTGCTTGAGCATATTAAGTGTAAAAAGCCTTAGTTGGTTGTGTCAACACCGAATAAGCTACAGCATAGTAAAGGAAAAAGAAAGCGACTATGTGATTGGACATTCTATGTCCTTGCCTCATGAGAATATATAATTATCATCTTAAAGAAGTACCTTTGAGGGTAGGTAGGTAGTTTTTTTTTTTTAATGACCTGCCATCACTTTGACGGAGAAAGCAAAGAAGGCGGCACCTTTGAAGGCCAGATGTAATGCATGTTCTTTAATCAGACAACAGACTTGCATTCTGTGTTATTCTTAGAGAGGGAGAAAGAGACGGGGATTCATTTTTCATGGAGCTATTTGATTTGCACATTTGCCTTTCAGTGATTCTCGGTGGCATGTGAAAACCCCGAGTATATTTCAGCAACTGAAAGCTCAGCATGAATAAGTCAACAGTGTCAAAGTGTTTATTTATTCATTTATGAATCCCTCCTCGCTGATGCTCCTCAGCAGCATCCCTCAGTGGCACTGCATCATACAGTATGCTTTTGTCTCAGTGCAGTCAAATAATAAAGCATGTGTGCATTGTTTCAGAAATGTGTTTTTCTTTATTCCATATTACATAACCTTTGTTCTGTTTGTCAGCTTCTAACCTGTCATCTCTCTAACCTCATTCTAACTCCACTTTCTGTCCCCTAGACTAATAATTGCCAGAAAAATATCACTTTTATATAATTATTCACAGTTACAGCATAAAATGACTGAAATCTATGTCCTTCAGACAATCCAAATAGGAGTCTCAGTGTGTTGTGGTAACTCACAGTTGGCTGACGTTGACGTTTTGGCTGCTGTTTCACTCCTTAATATTTCACAAGCTGTTGCTAATCCAATTCTTCTTCTGGAATGATTCATATTCTCACTGCCGCCTGAGCAGTTTGGCTCTCAGGAGGTAAAAAAATGCTTATAATAGGAAATAACTGGTGTGTTGAATGGGGGATAAAGGGTACTAGATTTTACTGGGTATATGCAGTGGCAATATACTCGGGTTTGCTAAGTCAGCACTGCTAAAAAGTAATATACTTGATTTGGACAAAGAATTATAATCCAGCAAATACCTGTGTCATACATACTCATCCCTGGCAGCCAGCAGAAATGCCAGCTGACAGCTCATTTATGTGAATGTAGAAGAGGAAAAAACAAAATGACAGCTGAGCCAGTGGCTCATCTGTGAAAATAGTCGTCTGCCTATCCTTATTTATATGGCTTCTGTCAAGTTAGAGAAACATTTTCTGGATGCTGAGAAGCATTTTATCCCAGCGACATGTTGATTGTTTTTTAAAGAAGCAGGAAAAGCTACACCTGCTTCCTGCCCACAAATGCCCAGTTGGATTTAAAGCAGCCACCTTTCAGTGTCCTTCATCTCTCAGAGGTGATTGTGCCCGTTATCCAAAGACCCTGTCTGATGGCTGTGGGTACTCTTAGACACTCTGGACTCCTTAGCTTGAAAACACCCTTTTGAACACTTGCTACTACCTTGGATGTTATTGACATCACTGACAACAGTGCTCAGACCACTTTAAAAAGAGGAGCAATGCATCCATTTTAACTTGCTGCTGAAAATCTATATTCTCTCCTCGCTTCAAAGGTTGAATTATTATTGCACAGATCCATTTGTCCGTGAAAATGATCAACATTTACCACTCAAAATAGGTACCCCGTTTATGTAACATATGTAATAATAATACTATTTTGAAATAAATACAGCTACAATCAGTAGCCAGTCAGCTGATTAGTAAGATAATCCACAGCAGTTGTAATATTAAATTGAAAGTTTCAGTCATTTTTTAGACAAAAATGCCAAAGCCTTTTTGTGGCTTCTTCAATGTGAGACTTTGCTATTTTTCTTTGACATATATGATAGTAAAGTGAATATGTATGCAAGGTTTGGATTGCTCGTCAAATGAAGCAAGCAGTGTGATTATATGTGTGCATCATTTGATTACTTCATTAATCAAGATAATGATCGTCTGATTGTCAGTAATGAGAATACACATTAATTGCAGCCCTAGAAATAAAGCTTGTGTCTACTTTGAAAGGACGATGCTGATGACGGTGCTAATACACTTCCAAGCAGCGTGGATGTAACCTGAATAACTCTGACTTAAACCCCAGTGGTCCATTTTTATTAATATCAGTGGTAAATTAAATACAGTCAGTAAGTTGTAAGAATTACAAGGATCTCTGATTGCACTGAGATTTTCAGCTAATTGTTTAGGGCTCACATTTAATATGACAGTGACAGACCTCACGACATAAAAATGAGGAAAAAACTTTTTCTGACACACCAGCTCAAACACCGGGTCACTATATTGCTGACGGCACTCATTAGAGCACATCTCCTCCTCTACTGCCAAAACACAGTAACACAGAGATGCAGCCTTGACTCACATTTATGAACGCTCTGCAAATAAACACCGGCTCATAAATCAGACAATCAACACAAAAGCAATGATGCAGAATCAAAGCGAATGGCTATGTGCTTCACTGATTTTATTTTGTTGTATGCCACAGTAACATTTCCTTGTTTTTCCAAGAATCCCCTATTGTGTGGGGGAAAAAAATCATAAACCCCGGCAGATTCTGACAGCCGAGAACGTAATTGCACATGGCAAATGCGTACAAAATTTATTTTGTTTCCAGATACTGCAGTGTGCACTGACAGTGAACCGAGAGGCAGGTTCAACACTGTGGCGATACAGTATGGCTGCTAATTTGGAACAAAGCAAACAAACAGCAGGTGTAAGAGCTCACAAAGAGTCAATACAGGAGTAAATAAGATACAGATTTTTCTAGTCTTGCAGTGGTGTGCGGCGTTTGCCTGTGTGTATTTCGTGTGTGCCCGCATCAGAGTGTGTGTTATAGGCTGGGGAAGGCTTTGAGGGCTCTGTTTTCTTCCTGCCAACATAGCTGTTTACGTTGCTGCGGCGATAATTGGATCAGACTTTGCTTATTAGTGCTGTATTGCAAATAGGTGCCATATTTCCAACAAGATCCTGCTCGATATATAAAAACACGAGGCTGTGTTTTGTTTACCATCACAAGTAGCGACTGAGATCCAAAAAGCTGCCATATTGTAATGACGTGCAGAAATACTTACTGAGATACGGAATTGGTTAAAAAACAGACACACAAAAACACATACACACAAAAAAACACTGAGACGCCTGAACACCTCAGAGACCAAGACCTATCACATTATCTCTGTTCTGTTCTCCCCACAGGCAGTACCCAATAGCTTTGCTTTCAGCGTCTTGGCAGCTTAATCAAAGGCAGAAAGTCCATTGTGGGTTTAGAAATGTGCAGGCGTGAACAGACAGCGCAGCCTTCTCTTTACCTGTTGTGTCTGACTTGGAGAAAAACAAATAACATTGAATTTTGTGACTGAAAAAAAAGACCATGTCCATACCAGGAAAAGCCAGCACAGGTCATTTTTTACTAACACACAAAAAAACCCCACCAACGTTTACCTGACAAAGATCTCATGTGGCTGTGCCAATCATGGCCGGCTGTAAAGGTAATGTTACAGTGCCAATGAGCGCAAAGGTTAGACACAGAGATTTATGTTCACATGTTCTCTCCTGCTGAATTTCAGCTGACATCAATTGGCAATAAGAACTTTACTTTGAACTAACTTCAACCAGTGCAAGCTCGACTGGATAAAATGCGTTTCCAACTTCTGATTAGGAGGTCGGCCTGGTGTCTGACCTGCAGTTCAGATTGATCTCATGCACCAGCACCTGCTCATGACTAATTGGGCTGTTTGTTTCCACTTTAACCACATGTTCCCCACCTCTCCGACGCTGCAAAGAGCTGCTCCGATGAATCGCTGTGAAGTAATTTAACCTATGATGTGATCGATCCGACAGATCCTGGTGCATCTTGTCTCATTATTAGTGTAGTTACTGGATGACGGTTCATCAAATATGTGGTTTTACTCTGCGATGTAGCACCGCTGCTTGTTTCCACATAAATGTAACATTTTCACTCTTTTGGCTCTTTATTTCAGGCACTTCTCTGTAAAGTGCTGCAGGAAACTCTGACTGGTGAACGAGCCTTTTTTTTTTTGAGTTGTCAGGTCAGAAAGTTGTCATATAAATCTTCTTCTGAAATGGTCATTCGTAACGGCATAGACAGCTGATGTCAGGCTGCCGATACAGGCGGCACCTCATGCAGTATAATTACTGTTTACCATTAAGATAATGTTATTTCTGTCTCCTCCTTCAATTGATTGATTGAATCTCTGTCCTCCCAAACAGTTGTCAGCACTCTGGCTCTTAACATCAGATTCAAATGGGCTTTTCCTCAGATGTTGTTCTTTTTCTTTAAGGCTGTGTAAAAATCTATAATGCATCCCCTAATGGATCATTGTGCCTCTTGGTCTTGTTTTAGTGCATTTTTCCTGCCATGCCAGGACCAGCTACTTACACTCTTTTCAAAACTGCATTTCTTTTTTTTGTTTGCTTTTTTGTTCTCTGTCATTCATCAATTTCACTATTTGAGTGTTATAGAAAAGAGAGAACAATCAGGGATTTTGCTCATTACATGTGAGACCTTCATTTTAACGGGAGCCAGATGCTTTCATGGCAATGATTACAGATGTTTGTCTCAATTAACTCACAGCTCCACTTTAGGAAACATGGGAATACTGTGCAACACCATTCAAATTAAATCTAATGCGCTGCCTAATTACAGAATTTATTTTCCATTCCTTCACACTCACCTTCAACTTGATCACAGGATTCTCTTTATTCTCCACTTGGGATAGACAGAGTTTCTGGGAAATTCAATTAGCTAAGTGGGAGATACCATTCTTTAACTACATATGTGCCTGGCCCTGATTCAATTTATTTCTCCTCCTCTAGGCACTGAGGTATCTCTTTATTTCTCCATTTGTATTCAACAGTTCAATCCCAATATTACACTATATAAATAACATTTTACTATTTCATTATATGATATTTCACATCATGTTTATCTTGTAACTGGGAGCTAAAAAGACGCTGTCTTATGGGATGGAGCAGGATCCAGAATTCGGCTGGTTGAAAGAGGCTTTTGTCCAAGGCTCATGTTGGACGAGGGAGAGAGGAGGCTCTAGAGAAAACCATCGAGAGCCAAACAGACAGAGACAGAGATTAAAAGAGTCTTCACTGCCACAGGCCTTTAATCATGAAACTCATAAAGAGCAGGAAACAGCAAAGTCCCATGGTTCTCCACCATTCTGTTAGGATCCAAAGCACACAGCCGCCCACACACACATATACAAACACAGGCACATGTTGATGGCATAAAACAACAACACACACCCACACACAAACACACACACACACACACACACACACACACACACACACACACACACACACACACACACA
>JBAJHX010000053.1:15850955-15893095 GCA_037176925.1 Amniataba percoides | reverse complement strand
TGTGTCACTGCAATAAGAGAATGTGATTGGTTAGACAGACATACACACAAGTGTACCCTAAGCAGGGGCCGTCACACCACTATTACGCATTGTGGAGCAAGGTTTGTCTGAGGAGATCCTCATGTAGTTTGTATTTTGCGTGAGGATGCATATGTATGAACATGTGGGCGATGCAATACACATTCCTGCCACTGCCAAATGTGACAATTTGCTGGTGAATGGGGTGAAGGAGGGAAAAGGAGGGAGAAGATAAACTGTTTGCTAGCAAATGTGAATTTCAACAATACACAATTTAAACTGTTCGTTTTTGCATTTATGTGATTGTGAACAGGATATCAGTGATAACCAAAGGTGAATGGACTAGTACTGTTAGAAGGGAAAAAACACAACACTGATCCAAACAAGTTACACCCTGGAAACTGAGGCTGTGTGGTAGGTTCAAACCCCACCACTGCCATCTTCTTCTTCTTCTGCTACTTGGCAGTCATCAGTCGTCATCTTTGCATAATGCAGGAACCTGGGAAAGTGCATCTGAGAAAATGTCATTCACTAAAAAAAGATCTCTGGAAATGGCTCAAATGTGCAATCTGTGAACTTACTTTGAGTTTTGAGAATAACAGCACTTGTGATATGGCAAGTTAGGCTTTCAGATACAAACACTTGCGCAGAGGATTTACATGGGAAGAGAGATTGCTGATTTTTTGTATGTTTACAAGGAAACTCAACAAGAAAGAGAGCTGTATTGTACTTCTCAGGCGCCAGCTTGATTGTAAATGCTTGATTAGAAACGTTATGATGTATTCATATTCATAGCCACCTTTTTTTTACCTCAAATGCTCCAAACTTTTACTCCCTCAAGGACAAAACCCATAAAGTCTTAACGACATAGAGTCTTTGTTGTGCAGAGATAAACATATGCCTACATTACACACAAACTTTCATCTGGACGGGCCACAGTCACACACACTCACAGAGACACAGACACACACGCACTGACATTTATTCAGTGACATTTAAATAAATTTGGCCTCAGGGTCTTGGGCAATATTTGGATTCATAAAGAAAACCCCAAATGGCAGCTGTCATTTACTTACAGAAGTAAAATTGTCAAACAGCTTGGACAATATGAAGGGGATCCATGTAGCTTATATTTTTGCGATGGCCTAAAAAATACAACAAACCATAACAGATGTCCAGTAATTGACAAGCCATCTGCGTCAATGGAAAATGTATTTATGGTAAGATGTGCTTGACAGTGAACTGACAACTTTGTGAGTGCTACGAGGAGCTCTGCGGTTCGTGTTGCTGCTCTGTTTAAAGCAGATAGCAAGACTTTTCAGCCCTTTCTGTGTATATTTCCCAGTGGCCCTGTGGTCTGTTAGTGGGCTTTCACAAGTGTCACAGCCAGATGGTGTGTGTGTGTGTGTGTGTGTGTGTGTGCATGGTTGTATGTTTTAAGCAGAATAGAACAGGTGTGCCTCTCCACATTCCCCGCAATATTCAATAATTGCAAATTAACATTCATCAACATACACATGAAAGCCACATTTGGAAGCAAAATACTCTGAAATGCTCTTGTTACCTAACACGCCCACCCCCTCCTCGTTCTTTGTTAACAGCTCTCCTGGTGTGTAAATACCAGCCTGGTGATTAATGGTAGGATGTAAGTCCTGTTGTGTCTCTGTCACATCATCTATCATACAGCCCAGGATGACCAATAGCGATGACAAGACGAATGGGTTTGATAAACCAGGTCTGCTGGCCTGTTACTAAGTTAGCTAGAACTGTTCACCTTTTTGTTATTAGTTACACCTCTCCAGCTGGATAGTGATTACTGCACAGCTCTACTAGAGATGAGACTCCCCCTGACCCAAAGACCTGGCTACACTTTGTCAACTCTGACTCTTCTTCTTGTCACTTTAGCTCAGTAGAATAATTTGTTGTGCTATTTATAATACATCATGTCTTCAAAAACATCATGTCTCTCTTGATACCAAAACAAAATCCCATTTATGATATTTATATAATGATATATCATTATGATAAATATAATGATATTTTTTCTCCTTTGCTTGGATGAACAACCGAGTGCCACATTTTCAGGCAGGTGGTTAATAGTTCTGTGCCCGAGTTCAAATGGTGTTGCTCTCACCTGTCAAACTGAACTGAATGAGAGAAATAAATGCTCCTTGGTGTGATTGAACTGCTGCAGACATGACTGGCGTGAGCTTTGCCTCAGGGCGCTACAAGGAAGCACAGCGTAATCAGAGAGCCAACACATTACATCTGGAGCTGAATCCACATACCTCAAGGGCATGCCCTACCCTTTTTGAGAGGCTGTGCTTTGCTTTTTGCCACAACGGGGCACTTGGCTCTCACCTTCACAGGCCCAGCCTGGTCATCATCCGGACCCGTCTCCCTCCTGGTCTCCAGTGGAGAGCTGACCTTCTCGCCAGTCGAAAGAGCAGAGTCACACCCTTTCTTTGATTGCAGGCTGAAAAGTCAGAGGTAATACACCCTCTGCTCATGTTCATGTCTGCTAGCTAACTGATCTCCTCTCTCGTAGTTATAAATAATTCCTTTTGTGTCCTACTATATCTGATCTGTATCTGAAAGTATGATACAGTTTATTGTTTGTAGGCACAATTTTTACACTGTATAGGTCATTTTGTTCCTCCACGATTGAAATAATAAATCCTAATATCCTCACACTCCTTTATATTGGTTGATTATAGTATTTTACATACTGAAACATTTTCTACAGAGACACTGAACGGTCACATCACATTAAACTCATTATGTGTGCTCAAATGGTGAGCATGAAATATTTTGATTGCATGCACATATACTCACTGCCCACAGTTTCGGAGGGACAGGAAGTAGGAATTTCGATAAGACAGCTTCCCCTGACCACTTTGACAATGACATTTTTTTTAATACATGTTTATTGAAGAGGTTGAAAAGTGAAACTTTAGTAGATGTGTAGGGACAAGAGTAAATAGAATCTATATTTGACAATTAAAAAGAACAATGATAAAAATATTAACATGTTTTTGTACAATTTAAAAAATGAAACATGGTCTTAAGTCTGGGTATGCATAGCCAATAAATCATGATCTGCATCAGAGATAAAAATATGGAGGTGATGCTGAAATGATCTCCATCGCTGAGAGAGGATGTACCAACATTTATTAATTACTTCACATCATTATGGACATTCAATAATCAAGTTTTATTTCAGTTTCAAGATGCGCTATGGAGTCTCTGTCTACTGTCAACTCTTACTAGTCAAGGCATTGTAATTAGTCAAAGCAAGCTGATGCGGAGGTCCGCAAACTGGAAAAAAAAAGTATGATGTGATGTCTCAGGGGCTCCATAATAATCTACTGCTGGACTCACTGCAAGGCACTCTGACTGAGAATATCATTGAGAAGGTCATTCTCTCAGACACAGCCAAGATTCATGAGCGATGTAGCATAAATACCATAAACCTAACCTTTATTTCTCATAAATCAAACTGTGATAGTCCATATAGAAGAAGCCTGTATGTTATATAATGTGTTCAAAGGTGCACTGAACTTAATCCCCACTGCAAATGCCTTTAAGTAATGGATTTGCACTGAATTAGTGCTGCCTGGAGCATGTACATAATTAGTAATAGTTTTTTATCTTTACTCTGCATGAATCTGCTGTATTTAATAACCTGCAAGGTAAAAATTGGCAAACATCCAATATCTCTCACCAAATACAGCTATTATCAAAACTATGAAGGCAGAAGTGAAAGTTAATCGGAGCTTTGACAGAATTTGGGATAATTCTGGGGTAGTGTGAACAAGGCCATAGTCCAACAATTTGAGGCACCTCTCCTTGGGTTTGAGGTTCAACTAAACCCTCTGATGTTCCCGGAGGGTCTTCTGCACAGAGTCGACTGAGCTGGCGGATCCCGGCCGCCACGCTTGACCTCCCGGCAGTCTGAAGTAATTGGCAGTCGGAAATCTCACCTCTCATCTACAATGGGATGTGTCTGTGCTCAGCATAAAAATAACATCTCTTCCATTTACACTTCAGAACACCAGCTCTTGATGTCATTGAGCTTTGCCAGGAGAGAGAAAGAGAGAGAGGGTCGGGCGTAGGCGTGCTCACCGTCTCATATTTTCCTTGACTTAAGAGAATCAATTGTGTGTTAAAAGGATAATTACAGCTGATTTTGTCTTGGTCCTCACCTCTGGGCATTCAGGTGCATGTATGTGGAGCGTATGAGTTGGGTGTATTTTGTTGTGGGAGGTGTGAGGTGCTCCAGTCGCATAGTCACACAAAGGTACAAAAATCTGAACATTCGGTCATTATCTCCTCTCGTATCATTTAATCCTCACCACTTAAGTTTAACAGCATTCTTGGAGCCTTTATTCAAAAGGAAAAACATTATTATCGGATCTTAGCTGAAGAGTCAGATAATCAAGACATCACACCTCCTTGACAACAGTGGGTGTAACCTGGACTATGACTGCTACTCCACTGTACAGAGTATTATATTTATAACATTTCTGTATGACATTTTACAGCCAAGAACAGGTATTATATAGTGCAATAAAGGAAAGGTTCTGCATATTGAGAGGTTTGTGTAACTTCTTTTTCGCTTACTTTCCTAGAATTAAGTGATAAAATCGATGCCACTGTCATGACTACGCATTGTGTAGAGCTTTAGGCGAAGAAAATAATTCCTCCTACAGTCACCTCTGGAGCTCACTAATTAAAATAATTTATCTCTTTTGTTTAAAACGTAGAATATCTATTAGAAACTAACACAAATAGTCAGAATTCTTGCTGTTGATCTTGTTTGCTTAAGTAGGTCATAGAGGCATCAGAATGAAATTGAAACTGTTTAAGCAGTTAAAACTTCATAGAGTAAGTTTATTCTGCACTAAAGCAGATAGAAAATGCGGAGCTATGTGCTGTGGCAACAAAGTGGTTTTGGAGTATCCTGGTTATGTTTTGCAGGTGTAAACAGCTTTGTTTAAGACCTTATCCCACCTTTGGATAAACATGGATATGCTGCCTAGAGTATGATTCGGCATGTAAACTCCTTATTCAGGTTTGTGAATAATATTTGTTGGTACACACAAGATTCAAGATGTTTTTTGTCATATGCAGTTGTTGTTGTTGTTTTGTCTGTGTGTGTGTGTGTGTGTAGTCGAGATGTTGAGAAATTACTTCAGGCAAACAATCATCACGATCATGTCACAGATTTATGTTTAACCATGTTTTTTATGTTCCATGTAAATGACTTATTCTCAGAAACATTGAACACAGGAGAAGACTTGTTTCTCAATGAACTTAGTGGCTTGCTTTCAAGGTGAGGTTGCCAGGCAACCAGCAAAGATGCTGCACAAATGTCCTGTGAGAACAAAATTATTTTCACCTCAGCCGTATTTAGACAGATGACTCAAAACTTGGCTATTTGCCACATGAGAGAATATGTTTATTAACGCTTAATCCTAAACATCAGCAATTAATGTGTACAAAGTAAAAAAAAATACATAATTTTATATGCGGATGGTTAATGACAGGTTTCTGATCTCTACTCTGCACAGTATGTGCACACCTACAGTACAGTGCATGTTATGTTTATATTATAAGATATGTCATTAGATATGCAGCTTGCCTACACACACCTTTACATATGAGTGAACAACATGGTTTATTTATTCAGTTAAGTCGTGTCTCTCTCAGGGTGACCTAGTCGCTCTCACATCTGTCTCATTTCATGATGATCTCCGCCATCACACCTTTCTCATTTGCACACACAAGGACATGCAGAACTCCTTTTTTCCAAACCCTACACACACACACACACACACACACACGCACACACACACACTGAGAGATAGAGACTAGAAACCCATTTCCATTGACACATCATGGCTTTTAGTATGCATGATCAACCTTGCCATTATCTCAATGCAGAAATAATTTGAGTGTCAGATGTTTCGTCAGGGGGCAGAGATTACTCACCCTGTCGCACCCAGTGGAGTTCAGACCGGTGCCACGATGGGAGTGTTAAATTTAGTCCCGGTATGAAAATTGCAGTGGTGATGGCGGAGATCTGACCAGGAAAATGAGGCTTGTGACTTATGGCTGTACAGATCAGCTTTTTAAAATGTGATGTGTTATCCCAGTTTTAAGATCGTTACAGCAAAAGTCCTATTATCTCTGCTAATGACCTCATCATTCAAAGTGAACAAGCTTTATTCACTCCCCTCCAGATTCACAGAACAAAAGGCCAGACTGGGTGGTGGCGCAGTGTGTGTGTGTGAGTGTGTGTGAGTGGGGGGGGGGCTTAGCTTTTTTTTTACAACGAGCCCACAGGACATCATCGACCACTCGCTGCTTCTCGAGTGCTATTGAGTGGGAAGTTGAAGAAGTTCACCGCACAGTTACACAATCTGTTTCTTTTCAGTTCACCTCAGCTGGAATGATGAAGTAGAAAAGATGTTTTTGTCAATTGAGACTTAAGAAAATGGCCACTTTGGGGAAAAACTCCCCCTAGACAAAAATGTCTTGATGGGAAGCATCAAACTGGGAAATGAGAATTTATAAAAGGCAACAATTGCGCAGGCCTCCATTGGTGGTGCTCCAATGGATGTCCTCCTGGCTGAATCCAGACAATCCCCTTGATAGTTTGCCAGATAGGCAGCACTTTTTGGGCAATTGGTTTCCTTGAACCAATGGTTGAATCGATCACAGTAAATAATAAATTCTGACCTCAGTTGTGCTACCCAGGGAACTGTGCACTGCTGGTGAATATGAAAAATATCTTTCTCAACAGAGATTAAAGGCTGGCGAAATTCAGGGGAATAAACTAGACATCTTGACTCTCACGTGTGCACACCTACAGGTTTCGTGATTGACACGTGCATTAGGCCCTCGGCAATCAAACAACAGGCCTCATCAGCTGTTGGCACAGCGTGATGGAGAGCGAAAGAGGCTGCGGTATCTGATTACACTGACTGACACCGTAACACAGGTTAGCCAATGCAGAGGGGACAGGCTGTTTACAAAGCTGCGGTCGCAACGGTGTAACTTGACTGCAGCAACATTACAGTCAGCCAAAACAATGGTCTGAGACAGCTCCGAGGGCATCAATATTTAACCAAGAAGGCTGGCAGAGAAAAAGAGCTTGTCCTGCTTTATCTCTCCCAAGAGGGGTCCGACACTCCAGCAGACTAACTGCATTATATTACTATGCAGGGGTGTAATTTACACCTTATTCCTTTGATACTGCTCATGGAGGAGAGAGTGCATGTGCCCAGACGTGCCTCTTGAACCATGAGGGACAGCAAAATGAACTTAGCTAAGGCACAATTCCCATGTGCGCAATATCGTTAAAAAAAAAAAAAAAAGCCCTTTTACTTTGTTGAAGAGCTGAGGATTAATACTATATGAATACAAAGCTGGTGATTATTATAACAGAGCTATAATACTTTTTTATTGTTTTACAACATTGTGCTGCATTGTGCTAAAAGACCTTGAAATCGGAACGCCGACATCTTGTAATATGCACGAGCAGCTTCTGTAATATTTTATGATCAACAGCCTCGGGGCGTCTTGTCTAAATGAAATGTTTTCTTTTTTTAAATAGAATTTGAAATGCAAAGTAATTCATTATGCAAACATGCTGACTCTTTGTGTTTCCCACGCCAAGATAAACTCCCTAAAAGAGGATCTCTATGTAAATGTCAGCGAGGAAGCTTTGCAGAATACGGGGCATCGTTGCAGCAAGTGTGTTTTCCTATTTGAAGCTTAAATCACTCAGGATGTGGTAGTTGTATATTCATGTGCATTTTTGTCTGATTGCATTTCCTTTAGTGCCTAAATGGGACAATTATGTGGGAACGTATGTGAGGCACGTTCGGTTGTGATCAGAAGCGTGCTGGCAGATTCAAGAGTGCTGATGGATTTAAAGTCCTGTTTAATTGGATGGAGAGAATTGATGGTCTTCTCTCTCTGTCAGCGAGTGGATAGCGCTAAACAACCTGAGCTGCCCGTTCTCGCTTTCCCTCTACCTCTCTCGTCCTCTCTCTCTCTCTCTCTCTGACATTTTAATGCAATTCATTTTCATTCCATTCTTCCAAAAGCGCTGCGTTAATTGTGCACTTCAACCTGCCCTCTGTCTTTCAGAGTCAGGAAGAAAATGCCACAGACCACTTGCTACATGTCAGGTTACCGTGAAAGAGGCTCTGTGGGTGGATTAACATTTTGTATATTTAGTTCCCTGCAAGAACATGGCAGTCGCCTTTGTCTATATAAAAGACGACGGTTTCTGTACCGCAGTGAATATTTGCTTTGTTCTTCAGTTACATTTTTTTGTGCGAGACAGAAGTCGACTCGACGAATTGTATGTCTATTAAATTGAGCTTATTTAAGCAGTTTCCTCGAGTGATGCAGCATGTGGAGGAGACCGACACTGAGTGCAGAGTACACTGAAAATCACATGAAATACGATCCTTTTATTAGAGCTTGAGTTGGCAGAGAATGAGGCGGGGAACCAGAGAGATGGAGGAGTCGGACAGATGACAAAGGCACACAGAGAAAAAGACCATTAATCAATAAGACAAACTGTGACCAAAAAACTAAAGAACCACGCTTCCCGTGTTCCACCTCTTTCTGAGTGCAGACATGGATCCAGTATTTATATGTAGATATGTAGACTTGTGTATGTGGAAAGCAAAGGAGGAAACACATTCAGATTGGGTAGAACCAGACAGGATAAAAAGAGGAGGCGCACACGAAGACATGAGGGCCTCACACATTACCAAGATCTTAATAGCCTGGCCGTGCCTTGTGCAGTGGAGTATCATGATTGACATCCCTGCAGCTGTGACATCCAGGCCACAGTATTTAATTAAATACCCGCTGAATGTACGATGTCCACAGATGAACAGTGCCCCGGAGGAAGAAGCTTTATTATTGATTAAGAAGGACGGAGGGATGGTGAAAATGGCTGATGGAGAGGAAACCAGGGGCTTTCCAGGTCAGAGCCAAACCGCAGAATAGCAATGCACTGTTCACCGCAGGTTGCATGGACTGCGTCTTGATTTTTTATGATCAAATCAATAATTTACAGGTGATGCTGAGGACAGGTAGGCCAGCCTGCTGAGACACACCGTAGCATGAGAGCTTAAAACACACCTTTCTACCAATAATAACAATAATACATGCGCTCCTAAGTCTTGGCTGGATGTGACTCCAGTTCAGCTTCCTTTGGGCTGTGTTCGGACCGAAAATAGCACTGTTAAAAAAAAAAAAAGTGCAAGGGGCTGCGTTGGTGTTGCCATGTTGCTACAGGTACTCGTAGGAAGATGAAGTATGATCAAGGAGGTACATTTTGAATAAAACATCTGTGAGTTTACGGATGCTAAAACAACAAGTAGATAACTGAATGAAGTCCTGTGAATTGAAGTCCCATGTCCTTTTACTTCATTCATTCAGCCTGGTCTGTTTCCTGACCATTTTGTCATTTTAACCTGACCTGTCATTGGCAGGTGTCATATTCTTTCTTCCCGTGTCATTTTCAATTGACATGCCAGCTGTGGTACCGGTTGCAGTGAATTATCTTACAAAGCAGATATAACTTTTTTTTTCTTGAGGTCAGTGGGAACAAGTTGTCACATATCATGACAATTTAAATTGATACAGCAAGCTGACAAACAGTTGCTCATAAACATCCAGCACTAAAAACTATACCATAACATCATATAACAAGACGATCGCAGGGTTTAGGTAACATCATATATCATTTGAATTGGGGTTTCTGGCCACCTGCAGACAATAATTGTAATATTCAGTCTCTTTCAGTTCTTTTTTGGCCTCTGCCGACTCCTGAGAAAATGTCTGAGTTGTTATTTCTGTAAGTCAGCTGTCAGCCTGTAGAGCTCCATCAGTCTCATCCACTCTTCATTTTGTCATAATTTTTTGTGAATGTATCTATTTAGCTTGCCACCTACACGCACATTCTTGATACATCCTCTAAGTTCTGATTGGTCTATTGTTTCTCCCTGCTGGCTTGACACAGCCGTCAGTGGGCACCAGACCTATTTGAATCACTGAAAGAACTGAAGATGTGGCTGGTGATTCAGTAGTCTGGAACCAGTGTAGATCACATAAATAATCTACCAAAAAGTTTAGAGGCAGCATTTACTTGATTTTGAATAGATTTTTTTTATTATTCAATTTGCAAAGGCAGTACTTTGTCAGATGATTGTGGCAAAACATGAGCCAAGCCAAGGCAATCGCAAAAGTTGTACTTGGCTCAACGTGCTGCTCATCCTTTGCTGTGCCAATGCAGTGGCCTGAAATGAATGAGGACTTTGTGTTTCTCAACACAGTGCTGTTGTCAGTCAGAACAGGGCTTTGTGCTGTGTGGTGAACAGCCAGCTGATGAGTGGAAGTCAAGCTGCATTACCATGTAAGGGGAATACCATCTGAGAAGCCACGCAGGAGATCTGCACTCTGCCTGCACTTTCGTCTGGTTTCTTTGGTCGCGTAAAGTTTTTTTCAGACAGCACCAACACGGGGACTGAGTCTCCCACATGGAGAGTGACTCAGTGACAGTAGGGAAAAAAAAGACATTCAAATTCTTGCCTCATTCCAACATAGCAGAGACCGAGAGCCAGAGTCTATCTTCACACCCGCATTTAGCATCTGACATCTTTTTTCCTGGAACAGAGGGTATAATGTATCCATGCACACACACAAACACACACACTTACACTCACATTCACCCCAACTGTACTTTTCAACTCAACTCAACTCTGTTCAGCATTTGGTCGGAACAAACGAATGATTGAAGTCCTTTTTATTAGCACATGCAGGATGTTGGTATTCAACCTTGCAGAAATGTTGCAGAGTTGTCTTTGGTTACAAAATCAGTTGTGAAATTATAAGGCAATGCAAGTTTTCTGCAATTGTAAAATTGGCAATGGGATGAAAAGTCCTCATACTTTTATTTGTTCTGCTCAGGCTTTGACCAGAGGTGTGAACACAGTCACAGAAAAACCTTACAGCATAACCAAACAAAAGAACAATTTCAAGAGATACAGCCTCCAAAAATCTTTATATCGTTAATGTTTAACGGCTTTCCGACAGTCTCAACACTAAATCCCTATAAGCTCTCTGAAGATTTGCTGTGTTTTTTGCAGGACTACCGTATTACAGCACAAGTGTGCTGTTTATGTGTATCCATCGTACATGAAACATTTAAACCAAGTGATTTGGAGGCCACTGATAAAAACATTAAGATCACACAGATGTTTCAGAAAATTTGGAGCATCAAATGCTCTGCAGCTCTGATTAGATCCTATTTTGTCATTAAAATCCCAATCAGCATGCATAAAATCTCTTGGTGATTTTATAGTGCAAGTTTCTCATTTTCAAGAGTAATTTTGCTAAATCAATCACAGATAGATGTCAGATGATGATGACAGGATAAAGTGTGGACACATCTGTTTTTTTGTTTGTTTGTGCAGTAAGGGTGAGTCTAAGCTGGCATGGACCTAATCACTTGAAATGCATTACAAGGCTACTAATCCACAACTGGAGCATGCAATGAATAGCACTCAGTGGATACTCGAGTGTTGCTTCTTGTTTACCACTCCTTTTCTGAGTGGCAGCGCATTTTACCGAATTATTAACAGTTAAGCGGCCCATGACCCTCCTCTTCCACTCAATATGCTACATTAACACAGGCCTGTCTTGCTGCTTGTAAACTCTGCATAGGCTTGTCACAAAACAACAACACTGGAAGCCGGATGAAAAGAAAGAGTTCAAGGTCAGCCAGCATTCTCAGAAATACCTGCTATTTTCCTCTTAGTCGCTAATTCGGCCCTAATACAGACCTCCAGCAGCACTTCTCCATCACTGCAGAGGACATAACGTACAGTGTTTGTACAGCAGTTTAAGAGAAAGGTCACAAAGGAGAGGGACTCTCCATCACCTGTTGAAGCGCTCGACACTTGCCCGAATTAGATGGTTCTCAAGATGAATGGTGAATGGCCCTCATCACCCCACCTGAGACAAGCTGTGCTGTGCAGCGATTCTTCTCAGCTGTCAGTCGCAGATAAACTGGTATCACGACGTCGGCACGGAGAAACAAGGGAGCGAACAACATACGCAGAAAACGGTGTAATTCATTGAACTATAAAGGAATAATTATAGTATTTGGTAATCATCAAAGGAAAGCCCCCCTGTGGCGCCCATTATTGTTTATTGGGCATATTTTTTAATGGAGACTTAATGGGTGCAGTCAGATTTTACGAGCTATTTCTGCGACCCTGAAAGGATAAGCAGGTGTAAAGATGTTTCTGCATCTGCCAGGTGTGTGTGCATGTCAGTGTGTGTGTGTGTGTGTGTGTAGTTGTTTTTCCACTGTTCCAGGCTGTGACGCTGTTTGGTGCAGTGGGGTCGCTGATTTAGTTTTTACTGCCTGTCCTTTGGTTCTTGTGTATCTTCACATGTGATTAAATTCTGCCGCTGCCGTTGCATCGTCCGGCTGTGTGTGAGTGTGAGTGGTTACTGGTGTGTGACAGGATATATGACCGCAGACCAAGCGGTTTGCCATTGTTTTGGGGGTTTTAGAGTTTAATTTAGATTGGTTAGGTTGCTCCCAGTAAGGTCAACTCTCTTGTTTTGAGGTCAGTATCCAGTATTAGAGAGTTGAAAAAGATTAACTGTGTTATTAAAGAATTGTTATTAAGTTTTCGTGGCAATTTGGAGTTCACAGTTCAGGTAAAAATAATCTTGTCACTGTGTAACAGAGGCTATTTCTGAAATACATCTTTGGTATCTCTATAATTTCCAGATGACATATCTGTCATAAGCTGAATTTGTCAAGTTACATCGGCTACACAGATGTTTCAGTCAGGCTTTACTAATAATGTCCTAATAAAGACAGCATCCAGAAGCTAATGGACTTAGATAGAGCTTTTTTCATTACTGATTGATCTTTTAATTATTCATGCTACTACTTGTCTCTTGTGGACTCACACAACATGTGACTTTTGTCTGCGCTAGTGATCCTCACAACAACCCGGTGTTTGATACGCCGCGATAATCAACTTACTGGCCCGAGGCACAAGTCGGCGCGAAACCTAGTGATCGTCTTGATTCGTGCAATTTCATTTTCAATTTATCTGATTCAGATGTAGCAGAACGTATGCTTAACGCCAGCAGCACATATCATTATTCAGAACATTACTTTATGAAGGCAGCCTAAAAAGTTGCTTTTACCTCTAACTGCTGCCATAAATCAGAGAAAAGCTTTTACGTTTCATTATGGGAGGGAGGCCTTATCCATCTCTTCACTGAGTTCAGGATTGTTGTCTGGTCTCTGCACGCTTAAAAGACGAACATTCAAGACGGTTAGATGGCGTTTTATCACAAGTAGTAACATTTTAAGTGCTTTCTGTTAATGAAAGTGTTTAGTGGGGCTAATGAAAATGTGAAACTTTTAAATCATTCCTTCAGGTTTTGGACAATAGCCTTTTTTTCTAGTTCTGACATTTATTGTATTTTTGTACGTGGTTCATTTCAGTTCACCCTTCCTGCCCACGAGCAAACAAGCTGCTACAGTAAGAACACCAATAACTGTCTCTCTGTGTACAGTAATAGGCCGCTGTGCTAATACTTTAGACCGCAGTGAAGCTCATGCCACTGTGGCCAGATCTCATCTAAATCAGGTCTTTGGGGTTAACCTTCACTCCCTAATTGGTTCCATTCGCCCAAATACAAGATTGGCCCTATAAAACAGTCCAAAGTAAATGTTTCGTTCTTTATAAGAGCTTGAACTTTGCTGGGGGTTTTAATGGCGCCTGCTGACGCTCTGCCAAGGCTTTCACCTGCTTTGATCTTTATTTCCCCAGGTACAGAACAATGCGTCTTCCACGGAGAGTTTCCTGTAAAAGTGCCACTTCTCGAAGATATCAAAAACAGCAGGACATGCCATCAGTCATTTTTTTAAACCTTTAATCATGCAAAGTCACAAGTCCATTGAGGCTAAAATGCCTCTGCATTGGCTGATACTGTAGATCTGACAAGCCTTTACAGCGCGCTTCAGTTCTGCGAAACACTTTAGTCAAATGAAGCTAACGATCGCTACTTTGATTTTACACGCAACTGTATCAGATTTTGGTCAGAAAACGCTATTATGAATCTTATTAACCACTTTGAGAGTTAGAGCTTTTGTTTTTCTCTTTTTTTTTCTATTTCGTAATTAGTTCCCTGAGCACAAATTAAACTATTCTCATGGAAAGATTCAGTCAATTAACTCTGATTGCAAAAGCGAAAACAATGACCTTTAATCATTACACAATGTTCCATAACTATTTAAAGGTCCTGCGGTTGTGTGGAAATGGAAAGTCTGCGTTTGTGTGTACAGTTGCCGCTTTTGTTTTGGTAAAAATCCTGCCATTTCACCATTGCAGGGTTTTTGTAATTAATTATTTACCACAGAGAGCAAATGTGAGTTATTGGGGTAAATAGACCACCCATAGAGCACCAGTGCAATTTGAGGATTAGAGAATGCATAAAAACACTCATTTTCCATGATTTTTACACATGAATGATTTTCTCTCTTTGCCTGTTGTGGTCTGATAACATACCTCACCATAAATCAGTCAAGAGTGTTGACAAAATGAGCCATAAGACAATATTTTACATGTTTTTTCATTGTTGGCACAGTTTCTTTATTGACTCCAAAAAAAAACCCCAAACATAATAATCACGTCTTACTTTTTTTCAACTTTTTGATCACACATTAATTTCTAATTTCATTGCCTGCTGACATCACGTACTCTCACAGTGCTCACAATAAGCAACACATGCCCTGCTGCTCTCTGCCCCTGCGACCACATGAATGAGTAATAGCGCTGCTTTAAATGGAGGTGAAAGAGTCAGACACCGAGCACCATTATCAGAGACACCAGATTCTTTCAGAGCCCAACTAAAAGGAGCACAAAAGAGTGACAGGGTGCTGAGAGAAGATAAGGTGCATTCTCACCATCTCTCCAATTTACAGGCCTTGAGAATCAAAGGGGGGCAGTGGCTGTTATATTAAAGGTTTAAAAATGGAGTGGCATTTTTATTTCTTTTCCCCCGGACCTCATTTTATCTGCTCTGATCCCGATGGTGCAATTGGTCTCAAGTACAAAAGTATCTCTGCCCTCACTCCACTGCCTTGCTTTGTCATTATGTGTGTGCCCTTGCCTTACGCATCTCTACTCTTTGCACTGTGCGACTGTGTGTGTGTGCATAATAAGAGCATATGTGTTGTTAAGCTGTTTATGTGTTGTTTATGCTCTGATAAAATAGTCCTTCCTCTGATTCGATGTGATGGTCAGTGGTGTGAGAATACGGGGTCAGCTGGGAGATTTTCCTCAGCGAGAGCACTGGAGTGTAAAGAGTTGAAGGAGGATGGGAACATTGCTTTGAAACAGCGAATACCTCCGGGGGAAAGAAAGTTAGAGAGTGTGAGAGGGAGCGGGCGTAATAAATATGCCTGGTGGCTGAGCTAAAGACATGCTGTCTTTGGGGTTAAAATGAGAGACCATGCCTCTGGTGATAGGTGACATTTTATTGATCCGCAGCCAAGTTGGAGCTAAGCAGGACATGAGTGAGGTAGCGTTACGTGATCGGACACTAAAATAGTGACAATGATGGACTCCTCATCTCCCACTCAGTTGGATTTTTTTCTCTCTCTTTCTCTCCGACAGTGATTAGAACAAATATGTCAAAATCTCAAAAAAAAAGTTTCATAGATTTAAAAGACCAAAGTGGGCTGGAGGAACCGTTGCACCTTTTAAAAGACACGCAGCGTCCTCCCTGTATCCAGCGGGTCAGCTATGTGTCATTCTGCACAAGCCGTCTTGTCTCACAAAGGTTCGTGCAAACACAGATGCACATAGAAAGGGGGAAAAAAGAGGACATAAAGGTGTCCTTTTCTTGCTTGGAGGCAGGGACCTTGAGACAGCCGCTGTGAATGGCAGAAAAACAATGAAGCACTTTTCATCCTCCACTGAAGAGGCGTTGCCAGGCAGCAGCAGTGTGACGTTGTTACCCGCCAGTAGTAGCTTCTGGGAGGGGCGGGATGGAGAGAGAAGGTGTGTGTGTGTGTGTGTGTGTGTGTGTGTTCGTTAGTGTAAGAGAAAATCTACAGTATGGCTCTTGCAATGGCGTTAAACACAGGTTCTCTACGTCCAGCATGTGATTTTATTTCTAAATGTTAAGATGGAGGAGCTTTCTGCAGATCTGTCCCAGAGTCTGGCATCATTGCTTCTAATGAGCACTTCAATCCCCCCATGCATTCCATTTCCAGAAATGGATATCGATTTCAGGGTGGAGAGAGAGAGCGTTGGAGAGACACAGCAATTAATATACTGCTCTTATTTAAGGCAATATTGAATAAAAGTTAGTAATTTGCTTTTAAAAACAAAACTGGGTATGGAGCCATAATACTTTAATTGTATTGAATGAAATATGTTTGTGGTTAATGACGGATGAAATAGGACACTATGGTAATGTCATCTGTATTATTCTGAAAATGTATGTTAGGAGTAGTTTAGTTTTTTAGTAGTAGTTTTTTTTTTGTTTGTTTGTTTTTTATCACATATTTTCTGGTTAATTTATAACATAGATAACATCATGTTAATTTTGTGATAAATCATGGCACACTTCATATTAAGAATTAATACTGAAATGAGATTATTTACCAGGATGTATACTATCATGTATATAAAAAATTACCGTATTTTCGGGACTATAAAGCACAACGGATTATAAGGCGCAATATCAATGAAGTATCAAAGAACGGGTCTATTTTCATACATAAGGTGCACGATTATAAGGTGCATTAAGCGAAACAAATACAGTCAGTATGTATTACTCTGTGAGGCTCATGACTACGTGGCCTCAATGCTCCGACAATCCATCAAGCGGTGCGGCTTCGTACCTTACCAAAATCATACTAAAACATTTTGACAGATTTTTGACCGCCGTGTACCACATCAAGTCAGTTCGAGGTCAGTCAGCACAACCAGAACTCATACATAAGGCGCACTGGATTATAAGTCGATTTTTGAGAAAATTAAAGGATTTTAAGTGCGCCTTACAGTCTGGAAAATATGGTAGAATCATTATAATAATATATTAAATAATTATAACAATAATAATATGCTATCATCAGCATACTAACACGCAAATAATATAATATAGTATAATATAATATAATAAAGTTTAGCTTGTTAGTATGCTAATCAGCACTAAACACACAGTACATTGGAGGTTAATGAGAATGGTATTAGTTTTTCAGGTATTTAGTTATTAATTAAAGTATTGGACAAATTAACATTTTGATCTCATGATGGTGCACTGAGAGTTATTACAGTTCAGCCTGAGGAACATGAATGTCATGCCAATTTATCAAAACACTTTTCAATCAAAACCACAAAGGTCAACGTCTTCATCAGTAATCCAGTCTTGTTTCCAAGTTTTCAATACAGTTACCAGTGCAGTTTATAACTGTATGGTGACTGGCAGTTAGTCAGTACATGCGAGTCAACCCCCCCACCTCTTCCCCAAGAGCAGAGCAACATCCTCAGCCAGTCTCTATAATCTGTCTATCTGTGTGTGTGTGTGTGTGTGTGTGTGTGTGTACACACACACACACAGCGCCATTCATTGGAGTCATTGCCTTTTAGCCACAGTATATTAATATATTTCACTGTGGGAGAAAAGAGTCACACTGGATCTGAGTTATAAAGAAACTAGAAGCAAAATGAGAGAGAGAGCAAAGAGACCCAGACAGACAGACATCATAAAAAATTGAAGAAAAGAAAGGATTATGATAATATGTGCTAATTTTGTGTTAATTCTGATTCTGAGGACTGTAGTTCTCCAGTGTCACAGCATCAACTCGGAGCTGATTTGTGCAGCCGTATCTCCCACCGTCTTATCTCCTCACCACTCTCCCACCTTGCCTGACTCCTTCCAAAAATCTTCTTCTTTCTCCATCTCCCATCCCTGTTTCTGCTCCCCCCTGCCTTACAGCTCCTCTGCAGAGCCTCACAATAAATGCAAACAACGTAGAGGGATTGAGTAATGATGCAAAAGTCATTATGTTAAACATTATTGTTAATCTATATGTTTTCCTGAAATGTGGCTATGATGCAGTTATGGCAAATAAGTAGAGTCAGGCAAAGTAAACACTGCAGTCTGATGATATCAGCGTGATTATACTCGCAATCAACGTCTGCACCAGGGTAACATATGGGGAATACTAATTTTATTGACACTAAAGCAACACATACTTTCCAGCTTTTTTCTCAAGGTTACTCACTCATAGGTCATTTTGACTCCATGAGCTCCACTAACATCCATAAAGGAACAGCATAAAGGGATATCATTATTTAGGATCTGCAATTGGCAATTATACATATACAATTATATACAGTATGATTAGTTAGCAGTGTTGCTGGCCCTGCCCCCCATTGCCTATTAACAGAAACAATTGCTCCTCCGTTTGGAGATAAAACCATATCTAGCAGTGTGCAAACGACATAGTGAATACTGAACATGTCATTTGTTCCCAGCAGCTCTGAAAAGTTTCAAATGTGCTCAAATGAAACTGTGTTCACAATGTGGACATTTTTTCACAGCCTAATACCACCATTAAAAAATGTGTTTTTATACATGAATATTTAACATTATTTCTTTGTAGATATTATGTTGTAATGGTATACAAGCACCACCAAGAGTGATGGTTGGGTAATGTTTCAGACTTTTAGCAGAAAGTATAAATCACCTAGCTGCATACAGCTAAAGTAATCTGCCATGTCATTAAGTCCTCTAACTGACTTAATAAACAGTTCATTTTTATGGCTGGTTTAATGAAAGTGCACCAGGTTGTCAGACTTTATGATCAGTGCTTTGCTAATCAATACAAAGTTAACTGTTGTGCAATCTGATGATGGCTGTTCGCTAGTTAATCCTATATGATATCGTGGTTTTGGATGGAAAATGTCACTTTATTATGATTTTCAGAGAGAATAATCATATTCATATAAGGCAGTTTGTGACTCATAGATGTGCATGAAGTTTATTTTTGTGTTTCTCTGCAGCTGATTAATAATTTGCCATTTTAAATCCTGTATTGACACAGTTTCATGTGAGTGAAGCTTTGCCTAATTCCATCACAGGCATTTAATGTATCTAATGTGATGTGACACCATACATTTGCTATATATATTTGCCATATCTGGTATTTTGATGACAAATGACAGGGATTTGTCATGTGCTACTTGCATCAATGTTTTTAATCTTTTCTGCATTGCCTTTGCCTGGGACAGTGTGATTCTACATGTCACATTAGATGCAGCCAGAAGTCCACATGTGACTTGTTAAAAATGTCATAAAAATATGGGGATGCTTTTGAAAAATAAAACTTCCATTAATTTCCAGTTTGTGTTATTTCTAAAATGCCCAGCATGTGGTCTTTATGACATACAATTTATTTTCAGTCCTGCTGATTTAAGCATCTTTGATTGCTTGAAACTAGAATTGCATCTGTTAATTAATGAGAGCCAGAGGCACTTAACGCTACAAATTGGTGATCCAAAAAAATAAAAACAATGAGCTAAAAGCAGCTTAAAGTCCTAAAGAGGAGAAGACTGGAGTGTTGACTGTCAGTGAGTTCAGCAGTAATAATAACAATTTCACAGTACAGGGTTTCATTTCAGTCGATGTTAATAGCAGTAATACTGATTTTCAGTACAAAAATTTTCATAAATATGTGTACATGTTTTAAAGTTGCATTAAACACAGTAAGAATGACTTACTGACTGAGTAAAGCCTTTGAAATAAATTCTTTTAATATACAAATATACATAATTCCAAGCCAAGAGTGTCTTTCATATATAATTACACTGAGCATACATACAGTGGAAAGGTAGTCTACATACGATGCGCAAGACAGAGTGGATTTTAATTTGCATGGTAGTATATGTACATTTTCCCCATTCCAAAAGCAATTTAGATTTTTTTTATCCTTTCTTCATAAGATTTAACATGGCTTTCCTAATGTTGGATGGATCATGCGGTTAAAATGCACCATGGGATAATTCTACCTTTGAATCTGTTTTCAAAGACTAAAAAATGAAAGGAAACTGAGGGCAAAATGTATTCTGCAATTAGGCTGTTTTAAAAGAAGCTTTAAAGCTTTAGATCCCTTCTGAAACCAAAAGAACAGTGGAGGCCAGATCTGATATTATTTTGGAAAACATTTATCTAATGAGATGAAAGAAATAAGCAGCTGCACAGACGTCTTCAAAAAGTATATTACAAACCATTCATAACTGAGCTTTTGCCAAATGTAAATAATCGTGCATTTCATTTTCATTACAAAGTAACAAAAGGCACATGAGGCACTTAATGTCTTCTCCTGAAATGGTATACAGTAAGGGAGTTGTTTGCGGTGAATAATATTCGCTGCCCTCCTACACCTTCGGACTTTTGAAACGGATCCAGAATATGATGTGATTACAAGCCGCACTCATCGAGGTGTGACAAACTGAGCTGAGTTTCACTGTGTGATTGGATTTCTGAGAGAAATTTCAGGTTAGAGTAAATACACCTACACATGCTCTCTCTCTCTCTCTCTCTCTCACACACACACACACACACACACACACACACACACAAAAAAAAATACTGTAATACACTCTGTCTCCTAAAATGTTCACACTAATGGCAGCTCATGAAAAATCGTAACTGGCTGGCGAACAGGACGAGGTGCCACTCAAAGTGTGATAAGTACAGCTTGTTCAGACCTCAGCTGCCTGTTTCAGATGTATCACAAAAGACAGATTTTATTTGTTTAATTCCTTGCAGTTGGAGGGGTGTTGATGAATGGGAACAACAACACTCTCATTATTAACAGAAATGGCACTGCTCCCCTGAGTTTGCACACAGTTGGATTGACTGATATATCTAAAACCTTTGCATGGTGGAACTGTCAAAAGCTGTAGACTATCCGTTTTCACCTGATTTAACTTCCATTTAAAGTCAAGTCTTTCAGTTTCTGCATAAGTCTTGTGGAAAAATGATGGCAAACGCAGTTTCTCACGTCATATTTGGACGATGACTCATTGTAGAACAGAGACGCTGACATTTAAAGGTGTTGAGGGGCCTTGAAAGAACCTCCCTAACCACAGAGTCCGATTTATAAATCCTCTCTTGCTTGGTGATGGTGACGTTATCAAATAAGAGAATGTCTTTAACACAGAGATCTTTGCCCATCTCATTGCAGCCAGCTCTGCAGAGACACTCTGAAAATGTAGGAAAGTGGTACAGAAAATTGTCCTCTGACTTCTAACATGTGCTGCTGACTGACATGATGTATTTGAAGTATTAGAGGAGCTCTCCACAAGGCTGAGGGAATTTGCACCAAAGCCTTTGTATTTTTCTTGGCCTGGGTGAATGGTGAGCTTATCCTCCACTCACGATTAGAGGCAAATTAATCTCAGACTTCCTGTGGACAGCAAAGATTTCTTCAGTAATGCTGCCTTTATTTTTATCTCTGGGATTCTAAAACATTTTCAGAACACCAGATTCTGGGGAGGGTAGAAGGTGTTAAGAGGTTTTGTTCAAGCCACCTTGTGAGGGAAAGCCCGTGGCTGAAGAAGAAAATACTGGCTGTGAATTCACTAAATGCCATCTGGACAAGTTAAGGTAGTGGTGAGTCCTGCAGAAAATAAATTACTGCCATGACGAGGCAAAATACATTTTCGAGACCTTGCAGGTGATAAGTCCTCTTAGCTTGTAGTGTCTCGGAGTTGAAAAACTACAGCGTATTGTGGATACTGCTAGACAAGCAAGATCGTGCATCATCGGAAGCACAGAACATGATTAAAAGTTGCCTTCGCCTTCTTCCAGATCTGGAAAGCTCTGTGAAGCTCGACTGTGATCAGTGTTGTTGATCTTAGACTTCAACACAGTACTTTGTAATTTTCAAAGATTCCAGAAACCAAGGGGGGGACATGTTTTTTTTAAAAGAAAGCTTCTGAGGCCTTTTAGTTTTACTGCTGGCTGATGAAAAAATGAAGATGAGATGTATATTAACAACATGAAAGAGCAGCACTCTCCCTGTGTGACACATGGCAAATAGCAACAGAGAGGATGAGAACATCAAATAAATTAGTCTGTTTTGTGCCGTAAACTTGACAACTGGTAATGTAAAATAGTCTATCCTGATCAGCCGTTATGGAAGGTAAACTTTAATATGGATGTTGTGTCGCTCTGTGTTAACTCCAGTGACAACACATTGAAGTCATGGTGGTATAAAAATGTATTCCTCTGTAGAAACGACCACAATTCAGTATAGAAGGAGTTTAAATTGATGCACACAACCAAAGAAGGGTCTCGGCTACTTTTTGAATTAGGGAAACCTTTCAGAAAGCTTGGTGTTGTGTTGCTCCCCCTGCGACTCGGAGAAACCTTGACTCAAAGCTGTTCCTCTCTGTTGCACATCACCGGCTCCCTCCGGACGCTCCCACCACTCTGCTGTCACCACATGCTCTATTTCCCCTCCAAATGTGAATACTCTCAATCCCTCTGTCTTCTGTACCGCTTAGTGACAAGTGTTTGTGTGTCTGCATGCGCGTGCACACACAGCATGTGTATTTGTGCACTTGGTGTGTGCGCTCAGCTCCTGTCTGCATGAATGAATGGGTGTGTGTGTGGAGGCAGTGTTTTCTCTGTTTCCTCTGCAATTAAATAGACTCCCACAGAATTTCCATTCGTATCCATTTCAGCTGAGAGTTTTACTCTTTCTGACATCTTTCCTAGTACTTATTAGTGTGTGTTTGTGTGTGTTTGTGTGTACACTGGGGCTCACTCATGAGGAGCAGAGAGGGAACAGTGGGACTGAATGTCAGACATTTTGGAGAGCTTCCAATCCGATACAGTGCAATACCTTGCGTCTTCCCCCTCAGGCTTGGTTGACATTTAATTTCTCTATCCCGGTGACCAATGCATAAAAGAAAAGGTCCTGCTGCAATTACAGCCAAGGTCAGTGCAGCAGAGTGTAGTGTGCTGTGATGTTAAGACGTTCAATGGGAGCTTTTATAGCATCACTATTCTGTTGTGCATACACACTATGCACACATGAGCAAAAAAAAAAAAAGAGAAGCAAACTTCATTTAATTTAAACAAAGACATTATTTTTATCCCACAGAAATACTGCAGAGGCTACAGCCTTCTGAGACATTACCAATGTAATGCATTTCCTTCTACGTCAGTAAGGATGTTTGCATACTTAATTTAATCCATTTATAGCTATTTCAGTCATACTGGCATGGAAGCCATGCATGTCATGAATTCAGCCTCCTGCTAATGGTTTTAACATAATGGTTTGGCTTTACTGTGACAGCCTGATAAATATGTGGGATACCATGTTCATTAATGACCTGTCAGTCAGGGAGAGGCAGCAGCCACTCAAGCAAAAAAAAAAAAACATGAGCTAAACACACACATACAAAGACATACACGCAAACACTCATACGAGCAGACATGGAGGCAAACAAGGGCGTCTGCGCAGTCATTTGTCCATCCATCTCCGGCACGGTCATTAGCATGGAGCCTGTTGGTGTGCAGATGCTATTTCACTCTCTAATCCTGCCAAAGTGTAACATACCAGCACAGCTTAACACCTCGCCAACTGAAGCAACCGAGCAACACCTTGTTATAACTTTACCTTTTTTTTCTTTAGCCCCAATTACTGCAGCTCCCTCTACTGCCAACTTTCTCTTTCCCTCCATTTTTCTCTCTCTCACCTTTCCAGCTCTTCTTATCCTCTTTTCCTCTCCTCTCCCATTTTGCTCTCTCTACCGGACACTCATTAAGAGCTTACCCTGGACTCATGCCTGGCCACAGAGGCTGCCAGTTAAGCTGGAAGTGGGAGTACCTGTGAGGTGTAGTGGCAGAGAGCTTCCACCAGGGGTCAGTATTGTGCCACAAAGTAGCCCCCCTATCGAAACCTATGAAGAGCTGCTCCCAAACTCAAAACACCCACAAAATAATTCAATAATGGTAATAACTGTTTCAGCAGCAGATGGACTGACTGGATTAATAAGCGAGGATCATCCTCTCTGCAAAGCATGTTTGTCAGTTCTTTTTTTTCCCCCAGATCCTGACAGTAAAACTCCTGTAACAAGCAAACATGAGCGACAAAGTGCACGCAGAAGCTGAAGAAAAGGGGTGGAATCAAACAGTATGCAAGGTAACACAGGAGAGAGGAAGTTAGAGGGATGTAGCAGATGGCAGACAGATGGAGGCGTGATGGCAGAGGAGTGAGAGACGTAGGGGGAGAGGAGAAAGGGCAAGATCGAGGGTGAATCCATCAGCGTCTCCCTGTGAGGCGTGACGTGAGTGCCGGACAGCTAGATGGATGCCCGTAGGTTGTGCTCACTGAGGAGCAGAGTAGCTGGCTGTTCACTCCTCCATCTTTTGTTGGATTCACCTGGATGCCTCATTGACACGCACGCTGACACAGCACACACTCACGTCTCCACCCACAGCTAGTCACACATAAACGTGCTAAAATTTCACAGTAAGTCCTGCAAAGAGGAGAGGGGGAAAAAAACAAGCAACAAACAGAGAAGGGGGGAGCAGACGGCCACAGCTTTGCTTACAATGGGATTAATATCAGTGCGGTGCCAAGCAATTTCAGGGCTTTACTCGATCAGCTGTCTTAAATCGAAGTTTACGCATCTGTAGCTCTTTCAGAGCACAGCGATCCCTCTGGAGCCAAGCCCAATGGCTGAATGTTGGGTGGATACACAATGATAATAATGCTGTGGTCGTTCGGTGGAGTGGATGAGTGGAGACAGAAGGAGACAAAGGGAGATAAGTTGGTGAAGAAGTCGAATGCTGAGCAGGTCCTGCCTGAGGGCTGTGAGCCAATATCCGTCACCGTGGCATTAATTATATTCTCTATTCATTAGAGCACACCCTGGGGACCGCAGTTATTAGACACAACCCAATTAGGCCTGCAGTGAGCTAACGAAGCCGGGCCGGGGCGAGGGGCAGTGAGACGAATAAGGCAACCGAGAGGGTTGCAGCACTGCCTCCGCCAGCCCCTTATCTGGGAGTGGGAAGACTCAGAGCAGATGGAAAAGAATGATGTAAGAGGAAAAGCAATCTTACAAGCTGTATCCTCAAATAAATCTATCTTTTTGCTGTTTTGTCTTTCTGTAAGAAAAAAAATGAGCAGGGTTTATCTTCTGTGGAATACTCATACGAGCGAAGACTCGAACCAGAGGATCAGGAGGACGAATAAATTACAGAATACCCATTTCCCACACTGCCATTGAAATTTGCGCCCGAAATAAACCTCTTCAGAGACAAGAGCTCAGTGACGTACTGTGAAAGCATCGTGTTGATATGATGGACGTGTGAATGTGTGTGTGGGACAATGCAGTTGGATTGCAAATCCTCATCTTCCAGAGATTTCAAAATACTTTTATTGCTCAGAGAAAGCTGCTTGGGAAAAGTTACTGTCCCATGAAAGACAATGACATCTTCTATTGCTCATTTTAAGGTCCCACAAGGATACAGTGGAAGTGAGACAGAGCCCCAGTATTGAGGAGATAATATCTCATCTTTATGAGTTAGTGAAGAGATTCCAAATCTAGATGGGCATTAGCAGATGAGGGGAGCTTTACAGTCAGCGCTGCAGCCTGGCTCTGAAACTTTTTAATATCACATTTTATATTAATGTATATTTCATCATGGCCACAGTTTCAAGACGAAATTGGTCTTTTAAAAAAATTAAGGGCCCTCAGATTGAACAGGGGGTTTGGATCAATGCTGTCCTGTTCAGATGTTGGAACACTGCAATGCTATAACATCATATTGATCCTCTAGCAGCACTTGTCAGGATCTCCTGCTCAGTATCGTCTCCTTTTAGGTCATCTTTCTCTGGCTCCGTCATGGCAACTGTACGCACACTTGTGGCTGCACCGGATCAGGCAAAGCAGATAGGCTGTTATGGCTGGAGGAGAGGTGAATCAATGTATCAGCACTTCTTTGATGCAGAGCCTGTTTCCCTATAGCGTGTCTTTGGTTGATTAAGCACATCGACTGGCCTGTCAGCGGGCTGGAGGGATGGCCCACTGCAGCACTGCATGGCACCACTTCTCCACCATTTCTGAGCCTTAGCTGGGGGCTAAAAGGCGAAGGCAACGCTGGATGAAAGGTGATGTCAGCACAATAAATTTGACAACACAGGAAAGCGTGTCTTCATCTCCTCTGTTTTCCCTCTTCTCGCCCCTTTGTACAGCTCAACTGACAGGAAACTTTCATCTTCTTTCCTCCTCTGCCCCCACAGCACATCCTGCAGACCTGTCGGAGCTCCAAGACTAAACAACCTCACTATCCATGTCAATAGCAGTCCCATTTGGATGCTAAATAGTCATATTCTATAATTGCTTCAGCCTGCTAACTGTCCATTACTGAATTAATCGTTTTAGACTTTTCTCTCTCTGTGTGTCTCTAACTGTCTCTCCAACTATGTCTGTCTCTCTGATGTGATGGTATCGATGAGTCCCCGACTACAATGCATCCATGGGCTGATTATGCACTTTTCCCACCAATCTAATCCAGCTAATGATCCAGGGATTTCATATTTATTAGGCAGCACACCATCATTTATCATTTCCCAGCGCCCCACATAAATAGTCATATTGGCTCTGAGTAAATGAGAAGCGAGCAGAGGCAGAAGCTAACTGTCTGGAACCTGGGAGAGATAATGCCCCCGTAAACTATAACAGGTCTAAAGCAGGTATTTGGCTCACAGAATCATTATCTGATTCTATGCAAAAAAAAAAAAAAAAAAAAAAAAGAGAGAAAAAGAAATGAGTTTTCCCCCAGAACTGATCGATGCAATGACACCCACAGGGGATATAAATGAAATGGCTGTTTATCACATTTTCTTGCACATGACTGGCTGGTGTTGTCGCTTCAACACATCTGGCCCCTTTGGATAGATGCAGGGAGACCTTAGGGTTTCTTTTAAAGGGGCACTTCACTCTGGCTAATGGAGGGGGTTTGTCATGTGTGAAAGTGTGACCAGTAATGATCTCACCTGGGTTACTGCAGATTGGTTATGAGACTACAATTTTATAAAAACAATTATCCTAAAAGAAGATGGTGTTGAGTTACAAGGGACTGAGTGTGGATTTCTATTTGAGCATTATGGCAAAAGAATCTGCAAACGTAGCTGCTGTAGCTCTGCCACAGCTACTATTCACCACCAAAAAAAATATTTTTTTATTTTGGGGTAGTTTTTAGTTGATTGTGATGAAAGGGTTCACATCAAAAAGATAAGTGATCTGCTTTTCAGTAACACACATCTAACAAAGATCTTTCCACAGCAAATGATCTGCTGGCTGTGATGGCCATGCTCTATTTGCCATAAATTGAAAAATTGCACGGCATGTTGAATCTCGTATTTGGTAACAAGACAAGGCGACCTTTCCAATAGTCGCTCCATAGCACATAAAATGTAAAAGAAAAATGTTAACAAAATATCTGTGACTGAATATAATTAAAGCTTGATATGGCTTGACCATCTGTCTGGTGTCAAGGTGCTGCTGTCACTGGACGATATCGACCAGTACTGACCTATAAATCAAACAGGATTGGCGTTAACCTCCAGTGTCAACTATAAATCCATCTTAAAAGTCAACTTACAGCTTTACAGCTTAGAGTTTGATATTCTTTCTAAATCTATCAACCTTTAGTATCACAACCATATGGGAGTACAATACCAAATCAGTGAAGCACGCCGTGAATACCAAGCAAGTGAGATTAGCAGATTCTCTCATTCATCAACATTCATTGTGGTTGTTTTACAGGAAGAGAGTGAGGGTTTTTTTTTTTTGTTTTTTTTTTTTTACATTTGAACTCAAAGAGGAAGTTTTTTTTTGTATAGTACAAATGTTATATTATGTGTGTAAATTACTCTCAGGTTTTCAATAATAATTTTAACTGTATTTTTTAGGTAGTTTTTTCTTTTTCTCTGTCATGTTTTTCCAGCTCATACCGAAAATCACCATCTTTTTTTCACTTTCCCTTTCACTGCTTGCCATATGCTGATCTTTTCACTTGCGCCCATGTCTGGAAAAACTCATAGTGGATTACAGATGGATTTGATACAGTGTTTGCTTTCAGCTGGGCCTCATGTTAATTGATCCCATTGATTCTGTCAGGCAGATCCAGCGCCTGCAGGCTGGGAGCTACCCCACCCCCTTCACCCCTTCATCCGCACAGAGCCCAGTTCATATTCCTTTAGCCCACACACAGGCATAAATTCACAGCCATTTCACTAAAGCAATGTGTGGCACAGAAATATATGTTTCACAGGACATAGAATTCCTATTTACTTTAGTCCTGCCCCATTGTGGCCACACACTGCTCTGAAATGAGAATTTTTGTTAACTCAGCAAGTGCGGGCTGTTCAGTGCGCTCATTCATATGGCTGAGTAATTGTAATGCAATGAGGGGCTGGCCAGGAAATATGACATGTCACATATAGTAACCTCAAACCACTGCTGGGGGGATTAGCTCTGCAGAAGGAGCAGAGCAGAGTTATGAGAGCGCTCTTTGTCATGGCCACTGTGAAGTCTGCAGGTGAGGATCAATACTTGGCTCCGCTGTTCATAAGGTCACACCATGGTCAAATGATCAGCACGTTAATGACACTGACTGACTACTTCAAGGCTGATTATCACCTCCTGTCTGATTCAAACTGTCAGTGTCAGATGGCAGCGCTGCTCTCTGTGTCCAGAAAAGGGCATCACAGAGGAAGCACACACTGAAGGTTAAGTTTACAGAGCGCGGAGTCACATCTGAATGCAGGGGGTTGTGTGGGGTTGTTGAATTTTGTTAATGTGCAACAAATATGGCGATTGATCCACATTTTGCAGCCATTCTTGTGAAAAGCTGTAGTAAGTGAAGAGTAAGAGGGGTAAAGACGCACCCACTGGCACCCACGTTGCCAAGAGTCTATTTTTGTTTGATTCTCTGCTGTGACATCTTTCCAGGTACTGTGATGCTTCGCATTTTCCATACAACCCTTCCCTCTCTCCCTCAATTCGACTCTCCAGCTCTAAACCGCTGCACAGATTAGGGTGCAGGGAGATGTGGAAAATGAAATCTTTCGGATGCAGCCTGCTGTGATATTGCAAACTCCTGCTCCCCTCGCACCTACACACACCCTTTCACCTGCACAATGTTCATTACACACACACACACACAACAGATTGGTGTGTTGACGAATGTTTGTGTGTCTGGGGAGCCTCCTTCCACTCCCTCCTCAAGTCAGCGTGATAGGCTGGGTTATTCCAGCTCAGTGCCATTACCAATTAAATGAAAAAGATCTGGGCAGCTTTTCACTGTAGTTCTCACACTGCGCCATGATTGTGATTCACAGCGTAAGTATCAGAGGAACACTATGCTGCTCCATCTTTTGGTCACGTGTTGTCATTTTTACAGCTGACAAATAGGGGTCGTATCTATTCCATGAAGGCCCAGGCCAGATATGCTAAATGTTTGGCTCTCGTCCCTCTGCCGCGCTGGAGAAATAGAGGAGAAAAGGAAGAAGGAACGACACAGAGAGGGATGAAAGGAGGCCAGGTTGGACGGACAATAAGACTGAGCGGAAAAAAGAACAAAGAAAAAAGGAGATCTATATTACACAAGGAGACAGTGGTGGGCAATAATGGAGTACTTTTACTTCCACATTTATCACAATTTGGTGAAATGTGGTTTCCGAGAGTTACATTGTTATAGCAACAAGAATTTATGTTAAACATAAATGTACTTTTTAGTACTTAGTTATTTCAAAAGCAAGAACACAAGAACTTTGACAAAAATCTGACTGAGCAACTTGAAGAAATATTTGACGATTTGATTTGTACTTTGACTCAAGTAATGTAACTCTATATTTTGTCAGCCACTGCAGGGACATAATGATGGACGTGGCTGGGTTACAGATCTTAGGGGACGAGATTAGATTTACTCCCCAACAATATAATCTAGACAATGAAGCAGGGCTTTGATGTATCGAGTCACAGCCGGGCAGAGAAGAGCCATGTTCAAAGATTGACTCTAATGAGCTCACCCATGTTGAAGTGCAAAGTAGGGTGACATAAATTCTTAATGGGGGCATTAAAAGCTTAGTTAATGGAGAATAGTGAGCATTTGTGATTAACTGGCCAAATTAATAGCGTCACATTAAAACTTTGCTGAACCCAGTCTGCCTTCCTTTCTCCAACACAGGGCCAATCAGAAGGGACTCTGGGTTAGAAATTCCAACAGAGAAAAAAAAAGTACTAGCAAAAGGTCTTGCAGTTCAGTAGTACTTTCAATTCTGAAGTCATGGTATTTTTTTTGTTAGCGTCACCAAATTACATGAAAATGCCAAGAAGCAATAATTCATTGGTCCACTTCTCAATACTTTCCAACTTCCCCACCGTATTGTCGCTGTCTTTCCCAAGCACATTGGCTCCTGCTGGAGAAGGTCACAAAGAGGTCACAAATATGTCATTTCATTTTTAAGAAAGATCAAGTATTTCTTAATCAGCTGGCCCCTGTGGGTTTTAGCAAAAGTTACTCAAACAATAGTAAATGGTGTATTTGTTGGGAACTGTTTGTAACTCAGGATTAATTCATAAGTGACTATTTACAGCAGCATTGTGCAGTTGACTGAATATAAACTGTGTTAATGATATGGAGAGAAGTTCTTTGCCAGTTCGACCACGCAGGTTGTTGCCATGCTTGTAAGTTTTGGAACAATAAAGGAGGAAAAGGTTTAAAGCTTTGGACACGCAGACAATATTTGTTAGCAGGATCAGTTTATTGTTGGTTTTGGTCTTTGACAATTAGAAAATTGACCAGCAACAATTCAGTTGATTTGGCTGTGTTATGCTCGTGCCAGCTAGCGTATCCTTGAGTCTCAAGCCTACAGAGGAAATGAGGAGTGTGCTACAGAGTTTCAACTCACTTTTTTCTAACTCTGTGCCATGAGATTTTTTTTATTTCCACACTTGTAGTCTTCAGCCTCTCCCTGCATCTCCTTCTGAACCCACACAAGGCTTCACACAGTTTTTTTTACTTGTGCAGTTGTACCAGACTTAATGTATCAAACCGTGTTCCCCTTTAAAGCTTACATGCTTCTTATGTCTCTGGTCTGTTTCTGACAAAAAGGGAATGGGGGTTGATCAGTCGCAGAGTTTTCAGATTAATAAATTCAACCTTCAGTGCTCTGAATAGTACATGACACAATAAGTGATCCCTCTCTGTCAGCTGTTGTGTCTGCCTGCCTGTCGACACTTCAAGCTTTGTCTCTAACAGCAACATATTTCACACTGTCTTTTGTCTTTCACTCTGTAGCAGTCTTTTTCATGTCTGAAAATCTACAGAGGTCTGTGTGTTTTGTTGTTGTGGGCCTTTAGATGTGTTACACTGAATGGTACATCATTACATGTGATCAATATAAATTTAGAAGTGCTGTTTTATTTATCTGTACAACTATGTTCTGTTTTTCAAAGACACTGCCCGCCTAAAAGATTCTCTGTTTGTTTTCCCTCTGTTTATGCCACCCATTGCAGAACATGTCTGATGAAACCCCAACTTTACTCAAGAGAATTTAAAAGCTGGGTACGGCACGACTTTGCTTTGTGCCTTTAAACAGCTTCTTTTCATGCTAATATTGCCAACAGGGGAAGGGCCAAGCATGCCATCAGATGCTTAATTAAAGAGCCTTTTATATTATTGACAGCATCTCCATTTAAAATGGCCTTCAGTTGCTTAGGTCTGCATTCTTCTCCTTTGGAGGACAAATTTTGTTAACTGTGTCCTTACGTGATGCACGAAAATCAGCTATTATATCCTTCAAATATGATTAGTTTGTGTATGTGTGTGCCATGGATTGGAAATAATGTTGTTCATGTAGAACCTCTCTTTGTGGATCTCAGTCCTTTTTTTCATTTCCTTGTCAAAGCAGTTTAATTCTGCTGCACTGCTTCCATAAGAGAAGTAGTACGCACTGTACATTAAGTGCTTATTCGGTATTTGGAGTGTGTGTTTGTGTGTAGGCTTGTGGCCATGAGAGAATGTAAGCTTGCATGTATGCTTCCCTGTGTCTCACTTCCCTCTGTGGTAAATCACGAGAAGGTTAATGCATTTCTAAGGTTTTGACAGAATTTCTCCAGAGCTCTTCTGCTCGCACATTCACCCACAGTCATGCAACGAAGACATAGCAGCACACATTTTTTTGATAGGTCTTAGACATGCAGGGACGCACACAGTCACTAAACCAGGAACAGTGGGTCACATTCAATCACTGATCCTGGCTGAGTCGGTCAAACTGCTGCAGCTGGAGACTAAACAGGTGAAGTAACTGTTATGGAGCCGTGGATCTGAAGAGACCAAAAGAGTCTCATTTGGTCGAGTCCAGTTCAAAAAGCCGGACTCTCAGATCAGGCATGTACAGGACCAACCCAGGCGAACTACCCACCTCTCAGTCGTCCTCACTCCATGGGACACTCTCCATTCCTCTCCCCGATCTCCTGTTAGACGAAAAATCAATCCCCCCGTGGAGCAGCAGCCCATTTGTCCTTAACTCTGACAGTGGCTTGGGTCAATAAAGGCACTGCATCGCTACTCCCTCGTTGGGCCTCCCAGCAAAGCCTCTGCTTGGCGGAGCAATACTCTGACTGGCATCCATGATAGATGGCAAAGGCATGTGAATGGAATCACTGGAGCAAGTCGGAGCCACTGGGCAGCGCCGACACATTTTGTTGCCTCTCCTGCTTTTATCTCGTGGTGGTGCATCAGATGGGAAAAAATGACAGTAACTTTGACGCAGCTTTGTGGCTACCACAGTAGATTACAGCACTCTAAATTTTGTTTCATTTTTACTTCACACACCAGCCTGCCAGAGGTTCGATAACATCTACTGGTTCTGTCTGAATTTGGAAATCAGGGTCAATCATGCAATGAAAGGAATTTATTTAACTGACTTTTGCACTCTGAGCAAGAACTACATAGTTGGTTCGCTTTTAATCATTCTAGTAAAAAGGCTCAAAGTCAGCAATGTTAGACTACGTTAGCTCAATTGGTCGGTCCACCACTTCGATCCAGACTGAGATATCAGCAGAGAAATTAACTGGTGGACACATTACCATGAAAGATACACACACTCAAGATGGATTTCAATCAGTTTGGTGATCTGTTACTTCTTTGGGGACCCTTTCAGATCAAAATTAGATTTTGTTCAACACATTGGTTATTGAACAAATACCTAATGACTTTCCCATCTGCCTAAACTGTACCATTTGTTCTGGCAAATGTTAGCATGCTACAGCTTTAAACTGCGATGGTGAATTCAGTAAATATTGTACCTGCTGTGTGCATGCCAGGATGTTAGCATTGTCACTCAAAGCACGTTAGCTTGCTAATGTTAGCATTTAGATCAAAGCACACAAATGCAATTATCATGGCTCTAGACCTAAATCTGTCAAATTACAAGACAAACATGAGAAATATAACTTCTTTGGGTGACGTGTGAATACTCAAAGGAAAAACATAACTTGTGATATAATCTGTGTTTTATACTTTCAAGTAACATTGTTTATTTGCAACATTTTAAACAATCTGAGCACAAAAAAAACTAAAACTTATCCTGAAAGAGTCTTTTTTTCCTCTTTTCCTAGTCTTCTAATTAGCTAATCTAATTGCTTTGTATGTAAGAAGCAATTCTGCTTTTATCTTTATAGAATATTACTTGGTTCCCAGCTCCAAAGTACCCAGTGGAGTTAACAAGATTCACTGATAAAGGTGAAGGAGACTGGTTTCTATCTACCTTTGGCCTCAGCATAATCTCTGAGACACATTCGGGATATTTACAGCTGTGGTACCTGCTTCTTAAGCAACTCTTTACCATGAGTGGCCTTGAGTCTGTTGGACTCAGTCAGTGTAGCAAACAAGGTTGGCAAAATTCATTTGTGTTAATAAATGACAGCTTAGCCTGACTAAGAGGAACATAATTAACAAAAATCCTTTAATTTACTTGATTGTCTCTTGGATGAACATGTGATTTGTTAATTAACCTGCTGTGGCCCACTTCCTTCAACCCCAGTAACGAGCAGACTGGTGAATGCAATCAGCCTGACCCTATCATTATTTGTCATGAATAAATGTATGCGTTACCATTATTATCAATTACATGTCTTGCAATATGTAATCATGCAAAATTATGCATATCTATTCAGCTCCCCCGCTATTAGCTCACTCTTGAATTGCTCATTTGAAAACAAAGACAACAGTTCGGCTGCAAGGTAACAGTCATAAACACACAAACACACACACTGAATGGAGTTTCCCTAATTCTCCAAATGATGTCAAAACATGACAACTTATCAACTGAGTAAACATTTTCACAACTGTACAACCACAGTGTGTGAGGTACAATACAATTAAACAGCTCACCACAGTGGGACTGGCCCTCTTTAACATAAAGCCGAAGCAGTGTCACTTCCTATTCTCATAACTCTGCATCATGTGGCTCTTGGTCTGGGCTACTTCCTCTTTTGCTACGTATCAATACTGACGACACTATTTACTTTCCACCACATGCTTTAGGAGTAGACGCTTCACCCCATGGGTACAGCAGCGTTTTCATTTTTCTCTCAGACTGTATGAAGAACTGAAGATCCCAACGGTCACGATGGATGGAGATGTGCTGTCTTTGTCGTCGTCCTCGTCCATATCCTCGGCAGCAGCAGGAGCACAGAGAGATACTTCGCCAAACAGCGAGAACAGCTTTTCTCAGACCCAGCAGGAACATAAATCAGCCAAAGAACTGTGGTATGTATGTTCCACATTTCTACATACATGAGAGGACACAAAAAACAGGAACACATATCGGTATAATTTTCAACGATCTAATGTGACAAGTACAGCAAGTACAGCGTTGAAAGATACCAAATCAACACTTCTTTAGTTAAGAGTCAGCAAATATTGAATACTATACATAAATAAAGAATTGTAAAGATTTGTATTTATTAATATTATTACTATCTGTAATTTGTGAGATTCTAGAAATGGTCAGAAGTACACAGTAAAGATAAATTAAGTTTTTATCACATTTTCAGAGATGCTCAGATTGCTAAATGAAGAATTTCTGTTCAATGAGATGGGGGCTAAAGAGCAATAGCGGAGTTTCCCATGAGGTCATGAAGATGTAGGCTTCAGTTCACTGTTTCACAACACTGACGCCCTTCACATAATGTCAATTGAAAATGCCAATAAAACAAACCTCAAGCCATTACCCTGAAATGTCGTCAGGATATTATGCTCCCCTCTTCTATATTTAAGTGACTAATAGAAAAGCTCCTTAATGTAGGCGTGTTGGGAAATGCTGTGACGACACTGCCGACACAAATGATTAGTCTGCCTAAAACATGTTGAAACTGTGAAATTCCTCCTCTCTTCTGTAAAGGGGATCCCGGTTGCACACAGCGACATACATCTAGAGTGATATTTGTCAGGGTTGCCATCGGCAAGATGGGAAAGATATTATCTTCCTCTCTATCATGTGCCATGGCAGTGGATTACCATATTGCTGCGGGAAGCAGTGGCATTTTGGTGTCCTTCCAAGACGGCATACGATTGAAAACTTTGTTTAACTGGGTCACACAGTGTGTTTCTGCTGTCAGAGGAGCCGAAAGAGAAAAGTCTCTGGATCCGGGAGACATGGTGTGGCTGGTGTGGTCCCAAAAGGACGGCTGAATACACAGTGCTGACTTGCCAAGACAGGGTATTGGACATGGCTATGTTAGCATTTTGTGCGCATGCTGGCCACTAAAATTAGGCCCCGTTTCATTTGTTCCAGCTTCTGCCTTCATCCTACACTTTCCAAACAGCAGAACTGTTGGTTCTGTGTGGATGATTCACTCATTAGTGGCCGTAAACAGCCTTCACTAAAGCTCTTTCCTGCCTTGTTGAACCCAGAGGGATGACAGATGGTACTGAGTGTAGATTTAGACAAATATTTTTGACTCAGGGCAAACTTTTCTTTCAAGAAATAGCCCTCTTTGAACATCTGATAAAGCCATGTAGATATCACACAAACTGCAATGTATCTTTTGAAAACAGCAATATATTTTATGGCGAACATCACCTTGCTCTGGGATAACATCTTTTTTGAGAATTTCCTTAATAAGGAAATAAATAAATTATTTTGAGCTTCTTAATATTATTATTATCCGGGGGTTACAAGAAGTTGAGAAATTCCCTCTCTTGCCGATTGTCATGAAGCTATAGCCAGCATCCAGATAGCTTAGGTCAGCATAAAGACTTGAAACAAGAGGAAGTTAGTCTGGCTCTTGTCAAAGGTAGAAAGATCCAACTATCACATCTCCTGAAGCTCCATTAATTGACACTTTAATCTGTTTGATTAAATGTGTAAAGTGTTTGTGTAAAGATTTCACGGGTGATTGGCACTTTAAGGTCACCGGGCAGCCAGTGGAAACTCCAGAAAATCACCACCTCCAGCCAAGAAGTAGACCCACACACAACCCACTGTAAAACTGCAACTTGCTGGGGGGTTTTTTGCTTGCTTTTTATTACCTTGGAAAGAGCCCGGTTAGCTGTCTCCACCTGTTTCCTGTCTTTATGCTAAGCTAAGCTGACCTATTGCTGGCTATAGCTTCACATTAAACGGGCAGACATAAGAGTATCAATCTCATTACACACTGAGCAAAAAAAACAGAAAAAACAAAAACAAAAAACCCCACATATTTCCCCAAACGTTGCACTATTCCTTTAACCTTGAGAGGACAGAGAATTTCCTATCTCATATTTTCATGAACTCGCAGGGGACTATGTGTTGTGAAATCTACTAAACCTTTGCTAAACAGTATTAAAATAAACCTGTATGTTTCCAATAATTTGTGCTGCCTTGATCTGACAATACAAGTCTCTACTATTGTGTAACACCATTTTTCACATAGCAGGACACTGCACGTAAGTGGATGAAAGCGTGTGTTTGCGGGGGTGTTTAGCCTTAAGGGGGATGAGAGGTGATCGCAGATTGTGATTCTTTATAGTACTTAGCTCTCTGAGGTTACAGCAGTCCTACAGTATGTTTGTGTGAAGAAGGCCCTCGGGGCTACATGCAGAGTTGTGTGTTCTTCCCTGAGCAGATTCCTCCTGGGCTTTAGATCCCCACTGCCTCCCTGTCAGCTATTCCTCTGCAATAAGACCTTGCATCAGGGCTGTTGGAAAGCGGGCTAGTTTGACTGATTAATCTTTGCAAATATTTTCCTTTTCTGCAGGTGGTTCAATAGAAATCAAGATTTTCAAAGGATCATCACCGATCACCGCGATGTTTCCACAGGCTATCGATATGCAAACACATCTGATAGTAAACAGAGATTTTGATTGGCTAGGAAGCAGAGAAATGCACCACTCTGTATGTGTCTGAGTGTCTTGAGTGCATAATGTGACTGTGCATGCATGTGTGTGCGTGGGTGAGCATAATAGCTCCGATTCGATTCTCTGTAAGTGCACTCAATGCGAGTGGGTGTTCAAAAGTACTCTGATGTTCTTTTGTGCGCACATGTGTTTGCTTATTAATGGAAATCCTCTGTTAATGTTCCTCATCATGACTTTATTTATGGCATATATTCTCTGTCCATGTGTAAACTGTGTCTACGTGTTGGTTTGTTTGTGTGTGTGTGTGCAGGACAGAGGATGTGAGTCCCGTAGGTGACAGGCTACTGTCCACAGAGGAGCAGGTCACTCTGATCACTGAGAGCATGACCGTCACCTCCACTGACCAGGAGAAGCTGCTGCTGCTGAACAAGAACACTGAGCTGCGCAGAGTCAACAAAGAGGTACAGCATCAGTGCAGATTCTCTGCAGGTCCACATTTGTATTACTGATGTTGGCAATTACATTTAGTTCTCTCTGAAAGCCAGAGGAGGACTGTGGGCGTTGTGTGAAAACTGCTGCTAAGCTGTGAAAAATCAAAGTTTGATTTTTCACAATTATACAACCTTGGCTTCTTCATTTTAATTAGATGCTGTTTAATAAAATAAGAAATAGACTAGAGGAAATGAAATGAACAACGCGATGTATTTACAGACGAGCAAACCCTGTCTCTTCACCGACCTGATTTCACTTCCTGATGCCCACGTTGTTGTTGGGACAGACTTAGAAATATGACATGAATGGCGCCACCGCTGGCTGCAGCAGAGGCCTTGACGCTGATGGCTTTGTGGTGATGATCATGGTGACGATAATGGTGTGTTACAGCTGATGAAGCTGAACGAGGACTGGGACCAGGTGTACCGCAGTGCCACGCTGGGTCTACAGCACAGGATGGAGGCACTGGAGCTGGAAAACACTGCCATCAAACAGCTCAACAGCAGGCTGCTGCTCAAAGTCGAACACCAGCAGGTAAACACACTTGTAAGAAGTCTACGTGCACACACCCAACCAACAGTGCACACACAAAGTTCACTGAATTGTAATAACCCTGATGAGTGGATGTATATGTATATGCAGCATTTGGGGGGAATTCCTAAACTGTGTGTTATGGTGTAGCTGGTATAGATGATGGTAGATAACAGAGTGGTTTAAAGGTTTGAGGTTTGTTGCTGTGTTTGTGATTGCAGAGTGCAAAGGAGTACTATGAGCACGCACTGATGCAAGAGCTGAAGAAGAACCAGGAGCTGCAAGAGTATATTAGACTGCTGGAGAACAGGATGCACCACCAAAACAAGGACTGCACACCCGCCAAACAGGTGTCGTAGCTGGTGGTGGGTCTGTGCACCACCTTAGTCTGTACATTTTAATTTTTGCCAACATTCTCCATGGATTGAGTGTCCTTTATCATTTTGCCTGACTTTGTCTTACTACAGGGCAGCTTCAGTGCCGTGATCCGTGGCCCTGTGTCGAGCCCCACCAGTAATCCTCCAGGGGGTCCCGACCTGTCACCCAGTCATGTCTTGGGATACAACCCTGCATCCTCGTTTTTCCCAACTTCCTCCAGCCCTGAGGCAGGGCGGCAGGGAAAAAGCCAGAGCCGCAGTACCCCACTGGAAGCCATGGGAGACTCGCAGCAAGATGTGCAGGATCTAAAAGAGCAGCTGGAGGCACTGAGGTGTCAGGTGGGCTGCTCTCTTCAGCACAGCATCAAAAAATGTTCCCATTTCTCATGCGATGAGAGCAGAACTGATGTCAACTCGCTGTTGCCAGGGGAAGATTTTCCTAATGTTCAAACTTAAATTAGATGGTGGACTGCACCACCAAGTGGCGGCTCTGTGCTACTCTGAAATTTGCTCACAGCATAACAAGAAGTATCTGCAGAGCACAATGTACAGATTTAGAATTGGCTCTCTGACATATTGATGTCTTCTGTCGGCAGACTCAGATTTATGAAGCCGAATATCAGACGGAACACAACGACCACAAACACACACAGCAGGAGAACCGGAGGCTGAGGAAGAAGAGGGAGGAGATGCGCCAACAGGTGGCACTACTGCAAGAGCAGGTAATGTTTTACACATGCTGAACACATGCACACACACACACACACACACTTAATGATAAATTATCAAACATATCTGGAGTCTAACCTTGCCCCAAAACCTACGAAAAAATGATGTGCTTAGATAACTAATGATTCATGGAGTGCTGCAGTTATTTTGTTAATCACGTTACTACACACTGTGATGTCATGTTGTGTGATAAAATGAGTATTTAAGTTATTCTTAGGTCGGTAGTGCAATAGCTGTTCTGACATACTATAGTAACTATTTGAGATTAAATAAAGCCTAATTTGAAAAAAGGAAATACTCAAAGGTCTTGATTATATATTTTCACAGCTTCATATCTCTTTAAAATTTTTGACAAAATATGTGTTTGGGTTTTTTTTTTTCCTATTCTTCAGCTCAAGATTTATGAGGATGACTTCAGACGGGAGCGGTCCGATAAACAGATGCTGCAGCGGCTGTTGTTAAAGAAAACACCTCCAAACAAGGAACCGGTGCTCATCCACCGCTGCAATAATGAGCAGCTGCCACCAGGAGGAGACAAGAGAACACAAAGTGGAGAGAAAAGAAAACAGCACCACCCACTCTGCCCCAAGCACCCAAACAGGGACAAAGAGTCAGACTGAGGGTCTAAGGGGGAGAACATGATCACGCACAACGTAAATTACGTTTTTTAATTTATGAGTTTCTGGCAAAATGAGCATCACTAAATATGACAGGAACTCTCAGAATGATTTTTACTCTCTTCTGGAAAGGCAGCATCATTTCAGACACACTCCAGTGAAGTAAAATTGGACTCCACGTGCAATTTAAGCACTTTCAGAGTCCCTCACATTCTTAAATAGCACTTTTATCTTACAGATTAATGTAGTAAAAAAATAACACATAGTTAAAGTTAATAGAAATAACCCAACATAAGCATACTTGGGCTCAAATGTATTGCTTGCTTTTTTTTAGGGTTCTGCTTGTTACCCTTCATAAGAAAGAAAGGTTACAGTGATACATTAGAGTCTAATCTTTATATTACCTGACAGAAACTGAATATACAGAATATTTAATATATCTAATATATCTGCATCTGATATGTCACGTTATAATATGTATTTCTCTCAAGTTTTCTTTTGTTTACCACCAGAAAAAAAAATCTTTAGTCAAAATAATAAAATAAATAATAATAACTGATCTGAGGCTGCTGGTGGTTTGTTACCTGCCTCATCGTCTTTGTAACAAAAGAAGCCACAGTTGATGGCTTATTTCTTGTAATTAATTATTTAGTCTTTATGTGGTGCTTTGCTTTGAAGTCTGTTGAACAGTTTCCCCTGCAAAGGCCAACCACACAATAAAATACTATTAAAAGGTCTTTGCAGTGACAGAGGTGGCCAGCTGATCTGGGGTTTTCCTTTGTAAATGATTTTCTCAGTTTCAAGGTTCTAATGAAAGGCAAACGAGAAATACAACATTTTTCAATGTGGGACTTATTTGTTAATCTAAGGCACACATACTCTGAAATGACATCACGTTGAGGTGTGTGACAAAACAAAAACATGAGTGACCAGGAGGTGACATCATATCTTTCCGGTCCCTGTGAAGGAAGCAAAAATGTGAATGCTGCCATTTCGCGACCACACACAGAAAACATCCTCAAAGGTGGTGACTTCACATTTGAGCAGGTGTATTGTTGAGGACTCAAGGAAGTTCCGTTTTCAAATTTGACAAGATGATGGTGCTTTAACAACAAATGGCCTGTGACTTTTGAACTGAAAGTGGTGGAAAAAAATATTCATTGATTTCTACTTGAAATCAGAGTGTCCAGACCCATTTTTATAAGCCATACCTTTTTTTCCTCGCTATTTTTCAGACAAAATTTGAGCATTAATGAAGAAGATACAGAACATCTCTTGACCAAGTAGGGATAGAATTACTTTTCTGGATTCTTGATACTCTACACAGTATTGCTACAAGTGGCCCTCAGAGTTGGCTTGAATGGTTTATGCAGAGCTTACATTACAAAAGAAGTGTTATATCTCCTGAATGCTTTGTGCTACTGTAAAGACATTTACAGAGGGCATGTCAATTTGGTGCTATTCGATCTGTAAGTAGTGATATAGCAGTTTCATCTAACTATGGAGAGAGGATTTTCTGTCTATATGTATATATGTCTGTATGACTGTCCTTCTTATATGTCAAAAATCATTTGACTTCACACTTGGTGAGTGCATTGCTGAAGACACAAGGTGTTGAGTGTGAAGTCGATCAGATAAGGGGCTCTCATGAACGCTGCAAGCAGCACTTCCAGGGGCCAAGAAGTCCCTCCGCTCCCAACGGCATATCAGTCTTTGACACATATGGGCACTGTATGAGTATTAATGGAAAATAAGATTAAATAAAGAAAATCTTAATTGAAATAATTTTATATAATAAAATTAAATAGATAAAGTAATGATATAATTCACAAAAAATAATTAAAATAAC
>JBAJHX010000053.1:15772542-15835677 GCA_037176925.1 Amniataba percoides | reverse complement strand
GAGAGTTTCACACCTTTAACTCAACAACTCAAATCCAGTGTGACTGAGTGCAAATATTAATAACCAGCGTTGTCAGTGTGTCTGAAGGTTCCCAGCAGAAATTGTATTTCAGGTGAAAGCAATCCAAAAAAAAAAAAAAAAGTTTCTATTATATAGACAAGACTAGTTCAAGGAAGTACAGATCAAAAGTTGCTGTAATAAATTACTTGACATCTGGGTGCCATAATATGTGGTTATATTTTATCTTATAGTTTTTTGCTGGGGTTTTTTCTCTCCCACTCCAACCAAAAAAAAAATAATAATAATTTCTGAATATCAGATCTGTCTCGCCTGTCAGACCCAGATCTCTGTCATCTTTCATCTTTGACCCAGATCAAAGGTAGGAATGTAGTTCTTACAAGTGGAGACATGGATATGTAAACTTGTTGGAGGTCTGAGGGCACACTGCATTCCAAAGGAGGCCCTTTTTTTAAGTCATAATAGTGACAGCTGAAACATATTCATAGAAAATTTATGGGTGATGGTTTTATTGCTCATTGTTATATTGAACACATTTTATGGTTTGTGGAAATACCAAAATATATTCAACATTTTTATGTATTTATGAGGTTTGGTGTGGTGGCGCTCATATAAGGGGGAGAAAGGTGCAGTGTAATGATGTGTCAGAATAACAATGTGTAATGAGAATAAACATGAAAGGTGTGCATATAAAGTAAATTAATTAGATAGTGTCTAGAATTTGTCCAACCTACTCTGGAAAAACAAATGGCTCTCGATATAGCGGAAGTGTTTTCAGTTGTTTTCATTCAACAGCCATAGGTTTCACTCATTGGTTTCTCTCGTGGTGTGACGCTCCTAAATATTTTCAGGTTAACTGACTCAGACCGGCGTGGCAGCTTCTGTCAACGTTCATCTCAGGACCTTTGAATCTCACAACCAAAATGAAGCTTTGCTCCTGCCACAGATGGTCACCTCTTCTGTCACTGATGGCTGACACATGCTGACGGAGGTGATGACCTGCGATGATTGCCCGTTTCATGGGGAGTGTTGTTATTGTTGTTTCTGTCAGTGTGAGTGATAAGTGACCCAATGGAGGAGGAAGGTGTGTCCAACTTAATTCCTCCATTCCTGCTTGTGATTTGAATGTGACATTGTACACACACACACACTTTTTCTTAACACTTATAAAACCAGAGTATGCTTTCTTTAACACATTCACACCTGGAAGCTGATAAGTGCAGCAGGTGAGGATTAAGCGCTTTGCTCAACGTCACCTCATTGCTACTCTCTCACTTTTACTGCCCACTGACTCAACACTGGGCAGAAAACACCTGAGCCTCAGTGGCCGTCATGCGGACCATTAAGTTCAAAGATGCGGGTGAAATCGATCATGGGGCTGTTTTTCTTTATCTGTTTAGGGGGCGCTATAGAGGCATTTTATCACAAACAGTCCTTGAAGCGACATCTCAGGCCTGTGTCCAGGACCCATAAAATACGTAATTTTACACTCCACTTTGGGGGGGTACGCACATTTTTGTGAGTTTTCAAGCATGTTCAGACCATGTAAAATGCAATTTATTTAGGATAACAATTCCCCCATTCGAAATACAATAGGGCCTTGCACTACCATCGGTCCCTCGGTACTCGGGCCCTAATTATCAGGAACAGAGTTGATGTGATTTGGCAAAATCAAGGTTACATGTACAGATCAGACATTTGGCACATCAAAAGTGTTCTTTGGCACATGATAATCAACATTAATCTTACTAACTGTGTTGCCAGGACAAACATCTACACCAATGAAAACAGACAATGTTTTCCGTCTTTGGAGTCTTCCTAAGAATACTTCTTGCATACTTACACAGACTTACTTGCACATATTCATGAAACATGGAGGTTTGTGATCACGGTTTTAATATGCAGATGTAATTGGTTAGTAGAGTTTTGATGTAATTTTTTTGGATCATTCCAAGTATTTGGGGCACTAAAATGAAAGACTGACTATATATATACATATATATACACACACACATATATATACACACACACGCATTTGTGTCCTACATTTTGTTCTAATTTTTGGGTCTAAAATGTCAGAAATCAACTCTTCTTTGGAGCAGACATTTCCATTGTCTTCTCCACATGGCATATCATTGTTGTTACTGTATCTCATACTGTACACATTATGAAAGGGAGTTCCAGTGTGAAGTTACTCACCTCTGTTAACAATCCTCCAACCATGGAAATTTACACAATTAGTTGAACAAAAGAAGAGATGTGTAATTGAATCTGTCGCACCATTGCTTGAAGCAGCTTGAAAACTGAGCTATTTGAACAAAAGGATTACTATACATTTCCATACATATATAGTTCATCAGCTATTACTTTGTCTGTCAGAGATAAGAAGTGCTGGATGTCCCAAAACATCCTACGGCTAAATGACAATAAATGCAAGCCAGCTCAGGTAGGACCCGGCTCAAGTTTAAGGCTGATCAAGCACATTTTTATTTCCAACAAATTTAATTCCTTTTTATTTTTGGATGTCTAATTTTATTTTCCTCAGTCTTGTGATGTCTTTAATTCTGTCTGAGCTATGTAAAGCACCTTGTAACTTTGTTTTAAAAAGTGCTATACGAATATTTGTATTCTTATTATTGCTTTCACAAATGATGCAGTACAAAAGTCCAAAGAAATGATACATGTCTCTCTTTCAGCAAAACCTGAACCTTTTTGCAAACCTGATCTGAGCCTTGAGTTACAATCAGAAATCAAACTTCTTAATATAATGAAAAAACAAATGGGCACACCTATATTAGTTTTCATCAGGGTGGTAATATTGTAGGACTTTGAAAAAAAGTGCTAGTTTGTTAAATATAAGGTCGGCAGTGTGGGTCAGGTCATCGCTGTATTTTTCCTGTTCCTGCAAAATCCAATCTGCCTCCTGCGAAGCCCAGATGGTGAATATTGTGAACATTATAACTGCTGAACATCACCACATTGGGATTGTGAGCATGCTAATGATAACTTTTAGCCCACTACACCTAACTACAGCCTCACCGTGTAGCTGTAGGCTCTTAAATGAAAGTGTTTGTCTTCTTTATTTAAAATGACAGTACAGGTTGTGTTACCTTATTGTAAATCTAAGTCCAGCAATTTCATGACTGTATCAACACACGAAATTGTCTCTTGGTATATTTAACACAGGTTTTGTCCCATCACTTGGAGAGTGTTTCCTGTGCAACCTTCCAATTTCTGTGCCTATTTGCTATGTAGTGTGTGGACTATTATGTCTCTGTTTGTTTAATCTGCATCTTTTGTTAGTTTAATGGGGATGAGCTGTGCTTTGATAGCTGTGCCGCTGGTTCAGTTCCAGCTGGGCACCTTTGTTTCATCCTCCTTTCTTTCTCCCCTTGTTGCGACAATTACGCAAAGAAATGCTCTAACAACTGGCTGAAGAAATGTACCTATTAAAAACTATGATTACATATATTTATCTATGTATTTATTTTCAACACAAAACTGTTGCACATCTTTTCTTTAAGTTCATTGTTTATTTTCAAAGAATTATTCAGTACAAGAATGTTCAGTGAGCTTAATCACACATAGTAACATGAGAGAGTGCAAAAGTGCAGTATAACTTAAATGTATAAATATATATTTATAAGATGATTAACCATTTACAACAGTCATTCCATAGAGAAGTAATAAAGATTTAACTTATCTAAATATCAGCTTCTGTTAGAAGAATACAGCTGAGAAACAAGTTGAAAACTTTTTCAAAAACATCCAAAGATATACAGATTTACAACCAGCAGTAATTCAGCTTTCACTTAGTCTTATTAATGTTGTTCTTGAGGTGTCCCTGAGATCGTTAACTGGAAACAGGAAAGCTGAAGAAGCTGATCTTATAGCAAGCTGGACGTGAAGAGGCTCTTTGAGGGAGAGACAATCACACCATGGCACTTTTCACTCTGTCAAAGATCTGTCGGACTTTTGCGGCAGGTACGCAGCCCTCCCTCACGATGGTGATGATCCCTGTAGGTAGAGTGAGATAAGTTTGGGATAAGACAAAAAGTACACAAAAAGAAAAAACTTCATTTTCCTTTATTTTCCTACCTTCATCAATCTTCAGGCAGTTGACCACAGTGGATGCAACAACTTCATTTGAGTCTCCGTCACACAGAACCCCCTGGATCTTGTGTCCCAGTCGGCTGTGTTAAAACAGATGTGTGAGTGAAAGTGCGTGTAGTTGCTGTCTGTGTGCAGTGATGGACTTTGATGGACAGTAGTGACACATTTGTCCCTCTACTATACAAGACACACTGAGCTTCACTTGCCATACGAGGACATTTGGTATGATGAAAAGTTGGGTCATTCTGCTGCAGAACAAGCAGTTTATGCATCTGAAACATGACGTCATGGGTCAGACACTCACTTGATGACCATGCTGTGGTGGGTGCTGTCTGGCTCTCCACTGGGATTGGCTGAGGTTATAGCGAGGGGTCCGGTGATGTCACAGAGGTGGCCGGTCACAGTGTGGTCAGGGACGCGGATCATGATGCTGTCTCTGGTACCAACACGGTCATAAGCTGGTCCCACTCCTACTCAAGATAAATTAAAAGCTGGAGTGAATACTGATCCCTGCTATGTATAGAAAATTAAACAGTTGTCAACTGTATCTCTGCTGTATGTATTGTAACATTTTACCTAGTTTGAGCAGCCAGTCTCCTTTGCTGACGATGCAGCTGATGCCTCCTGGGTACACGTTCCTCATAAACTCCCAGAGCAGAGGACTGAAGGGCGGTTTGGCTGCCACCAGCTGCTCCACATTAGCGATGCAAATACAGATGGGCTTCTCCGCTGGTCTGTCCTGATGAGGTCACAGACAACAGGTTGATGACTTTCACATCACAAACAAAATGCTCAAATTGGATTGGAAGTAGCCTGTATAAAAAAAGTTTTAGAATTGAAAATGGCAATTATTTTTCATTCTTACTTTGATATTGTAGATGTTCTCTATAGCTTGAGGATTCTTGCAGGAGGCAGCCAGGGCATACACAGTGTCTGTGGGAATACCACATACTCCTCCTTCCTCCAAAAGCCCAGCAATTTTCAGGAGACCACTCGTGAGTCGTGAATTAGCCACAGGACAAGGCAGCTCTGAGACAGATTCCTGCTTCCTTCCCTCCTAAAACAGGCCAATGAATGAGGGAAATTTTCATGAAATGAACAGGATAGACTGTCAGCAGAGGAAGGTAAAAGGAGGTAAATGGTTACCTTTATTAATGGAGGGCCCATAGGCAGCAGTCTCTGTGAGAAGATGCAGCTCATCAGTGATGCCAGAACTCCATATATGCAAATGATTGAAACCAGTGCAAGCATGGCCACTGTAAAGGAAATGTCACAGTGCTTGAATAGCTGGAGAGATATGTCATTTATGCATAATTCTGGATGTAAATAAAAATGTGTTTAGAATGAGGCTTTTTTTCTCCACTCACTTTCTAATTCATACGGCAGCCTCTTCAGGGTGGAAAGCAGGAAACAGACCAGAACAACCTCCATGACTGTTGTTAGAAACAGCAAAACCAGGTTCCTATAGGCAGCTGTGAACAATGGAAGGATGAAAACAAGCTGTAACACACAAACAAAATCATCAACGTCTCTTTAAAATCAACAGTCTTAACCTTACCGATCAGCATGACGAAAGCATTAATGACCAGCAGAGCAATGGCCCCTGCTGTAAAAGCGTAGGCTGCCTCTGTGGAAAGCTGAAGCAGGTTACCTAAATGAAAAAAAAAACAAAGATTTTTTTAGAAGAATTTTTAAGTCAAAATAAGTCTCCATTTAAACAAATGTGCTAACATACCTGCAAACCTAAACCAGGTCCAGGTTGCCCAGACTGCTACATAGATGGATGAGATGACTGATCCAAAACGGCCCCCTCCTGTGACTTGTAGGCGGCTGACGTAGGCCTGGATGATGGCTCCAGAGATCAGGACCCATGGGACAGTCAAATGAAGGAAGGCTTGATTTGTACTTGAAAGACTTCCGTGAAGAGCAGAGAGAGCTGCAACCCCATTTGAAAGGTAGAACAGGACGTCTGAGGCCTGGTCGGTTTGTGGAAGCGCCTCCTGGTCTCCGCGTTTTGATCTGCAGCAGCTCAAAGCCTTCTTTAGCTTCTCAGAGGAGACGGGCTGTGGTCCTACAGGGATTAAAGACTTCTCTGCTATTGTGTTGATGAGACGCGTGAAGGTACCATAGAGGGAGGCTGCAGTGAACAAGGAGCAAGCAACCCCAAAGAAGATGTAATATCCCTGGAGAGGTATCTGGGGGATTGTTGAGACTGTGAGAAGGACGAACAGCATGTTGTGGATCAGTTCCAGGACATCTGTATTCAGGCCTCCCACGCAGAGCACTAAGGCTGCCATCACAAAGAACCAATCTCCTACCATTGCTCCCCTGCCTGAGACCACTTCACTGCCCCCCACAAACAGAACAGACCCTACAAACTCATCCCAAGCCTTGATCAGCCAATATGTGGCATGTAGACCAAACTTAGTGGTGTGGTAGCAATCTTGGCGCAGGTGGGCATAGTAGCTAGAGAACAGCTGGGCACAGGTGATGATTGAGACCCATGCAGCTCCTAAACCAAAGGACTTAATGTACCCAAAGCTGTAGAAAGCAAAAATGAAAGATGCAACAGTGTCACAGAAGAAACCCAAGGCCATGGGCTCTGCGTATTTTGTGTTTTTCTTCTTCTCTTGGCCAATGCTCTTAGCGCTTGCTGAGTTGGTGGTCCCTAGCAGGAGAACATTAAAAAGGGGAGTGCCAAAGCCTTTGAGAACGAGACGCTGAGTCAGGCCTTTGGCGAGCAGTGCCGCTGAACCATACATAGCAAAAATAAGAATGAGCAACTCCAGAACCCCAGAGACCACGAGAGCCCAGGAGCTTGCTACCAGACCCACTGCTTCAAAAATCAGAGTGGCTGTGATGGCTCCAAAGACAAAAGGCATGATATAGTTAACTGTGGCAGAGCAGAAGGCTAAGAGGAAGGACAGAATGATGTAGGGGACCAGGCCAGCAATCGCCGACTCTTCTAGAGACAGGCATAATCGGCAAACTGGGATCTCTGTGGTGGCATTCGTAGACATGTTGATCAACATGTCTGTGGACAGGTTCATCATCTGATGTGGCATAGATGCTGTAGTAGTGGTAGTTTGATTCAAGGCACCAAAGTAGATTCGAGTGGCACCATAACTGCCCCAGAGAGCAGCGTAGCCAATGAAGGCAGTGCCACTCAGATGATCATATTTTCTGAAGGAAAGCAATCCAGCCACCAGTTGGCAAATACCGCCAATTAGGATGAGATGAACACCTATTAAAGAAAAGATGCAAACATTAAGATTCAGTGGAAATGCTATCTTACATGTCATTTTATTATATTAGTATGTTTTCTAAAAGTTTTACCTGCAAGTATGTTCTCCACCCCTACTGGTGCATTGCCAGTGCGTGCTGTATTGAAGTTCTGTAGAAGGACGAGGAATGCACTGATCCCATTGGACAACATGCCTAAAACTCCTGGTTCGCCATAGAAACTGGCTGGAAACCCATCTGGTGTTGCCATTGATGTGTCTTTGTTGTCACTTTAACTGAAACAACAAAACAAATGACACAACAACAAATCATGAATGCATATTTTCTTTTTCATTAAGTATAATGTGCAATACTACACCCAAAATACAAGTTCAGAATACATTCTTATTTTTGATTGACTTATTGGGACAACTTGCTGAAGTGGAATAGATCATTGTGTTGCTGAATTATAAATGTCATATATAGGTGGAAGGCACAACTTCAACTTTCTTAAATCATCAGAGATGTTGACTATTCTGAGGTCTAAATGTATTCTATTTTCCATTACTGTGGCGAAAGAAAAGCAAAAACATCCTCCTGAGTCCTACAAACTCAGGTGACTCAAATAGGAAAGGTCTACTCTCCCTGTCTCTATTCTGTCTATTCTCTCTACACACTTACAGAAACACGAGTCTTTTGCCCAGCCCAGTCATTTGTGGGCTGACCCACTGTTGTCATGTGAGAGTAGCTGTGTTCATTTTTTCTGCTCTAATGAGCAGCAGCAGGTGTAAGCATAAGGAGGCATTTTATTCATAACTAACAGACTGCTATTTACTGATATTTACCAAAAAGACACACATACTGTTTTTGTACTGTTTTTGTTTCTGTCATCTAAACAGACGTTGTGATTTGGTATTCTCTCTTATTCATATACATAAATTAAATAACATAATTTAATAAATGAATTGTAATTTATTGGTTCTACCACAGATCATCTTTCAATTAACTGTAGATATTTAAGCCATGTGAAAACTCTTTTATCACCACCATGCAGCATTTTAGAGCTTAAAATCTACATGTAACAAAAGTCTTTGTGCTAACCAATAAAAAGCATGTGAAAACAAAGTCTCACCTGGTGAAGACGCCCAGACAGACGAACAGCTGGGTTATTCTGCAAGAGGCATGAAAGTTTGTCATTAATAAGGCCTGGGTGGTGGGTGTGGGAGGAGCTCGTGTAAATTCCCCTACACTATCCCACAGCCTGCAACCTGAGAGATGACATCACTTCTCCTCACCTGAGACAATAAAGTACCTTTCTTTCCTCCTCCTTTCTGCTAATTATGACAACAATGATGATGACAATGATGACGATGACCTCCTTGGAAATTCCTCCCCTTAATCTGATCTAGTTGTGCTGTGCTTCCCTGTTCCTTCCAGGTCTATTTCCACAGCCCTATTGAGTCCTGGACTATATAAGCAGGTACCCTCACAACTTGAAAAGCACCCTTCACCACCTGTTGACTGCAAACCTACTGCATCAAAGAAGAAGAAGAAGAAGAAGAAGAAGAAGAAGAAGAAGAAGAAGAAGAAGAAGAAGAAGAAAAACAACAACTGAAGCCATGATCTCCATGTTGCAGGTAAAGACTTTGCAAACTTATTCCTGATAAATTTGTGAGGATTTATTGACTCCAGAATAAAAGAGGGCATACACCTCATTAAGTCAAACAGATCACAGTCAAAACTGACTCTATGCTGTTTATTTTAAGATAATATAGCTTAAATGATGTTTATATGAGTGTGTGGTAGGTAAATTCACTGAGGTGTGGTTAAATGTAGAGAAGATTACACGCACGCAGTAACACACCTGTTACAGTGCTGCCTCTACAGCACAAAAGCCTTTTCAAGAGAGGCACAGAGGATGAGTAATATCCATTACAGTGATGCCAATATCCACTAAAATCTATCTGATTTCATTTGTTCTGAGTCAGTGAAGAAAATCACTAAAGTGACCGGAGCCTGTAATGGATGTGAAATGTAAAAAAAATGTTTTACTACTTTATAGTGATACAATAAATGTTACACTGATTGTCTTAAAGGTGTCAGTAAAGATATTTTCTACTCTTTGTCCTGCAGAAATCCATTAGACCTGTGTGGGCTGCCAGAGGGCTTCATAAGTCTGCAGTGGAAGGTAAACTCAACTTTACTCCATCCTCTTATCTAAACCTTTGAAAACATATTTCACTCAGTGTTCAGCTTCTATAAAGAGCATTTTTACTTACAGAAAGACTAAAATAAAACATTTCTCTTTTGTTTACTCCTGTTTCCTTCTCTGTACTCACCACACTCCCCTGCTCTCTCTCCCTGCTGCAGTAGTGAGTCGCCCGGCCCCTGAGGACACAGTCACAGACAGCTATGGGAAGTTCATCAGCAAAGTGAAGCCCCAGCATTTGTCACCCATGGTGCTCCACCGCAGCAAACGGATGGTGCTGGACAGCATCGGAGTTGGTTTGATTGGGAGCACGACAGATGTGTTTGAACTGGCCCTGCAGCATTGCGAGGTGAGGCACAGAGGAAAGAGGAAATTTTTTTTTTCTGATCTGATGTGAGGCAATGACACAGGTGAGAGCACCTTATACAAACATTAATCGTAAGTCAGCCAAAAGGGAGTGTGTGGACAGATGAGATGAGTGAAAAAAGAACAACAGGTTATTATTGTACTGAATTACATCAGAGAACTCAGGAACAGGTAGGTTTTTAAAGTCTAGTGACCTTTTTCTCCAAAACTTCTGTCTGACATGTGGCTCACAAAGAAACTTATTCAGCTGTGTCAGCCTTTGCCCGATGAGTGATATGCCAGAGATTTTTGCACTAAAGTTCAATTTGTATGTGTTGACACAATCTGTGACTGCATAGTATTAAAAATGTCCTTGTGACAACTCCCTGTGTTTTTCCTGTCTCCACCTTTTCCCCCTCAGCACATGTATGCTCCTGATGACATCAGCACTGTGTACGGACGCAGGGGCACAAGGCTCTCCCCGACACTGGCAGCTTTCGTCAATGGAGTGGCGGTGAGTGCAAATAGGTGGAACAGATGGGTCACTATTGACCCCAGTGCACCACACTATTTCAGACACACTAAACCCATTATCGCAACCAAACTGCAGCTATTTTGTACTCAGCTGTGGTACCGTCTGGGCAGTCAACCACAAGAGGACGTGATGTAAATACTGAATTGACTCCACATTAACCCTCTGCGGATATTTCCAACATTATGTCTGCAAACATTGCTTTTTGTGGAAGCCTGCGTTTGCCTGCTGTTATTTCATGAGACACAGGAACATCATGTCTTTGCAAGCACACAACTCTTGACATTTGATTGTTGAAAATGTGATGTTTTTCTTTTGTTTTTGTTTTTTTGCTGCAGACTCACTCCATGGACTTTGATGATACATGGCACCCTGCCACTCATCCCTCTGGAGCGGTCCTCCCTGCTGTGTTGGCACTCAGTGACATGATGCCCAACAACAGCAAACCCCGTGGCCTTGACCTCCTGCTAGCATTCAACGTTGGCATTGAGATCCAGGGCCGACTGATGAGGTTCTCTAATGAGGCCCACAACATCCCCAAGAGGTGAGCTCCTCAGAAGTTGGAGCCAATTTGGTCACACATACTGTAATTTACAGCAACACTGCAGCAGGCTTTGGACTTTAATGGGTCTCCCTAAGCGATCACTTAACAAAAACAAAACTCCTTGTTGGAGAGTTTTTATTTGTATTCGACATGGAGAACAAATATCCACATGGGTGTAAAGAGGTCCATATGTGACTCTGCTGATCTCTGCAGTGTAGTGTGCATGGTGGCTGGTGCAGTGTAATGTGCAGTCTCTTTGCGGTGTCAGTGAGCTGTGAAAGGCGTGTTGTTATGTTCTTCTGTGGGTAGTGTGAGCACAATTAGCCATGTGGAGGAGAATAAAACACAGAATTGCATTGGGCAGTGTTTGCACCAAGTCAGACTGGTCAACCACATTATTTGCTTGTTTGTCAAATACTGAAATGACTAAAAACCCTATTTCCTCCAACACCCCTGAAATAAGCTGCCTCTGCATGTCACGTAAAAGGAGCATTACTGTTACCATAATGATGTAATAAATTGTTCCAAAACATCTGACCAAAGTCTCTCTGTCTTCCTCGTCACCAGGTTTCACCCTCCCAGTGTGGTTGGCACCATGGGAAGCGCAGCTGCCTGCGCTCGTCTCTTGTCTTTGGATCACTCCCGGTGCAGCCATGCCTTGGCTATAGCTGCTTCTCTGTCTGGGGCCCCAATGGCTAATGCTGCCACTCAGTCTAAGCCACTCCACATCGGTAATGCCTCGCGTTTGGGGCTTGAGGCTGCTCTGCTGGCCTCCCGGGGCCTGGAGGCGAGTCCTCTGGTTCTGGATGCTGTTGCTGGGGTGGCTGGTTTTAGCGCTTTTTATGAAGACTATTTGCCGCAGCCTTTAGAATCGCCCAACAGTGACGGCCATATGTTCCTGCTAGAGGAGCAGGACATGGGCTTCAAACGCTTCCCCGCCCATCTGGGGATGCACTGGGTAGCAGATGCTGCAGCCTCGGTCCATAAGCTTCTTGTGGGACTTGGCCCTGGCACTTTCTCCCCAGCTCAGGTTCAGGACATCCTGCTCAGAGTCCCCAAATCCAAGTACATCAACAGGCCTTTCCCTGACTCTGAGCACGAGGCACGCCACTCTTTCCAGTTCAATGCTTGCAGCGCTCTCCTGGATGGCGAAGTGACTGTGCAGTCCTTCACACCTGCTGCCATGATGCGCCCTGACCTCCTCGCTCTGCTGAGCCGTGTTCGCATGGAGCATCCCCAGGACAACCCAGCAAATTTCAACCGCATGTACGGCGAAGTCCAAGTAACACTTGTTGGAGGAGACATTCTGAAGGGGCGCTGCGACACCTTCTACGGTCACTGGCGCAACCCGCTGACCAATGAGAGCCTGAGGAAGAAGTTCAGAAACAACGCAGGGACGGTGCTTCGCTCAGAGCAGGTTGAAAGGCTGATTGATGTGGTAGAGGAGCTGGACAGACTCGAGGACTGCAGGGCCCTCCTCTCACTGCTGCAATGAACATTCACAGATGGTCACAACAACAGCAAAGCAGATTGTATATAGATATTTAAAAAAACATTTTATCTAAATATTTACGGTCAAATATATTTGAAATGACAAATTTGCACATATTAATGCTGAAGAATATTACTTGTTCAACAGTTTGCCTATTACACTTAGAAGAGGTGCTTTGTAAAAAGTCACCATAGGTCACGATGCTGAAATGTTTCCATATGCTTGTCTCCAGCACTGGCAATCTTAATACAGAAATATCTGGTATGGGTGTATATATACATATATTTGAGTGTGTGTATATGCACACACACACACACACACACACACACAGACACAGACACACACACATATATAATCCTATAAATTATTATTTTTGTGCCAAATGATGGATTTAAATGTGAATTTAATGTCTGATGCCTGCTTGATGCAAATGCAACAGTAATTTCTCTTCAACTTTACAACATTGTTTGTTTGTATGTTTATGTTTCAATAAAACTATTACAAAACACACAGTCTATGAAATTGAATTGATATCAGCAAAACCAAAAGAAAAAAATCAGAATATGTTATTTTTGGCCTAGAGAAACATGCATATCTCATCAGCAGCCCTCATTAGAACACATGCGAGCAACACAAAGGAACAAAAGGAGCAGAGGAAGACGAAACAATATGATGAGGAAAATAAAACATTACTATATTATTATCATTTTCCAAGTAGAAACTATTTTGTAGAGAAAATGAGTGAATAATGAAGTCATGAAATACAGCACATTAGTTAATCACTGCCAGTAAATCATCTAAAACCAAGTGGATGCCTGCAGTCATGTTTTCATCATAAGGGATATTCATTAGGTTGTCCCTCAACTGAAAAAAACAGGGAAATCTGTAGGATAAGACAAGTCAACAAGTAACTTTCATGCAAACAAAGGCTCTAATCATATGAAGGTGCTTTTCTTTTCAAGTGTGTATATTTGCTACGCAAATAAAAGTATGTTATGAAGCGGAAGAGTTCTGGGAAAAGACTTCCACATTCCAGTCTGTGGTCCTTAAGTTAATGTGTGGCAATAAGTTTGCACAGTGGCAGGATGGACACATGGGCTATGTTTCATGCTCAGCTCAGTCCACATCAGTGGAAAACACCTAATTTTAACACTGTGTGCACAGGTGTCTGCTCAAAAGAAGAAATATTCTACGTGTTCATAAAATTTCAATAAACATTTTAGAAGACATTAAATGTATTATTGAAGTGAGATGTGCGACTTTAGAAAACAAAAGCGCTAGGATGATGAGAACACAACTGAAAAACATGCACTGAAGCAATTAAAGGAATTTACAGTAGTAATTTTTGCCCTTATCTCACAGTGAGAGGGCCCCCAGCGTTTTGTGTGGTGAGGTCATACAGTTTTCAGGTTCATAGTTGATGGCAGCACATAATGGGAGATAATATTCAACTAAATGTGGAATACCATGCAGGCACAGTGTATGTATTAAGTAATGTGTAACACACTTTGTTATTATCAAACATTTTAAGTGAACACTAATTACTATTCTGCTGTGTTGGAAAAATGGTAGTTTTGTGTGAGAGTAGAAACTGATCAGCTGTATCCACAGCTGTGTTCGCAGCAGACGCTGCATCTGCGTTGTAGTTAGGTCTGGTGTCTGGTGCTTAGTGTCTTGCCTTGAAGCCACACTGATTACAGCCAACACAGATGGATGAACCAAATGACCAGAGTTATTCAGAATAAACTATTTGGGTCATACTGGTCACTTGCTTGGCAAGAGAACAAGATATAAAAGTTTGCGCAGGTTCAGTTACACCTGCTGTTTGTCCCATGTGTCTTACCAGTATGTATGTGTATGGTTCTTCCTATGGCTTTATTTATTATACAACTTATACTTTAGAAGTTAACCTGGGGTATGTCTAGTTTTATAAGTTTAACATTGGGGGAAACAAATTATCTTAAATGCATACCATGCGACAAAAATAGCTCACCAGTAAAGAGGATGTCATAAACAATATTATTCATCTGTGTGTGGTAGACAAAGCAGCAAAGGCAAATAATTGACTAATCGGGAAATAGGTGATAAAGGTCATTTTGTATTTTATGGTAAGGAAATACTTTTTAAAAAATCAAGAAATAAATAAGGAACTGTTATTATCCTGGTCTCCATGGTGCATGATAACACAAATATTCCACTGAATACTGCAATAAAGGAAGAAAAAACAAAACAAAACTCACATTGACAAAACAAGGAAAATACTTTTAGATTAATGTACTGTGAAGATGAACAGAACAGTAACATAACTGATAAATACTGAAAAATAAAATAAGTAAACAATGCAATATGACAATAAATACAATGGAGAGTTTCAAAGGTCACTAGGTGACCAGGAAATAGAAAGTATGACTGTATAGGGATCGGTATGAGGATGTACGATATGTATGACATACAATTCAATGATGTGTTACAGTACTGGAATTTTTTCCTGATGACATTTCCTGTATTGCTTTGGTAACCCTGGAAAGCTTAAAATATCCCCTTCAGCATTAATCATCCATCATAACCCTGAAACTTTTGTATTGAGACACACTCAGAAACAAAGGAGTGGATTCAACCATACTAAGGATGAATTACAGGTGTATAGTTTTCATGATCTCTCCACCCACCACAGGAAACCACACAACAGCAGTGAAACCTCAAGTGTTTAATGACTCAAGCCCTTGTACAGAAATAGCTGTGACATAGATTGAGTTTCCACATAACAATGGCTCAATAGTTTGCTGTTGATGGGTGACTGAGGTTTAGAGTAAGGAAACTGAGAAACGATGCCCCTTGCCCCACCTTAACTCTCATACACAATCCACCCTGCTTTTTAAACACAGGTTTCACATGGGTAAAGCAAACTAACTGGGACATCAATGGTGTCATCTTTTCACTGACATATGAACAAAGGTAAACCTTTGCTTTGATGGTGAGTGTGTGGGACCTGATATGTGAAGTAAAGATGGGAATATCCAGTGCTAGGGAAAAACCTGGTTGAGGGGAAAATATACTAAATGACCCCATATGTGATCCATATTATGGGAAATGATGAGTCATTTAAGTGTGGCACTTTTTATGTCTTTACACAGTTTTTGCAATATTTTTTAATGTCTTTACTAAAAGAACAGAAAGGGTTTTGTTCTGTCTTTGAAATATAAATTGGAAAATTATGTTTATTCTCATAATTAATAGACATTTCTGGCTTTTATTTTTCCTTGTTACCCTGAGGAACAATTGGTTTTTCCTCTATTCAAATGACCAAATTATTCAAATTTATAATAAAACTGAAATACTGCAATGATAAATGGCTTAGGCGGCCTCAGTGACAGCGACAATATGAAGACATAATGGCAAAGGCTAATAGAATCAACAGAGTGGCTTACATTGTGTCAAAAAGCAGCAACAACAGAGCCTTTCAGTATGGAAAAACAACTTTTATTTCAGCGGAAAAAGCATTGATTTTTACAAGTGTTCAGTTTCTATTCATAAAGTTAAAATGTACCTTCATAATAAAAACTTTATATCTGAAACCCAGCTGGTGCAAACTGGTTCCAAAAGACAGCCACTGCAGTGTCTGGACGCACGTCTCAAGACGCTCCGTCTGAGGTTCACTGATTATAGTTTGACACTTGATGAGATTGTGATCTGGATCTCTAAAATAAAGAGAGGTGATGGTCCCCACAGCTCCAGTCCTCTCCACGGGACCCTCCTCTATCTCAACTCCGCAGACCTGCAGAGTAGAAGAGTCAACAGAAGACCTCACTCTACACATTTCAGCAGTACCTGCATCCCAAAATGGTAACAAAATATGATAACTGAAAAAAAAAATAGCCACCATACAGGATTAAGAGTGACACGAGTATTTCAAGACAGTGTAGGGAAATGGGATTGAGACCTTCAGATGTGCAGCTACTGCGGCCAGAGGGGTTTTGGTGATGAGGCACAGGTCTGCTGAGCCTGAGGTTGGGTGTTTGGCTTTGGGCTCAAACTCCTGGCCCAGCTGGTGAAGATTAAACTTCTGCTGGCCAAATCCAAGGGCCTTACGGTTTCCCTTGAAAACGCAGAGATGGCATGCGTGGGTGAGGAGAGCTGGTGAGGTGCGCCACAGGCTGACACACAATCAAAGCCTGCCATCTAGTGGATGTTCTAGCAAACTTAAAGCACAAGAGTTCTGCAGTTTTCCTAATAACACACCCTGTATTTTGTATAGTAATGTAATATTATTTTTTTTAGTAGTAGTGTTAAGAGTACATACTATTAATCTGTTGATTAGTGATGCTTACTCTTACTACAACTACTCCTGATAATAATACCTTTACAGCACAAAGCACCTTGCATACCTTGAAAGTAATGACCTCCATGCCAAGGGTTGACGTGTAAAACTTGACTGTGTCTGGCACACTTTTCACAGTTAGAACCAAATGATCCAGGTGGCTCACTTCCACCGGACAGTTGCTTTTGCATCTGACGGGTCCAAGTGCCTGGAGAAGGACAGCCAGCAAGACATGAGACAGACAAACACATAATTTATGGGGATGAGAGAAGTGGACGTCGACGATGCGTCCAACAGCGCCGCTGCGTGGTGAGTGTTTACGTCATTCCGTAAAGTGAAAGGTGGAATTCGCGTGCATTTGCGCCGATTAGCGAGACGTTGATGTAGCCTAGCAACGTGTAATGAAAATCCTGCAGCGTAAACAACGCTTCTTATTAAGTTGGTCGTTTGGCTGTGGTGGTTTCGTTTTTACAAAAGGGAAGTCTGAACTGTCGCTACGTTTAAGTGCATTCAGCCCAAAGACAGCCTTATAATGTATAATATAATAGCGGTAGCTTTTCACATTTGCGTTTAGCTAATTCAGAAGATACTGGCACAGTTTACCTTGAACCAGCTCCTCTGAAAGTGCGACAGAAGTCTCCCGGCTGTCGGGAGCGCCATCCTCTCCGTCTACTGACACACACTTCCTTGTTTTCCGCCCTGTGGATGTGGGCAAGGTTAGCCAGCTGCAGCAACTATTACAAAGGCCTCAACACCCACCAACCTTTGGATAAGGAAGGAAAGGGACAAATACACCTTTTATTAAGGTTTAACTATTTTTACAGGACCGTATATGTGTCTGTTTATTGTTCTCCAATGTCAAGGGCAAATTTTAAATGAAATGAAGGTTGCTGGTTGAGGTCCAGCTAACACTGGTTTATTTAATGTATGATTATTTGAATTATTTGATTTGCCATTTGTGTTTAAATCCTGCTATTCAAGCAAAGCTCAGACTCATAAGGACATCTTAATTTAACTACAGGAACAAATATGTTACAAAACAAGTGAATTTTCACACATCCTGCTATTAAGTGTGCTTGCAATAAGTGTCAGTGGGAAAATGTATAATAAATTGTAGATTATTTTGTATGATGTAATATAAAGCACAGTGGGTCATCATTCAGCATGTTAGGATGAGCAACAAATGACAAAGTCCAAACACTGGTAGGGGAAATATATCACTGAACAACCAGATTGAAGCAAACATGGAAATAAAAGTGTATTTAGACTGTTTAATATACAAGGTAGAAGTAATAATAACTAATAATGTGTGCGCTTGGATGCAGAATAAAATTACCCAACAGCACAGTGACTGTACAGAATTCATACATTTGTATCTGCAATGAATGTTGAAGCTTGTTTACAATTGGTTTAATTCAGCGGTTAGTTTCATTTAACACCCAGTTAACATACTGCACTGGGTGGGTCACAGAACAAGGCCAAAACTAAAGCCTGGCCTGACAGAGGGGAACATACATTTCATTTACATGTTTATGGTATTCAACAATGACAATGTCTTGCATTCAAACTTTTATGTCCCACAAAGGGAAGTAAGAAGTATGGAAAAGACATTAAATGGTGGAACAAGAAACATGACCAAGTGGCATTGACACTGATGCCCTGTTCTTCCTTTAGCCAGTGTTCCTGTTCGTCAACAGTGCTATTAAAAACCTACAGAACTAAATAAAATAAAATGAACATCAACACATTTTTTAAAAAGGTAATAAGTCTTCATTTTTAGCAATTAACATTTTTTTAACAATAGCATATATTTTATATCATGGTTTGTATTCCCTACTTTCACTTTAGCATGTATTGCACACTGATATGGAACAGCTGCTCATGAGGCAGAAGGAGGGCACCGTGGGCAGACATCTTGACTTTCTACTGGAGCCTTGACAGATGACAGATGGACAGTGATGTGGCTTTTTGTTAGATTTGGTAAATGTCCTTTGGATTAATAACTTAAGATGTCACTTGTACATTGAGGTGGGCTTAGAAGTAAAGAGATATATTCTGGCCAGAGTTGAGAAGCAAACATTTCATTTCAGGGCAATTTCCATTCATTCTGTATCAGTCAATAATTACAGAAAATCGAATATATTAGTGAAAAATAATTAAATCAGACCAGTAGCTACAGGAGAAAATGCTTCTGAAACCCTTGTTGTACATCAAAAAGTAAATGTTCTTTCACAAGTGGGAAAAAAAGCAAAACCAACTACATTTAAATTTCTGACATGTCATGCTTGTTAGTATAGTATTTTTGAGGTGGGAGAATTTACATGCCAACAACTTGATACCAACCCAATATCTACTACCAATATTGAGACATACCTAGTTTCTTTCATCAAATTTACTCAATCATTTTTAATCATCAACAAAATAAAGAAGTTATATGGTTCCAAAATAAACTTGCACTTTTCAAATGTAGCTTGGTTGGACTTATCTTTCCTTTCTTCCTGTACAACATAACATTTAAAAAAAAAAAAAAACAATTCAGCACACTCAATCCATGGTATACACCACTCCAAAGTAGTAGTTTGTTTCTTTTAGGTGAACCAAAAAGGGAGAATATAAGTCACACTGTAAATGGCAAACCAATTAATGTCCTACATCCTTTGGACATCACAATCCCTAAATAATTCTGCTGTGTACACTGATACAATCTATTTGTTTAACACAAAATTTAGGGATGCTCTGATTGAGTAACTGCAGCCAACACCACCCCAATCTTCATGAGATCATTTACAATCCAAAAACCAATTCACTGGTACAAAGTATGATTCAAAATTGTTTTTACAAGCTTATTTACAGCTAATACTTTGAACTGGTGTAACTAAGAACAAAAACCAACCTCTGGTATATATGGCGCCATTTAGGAGCTAATACAAAAGAGCAGATGTGCCTGAACTACCTGCAAGTGTGCAGCATTTTAAACCAGGGGATTCTTTATGATACAGGTCTGCTTGTGCACATGGTTTGACACAATTCAACAAACTGCTTGGTCACTACTGGCTGATTCAAACAGCATGCATTGCTTCTGCCTTACTTTGGACTGCAATGATAAATGTCTTACTATAAACTGAATATGTCTGTGTCACTGTATGGAGCACCCCAAATCAAACTGGTGACTGTTATATTCAAACTCACAAATGGTAGGAAGGAAATACATTTGAACAGTGGAGACACATTTCCTCAGAGCCTCTTATGGACTTCGGATATTAGATTACTTAGGGTTAAGACAAAATGCCTGCGGTCTTTTATGAGTTACACCACACTCTCTCGGTTGGCTGATACCAGGACCGCCCTGCGGCAGATGGGGCAAGTGGAGTTTTCGGACAGCCAGCGATCGATGCAGTGCACGTGGTACTCGTGAGAACAGGGCAGCTTACGTAGCTTGTTACCTTCTGCATACTCTGTTATGCAGACACTGCAAGTCTTCAAAGCATCGCTCTCACCAAAGTTGCGCATGGAGAGGTTGTCAATCTGCTCTTTGGTCAGCCCTTGGGGCTGGTCCTCATCATCATCATTTAGTAGGAAGAAGTGGGCAAGGCGCAGGAAGGGCAGTGAGCTGGGCTCTTCGAGACTTATAGGTTGTCTAGGTCTTGCTCTGCCACCAGAGGCAGGCGGCGCAGCGGCAAGGCCTTCATCCATGTCAGTCTCAGCTGTCCTTGCTCTGCCTCCAGCAGCCACAGGTGGTTCATCAACATCAGCAGCCGGGGGGGCAGCAGGAGTAGCGTCTGGGTTGTTGAGGGCCTCAGCCAGATCTGCAGGTGTGTTGGCTCCACGGTTTGAATCTGAAGAATCAGAGTCTGAATCCATGAGGTAGCCGAGTTCACCAAAACCTGTCATAATCTGACGAATCATAGACTGGAGAGCCATTGAGGTTGCCTCTCCCAAACCTGCGTCAGAGATTCTTCGGATAGGGATGCGAATTGTGCTGACGTAGGTCCTCACACCAGCACGCTCAGAGCGTGAGAAAGTCCTACGAAATCCACCGCGCTCACTCTCATAAAGAAATGTGTTATTTGAGTTCTGGGAGCGCGAGCGGGTACGACTAGCAATGCTGTCTCTTTGGCGATATTCGCCTGGTCGCACACGCCGCACCTGTAGATCAAGCATAATGGTAGGAGGGCGCCGCCCTGCTGCACCCCCTTCCCCCCCAGCAACTTCTCCTTCCTGAGAACCAACATTTTGGGCCTCTGGGACAGATTCCGTGCCAAGCCTAGATTGCTGAACGTCACTGTCAGCAGTGCTTTGCCTGGAAAGAATATGTTGTCGAGTCCGAGAACTGCCCTCCACTTGAGGCACAGGGGGAGGACTGATGACAGAATTGGGGCCTTGAGAGCTGTGAGCATGACGTGGATTGGAGAGCCCATCCAGTTGATCCAAGTTGAGAGGGGAGCGGCTCCTGGCAGTACGGGCCCTAGTCCTGCGTGGTTCTGGACTGCGGCTGCGGGCTCTCCTTTGTCCTCTACGTGGAGAAAGAGGAAGTGGGGGTTGTACTGGCAGGGCTATAGGTGAGCTGGGAGGTTCTCCTAAAATCCCTTGTGAAACCACCTCTTCAAGTTCCGACTCTGGTTGCACGATGACAGCCAACTCCTCTACAACTGGTTCTTCCACAACCTCTGTCTCCATGGGGACCTGTGGTTCAACATTTCCCCCCACTTCTTGATTTTCTGCAGGATTTTCTGCAGGATCCTGGGCAGGATCCTCAGCAAGCTCCTCTGAGGGCTCCTCTGTAGGTTCTTCTGAAGGCTCCTCTGCAGGTTCCCCTGAAGACTCCTCTGCAGGTTCCCCTGAAGACTCCTGCTCCCCTTCAGCAGCTGCCTGCTGTTCAGCCAGGTTGCGATTGACACTGATTTCGAGGCTGAAGCGAAAATCGCCACTGTTTGGGTTGGTCTGGCTTACAGCCCGCCACGACTGGTTTCCACGATGACCAGTTCTTGTTGTGTTGCCTGTGCGCCTCACTGTGTTTAGCCAGTCCAAGAGACTATCCCCACTGGCAGGATCCTCTGAGCTTTCAGGTGGTTCTGAAAATTGGCAGATAACAAGTGATAAATCATATCTAAATCTGACAGCATAATCACAAGAGTCAAAAAACAAAAAAATGACAAACTTACCAACTGGTTCTTCTCCACTTTCAGTACTGGGATTGTTATTCTGCTGCTCTGGACCATCTTTGATTTGCTGAAGTCTATTAAACAGTTCATCCTCAGTTACCTCTCCTGAAAGAGACATTAAAAACATAAGAAAAGTGTTATTACAAAATAAAAAATATTTTTTGGTGGTCCACTTATTCCTTTCTTGAAGGTTACTGTTTGGTTATGTTTAGTTCCGGGTGAAAGTGACTGTAGGCGGCTGGAAGGAATTGAAAGCTCAGCTAAAAACAAACATTTTATGATTTAATACACAGATGGGGATGTTGGCAGAAGGACATGCTATACCAGCTACATGTCTGTTATCTGTATTGTATAGTAGAAATTTGACACGTGTCAAAGAAAATACCTGGTGTTTAGACCTGCACTGTATTGGCCCATACAGCTGTTTGGTTTTGTCTCAACACAGCAACTGAAATTTTCAGTACAAAACCTCCAGACTTACCAGGGCATGCCACTGTCCACTCAATGCCCTCTCCTTGCAGGGTGCTCCACTGAAGGATGCTCCGAACTTACATTCCCTCACCCACTGTCCTGGGACAGAGACGGATTGGGCGCCTTCAGTTGTCCATAGGTGGTTGCGTTTTGAGCATAGTGACAAATAAAAAACAGGAAGGAGCTTCCTATGCGTATCTATTCCATCTCTCTCTCTCTCTTTACAGATATATATATATGTATGTACGTAATTATGTATATATCAAGCTTTTACCAAAAAGTCATGAATACATACAAATGTTGCCATCATAAACTAAATTAGGACTGAAGAGTTTGAAAAGCCTGAAAACTGTCTTGAGGCACATCTTTGTAGGGCTGGGTACAAATATATAAATTACGATAAGTACTATCTCCAAAGTAATATCAACACCAAGTAAATATCTGTATCTGAAGGCCATGAGATTGAAATATTTAACAATTTGATCTTTAAAACCTAAATATTGTTTACATGCCACCACAGCACAATGACGTATCCAATGATATGGTTTAGCTGCTAAGTGAGTAAAGGATGCATGTTCACTTTCTCTAGACAAGACATGCCTGATCTGAACTTCAACTCTTTTTTTTCCCAAGAGACACTGTAGGCTACTAAAAGGCTGGAGTAAGTCACCAGGTTTTCTTCTTATAATATTAATTATATTAAGGTTCATTCTTGTTTCAAGGGTACCGAAGTGTATATTAGCAGTTCTTCCTCCCCCTTTTTGTCAGTCAATAGTTAAACAAATCCTTAGTTGAATGACTTGCTGGGCTTTCTGACAGGCATCTGTGTTATACGACTGGATGTCTGGAATTTCAGGGGCACAGATCCCAAACCATATCCACTTTATTATAAACCTAATTACCTTCTGTGTTGTTTAAAATCATATGAATGTAAGTGTTTGCACAGTCACGGATCACTGTCACAAGACTGCTGATTAAAGACTGATTAAAGGGTTTGTTTACCTGGGGTGCCCAAAAGATTGTTGTCTCTCATGAGACGATAGTCCTCGTCACTGAGATTGTTGACGAACTGATAGAAGGCCTCCTCTCTGCTCAGGCGGTCGAGCTGCCTCCGGCGCTGTGACTCTGGCTGGTCATTGCCACTCTGCTCCAAGCTGTCAGACCCTTCCATTGATTCAGATGGGAGGGAGGACGACAGATGTGCTCCAATCTTCAGCAAGACCCAGCAGCTGCTGCAGAAACAGAGAAGGATGACATGTATAACTAGAGCAAATGCATGTGCCTTTCTTGTTGACTATACATCTACTAAAGGTTAAGGCTACTGAGATTTATCATGTAGCAAAAACTCACAACAAAAAAAGTGCATCAAATGACAACTGTGTCCAGTCTGTTAGATCACATTAATATAATGTCCAAATCGGTGTATACCTACAAAGTAGTTGTCACCAGTGGATACCTAGGATCAAAATACAGCCTCACGAGTAATACTTGAGGAGAAGATGGACTCAGGGGCTCGTGTCAGCACATTTAAATCCACTAGATACAAAGCAGACTGACAAGCTGCGTAACTATAAAATAGATGCGCGTCGCTTTTATCATAACATACATCGTCGTTTTTCTTCAACACGTTATATAACAAAAACGCGCCCGTGTAATGCCTTTAAACAGTGCGAATAAATCGCCGGATTGTGTGTGTTTTTTAAATCCCATGGGGACAGCAGTATGTTGGTCAAAGTCGAGATGAAAACAAAATGGCATCAAGTAGCTTAGCTTGCGCTGGCTAGCTTTTAGCATCGCTAAGGGCTGCTAACACTGACAACTTGAAGCTACAAAGAGACATACACGGTGTTTGTGTTTAAGTGATTATGAAAATGATTAAACAGTGGTGACGGGGTGAGTATGACAATATTTGTATTGTGAGGCTAACAAACAAGCCTCTTAGACACAATCACTCGGCTACGACTAGTTAGCTTCGAGCAGCTAAGTACATTGACATCTAATGGGATTTTGAACAAGAGCTAACGCTAACTGAACCACCAACTTCGGTTAAGTTACATTACCTTGACCATATGTACTTATTCGGCACTAATACGCCTCGTGTTATAGAACATATTAGTCTTGCTTGTCGACCCTTTCTATGTCAATGTAGTTATAACAGTGATAAATAAAGACACATTGACGATGCTGTTCGCCTTACCACGAGCTAACCAAGCTAGCGACGTCAACGAGTGACGTTCTGAGCAAACAAGCTAAAATTAGCTAGCTAATGAAAATAAAAGGTAATCGAAAAGGACATACAGCCTGTCACCAAACCCCCGTTACATTACCTTTTTAAAGGTGTTGGTGGCAGTGTGATCGTGCTGTCCTGTTACTCTTCTGATCTCCTCTGAAAAAACGCTAGGCTGTTTAGCTTAAATGCGATTTCAGGTTTCCATTTTCTTTCTTTTAGGAAAGCTACAATGATCTTCCGGAAACTGAGAATCTTGCTAGTAACTTTTCCCCGGGTAGGGGCTCTCAGGTACAACGAGCTGACTCGTTTCGGTCTGTCAGCCAATCAGAGCCGAGAAGGTGGGTGAGCCGGTGAGAGGCGCAGCCTGGAAGACCAAAATCAGGGCAGTGATATCTGGGTATAGCGCTGAGCGTAGCTTTAGAGAAAGGGTGTTTGTTTTGGACAGTGTGACACTGTTCAGCTGTAGCGTCACGATGCGGCTGTAGAAGCAAAATACTCTCACCGTCTGCAGCTGGAAGACAAAGATCCGCAGGGCACGCCAAATGCGCAGCATGTATAACATTATGATGTAAAAGCTCTGAATAATATCATCTGCCGTGCGTTCATAATTACCCTATAGCCTCCAATGGCCCATATCACATCAGGAATCGAAGCAGCTCATTTAATTTATGCTACTAAAGCATCATTATCATCGTAATGTTTTATTCCATTTTGACTATTTGTAATCCAGCCTTAGTTTAAAACTTTTCAATTCTCTGGTCTGAAAAAGAAAAGGTAATAGCCTGCAAATCGTAAGTGTTAAAAATACTGAGGTTTAATTTCCTCTCATGGGGCGACACTACAAATATTTAAAGGAACATTTTATTGAGTCGGTCACGTATTTGTGAGTCACTTCATATCACACCTTTGCGTCAGTGTAACAATTATCAATCATCATTGGACAGTTAAATGAACTAAAAAGACAAAGATGATGGCGTGATACAAATGTAATACATTCACTCTTTTAAACTATTTTTACTGCTTAACTTTATTTATCAAAAATCATTATTGCATATTGCCAAAATTCTTGCTTTATTTTTTTTATCTAATAAAAATGCAAGGCAGAAATGTTTTGTGTTATAAAAACCTTAAAGTACTCACAATGCATTCAAGTGAAAGCATACAAGTCAAGAGGAATAGTGTCATTTTTTTTCTTAATCCTTAAAGTCATCATGTAAAAAAAAAAAGTGAAATAACTATAGATTTTATTTAGAGAAAGAAACACCAGTTATAGCAGGCCCTAGACTTCTGTGTGGGTGGAAGTGGGACAATATTGATACATCAGCACGCCAGAAGAGACTCAGTGGTGACCCTTTGGCAGTAGGTGGCATCTAGTTACAGGCAATTTGTAACCCAATGAGCCAAAAAAAAAGCACAGTTGCTGCTATCACAGACACACATTTCAGAAAAAAATGTATTATTATTCCCTGTTTTTACTTCATACCTGAAAATACACAGCTGTCAGCTATAAAGCTACTAGAGACGATTGGCAGTTGTTGAACGCCTCTACAGTGGCTTAAAGCTATTGTTCTTATACACAAAAAAGGATTTACCTAGCAGTGGTGCATTGCCATCTAACAGAATTTCTTTCACAAAATGCATCTTTACATGTCTGTAAAGGCGTGCATTGAAAGAAGAGTCTTTGTTTTGGGACCAATCTGCCAGCCAAACAAACTAAATGTCTTGAGTGATTGTGCTGTCTGTAGTACACGCCTACATTTCAAAAACATGCAGAAATAGACATGCTCAAAAGGTTACCTTATAGTCTTCTCAGTAATGAGAAAAAACAAACAAAAAAACAAACCCACAAACACTTTCCCTAATGACAAACAATTGTCCTAATGAGAGAGTCTATGGCTGTCTATGCGGTGTGAGCACACACTGACACAACAACTACGGTCTCATTTAATAACCACAGGTGTACCTGATCCTTTGCATTAGACATTCCTTCTTATAATTTGCTTGTTCCCTTATCTGTTATGGGTGACTAAAGAACAAAAACAATGCTAATACCACCTGACAATTTCAGAGGCATACATCACAAGATCTGTTTATGGTCTGAGACAGTATCTCCAGCTCCAATTAAGCATGCCAGAATGAGTTGCAGTGTGGACCACAGCAGCCCAGCTCCGAGTTATGGATGAGCAGTCACTCTAGCAATGCCTGACCCTGTGTGCTAATTAGATGTGACATTAAAATAACATGAGCTAAAGCCAGAAATTAAAATGCCTTTCATCTGAGAATCCTCCAATATAACAAATAAGGACAGACTAATTGGAATTATTTAGGTTGTATTTACACTTGCACATATTGTGGCAAGGACAAACAGCGAGTATACCAGATCATATTCGTCCCCGTTACTGCTGCAGTACCACAAAGACGGTGGGGATGTTCTGCTCAACAGATGTGTTACGCTTCACTCCTGACATCTCAATAAGCTGTTTGTAATGTTGAGTGTTTTCCGAAAACTGCATGCCATACCCTTCTGTAAGGATTACTCTGAAGGGACTGAATGTGTCTGCAGAGAAGTTAATAGTGTGGAAATTTTATGTTTACTGTTTATAGTGTAGATACAGACTACAGCAACGGGTGGGCGGTAAAAAACACAACCCAACTCTCTTCAGAAAGCAGCATTCAAAATCTTATTTTAATTTGTATATTTACTCCATAAACATTATTACAAAACTCAGCAAGTTACCAATATTACATTATCACCATACAGGCTTGATCACAAATATTTAAAACCTTTGCAACAGTTACAACAAAACAAAAAACTAAATAATACTCAAATAATTTACATGAAAATCTATAAAACAGCAAATTGTTCACAAATTATATTTTTTTTCCAAGTTTTCATTTTTTTTCTTTGCTTATTTGTGTTTTGCACAGTAACACAACACTCTCACAACAAGATCATGGTCTTATTACAAAACTCCCAACAAAATGTAAATATTTTTAGTTTTCTGTTGATACTTTCATATTTTGGTTTTTAAAACCAGAAACTTGTCATTGTATATCCTTTCCACTGCCCATAGAGGCGCATAAAAGGTTACTCACACACACAAATACTTCACAGCACTTTCTAAGAAAAATATACACTTACAAAATATGTTACAAATTGGCACACAAAAAATATACAAGATTTTGTAGTGTCAAGAGTTCATTAAGATTCCTTCTGGTAACAACTCTAGACAGTATATATAAAGCTCGGTAATCTTTTAATGAAAAGAGCAAAAGTAATTCCAATCAATGTCAAAGAATCATGAAGTGAATACATCAAACATAACATTATAATATACATTCATAAAGAGGGTTAGGTACCTAATCTATTTTGCATTTCTTTTTTTGTTAACTCTGGGAAAACAAAAAAACCAAACCCAAAAGAAACAGAAACAATTGTCAGCTTTCTTAGCACCATTAACATGAGGCAGCTCAACAGTGGCACATTTTAGAAACAAAAAGAAGAAAGAAACTATGAACTCAGAGAAGTACATTCAATTTGACAATAGGCAGAAATGAGAGAAGGCAGACTAAATGGGCTTGCAGCCCATGTGGAGCTTCCCATGAGCAGCTTGTCTTGGTCCTAACCCTGATACACTGGAGAAAAGAAACAAAGGATCATGGCAGAGAGGAGAGAAAAAAAGAGACAGAGAAAGATTGATTATGATTCTTGCCATATGCAAGCAATCAATTACTATCACCTGTGCGTCAGAATTACCATATCCAGTGTGACAAGGCCTGTTTTTTTTACATCAAGCTTCAATTTGTCCGCACATCTCCATGCAGTCTCATGTAATTACCGCTGTGTTTGAAAATGATACTCAACATTCAAAAGATAGAGAATATATAGGCCTATTGTTTTAGTATACATTTGTAAAAGATTCTCTTGTAATCAGCTGAAGGGGCTCTGCATTTCTCCTGAAATTCATTTAGAATAGAACATCAAAATATTTGATAACTGATTAAACATGATTGTATGCTTCATTCTAAGGTGGATTTATTTCGGTCTAGTGAGGCAGTGAATGAGCCCAGTAGTAATTAATATGAATAGCCTGGGAATAGACCGGATCAGATAGCACCGATATGTTTTCTTTTCAATTTGTGCCTACTACTTGGCCTTGATTTTTGGGTGACAATATTTTCTGCCAAAATATTGACCCATCAAAATTAAAGACAAGATATAAAAGTACCTTCAAAAGACAAAAGTAAGATTTCGACAGTATGAGAAAAATTAACCAAGTATGGCAGCGTTGAGAAATAAATTACGTCAGAATGTTAAGAAAAATTACTGTTTAAATTACCATTTCAGGTAAGATAGAAGTAAGATTCCCACGTGGAGCTAATGCAAAGACATGCTTTCCTTCATTTACAAGGTTACTGATTCCATCTGTACTGAAAACTGCTTTCACATTCACTTTAAATCTAACTGCAAAAAATGTAACGTCCATTCACCACTGATGTGTGCATCAGAATCTCTGTGAGTAATAAACTGCCTTGAATTTCCAGTACAAAACAACTGCTCAGTGAGGCACAGCCCCAACTGACAAATAATTTCCTTGCTTACCCTCGAACATCTGCACTACACTCTCCTTGGTCCAGAGAAAGCTCGTTTGAACATCTCTTTTTTCATCTTCTTCCTCTACAGTAGCCTTCAGAGCACATCTCCCCTTTGCCTCTCTTTTGTTGCTTCTCAGTGCCAGGCGATGTTGAGGTAAATTGAATTTGGCAAACAAAGTGGGGGAAACGAGGAGAATTCAGAGTCTTTCTGATTTGGTTTAGTGAGTGGTGGTGTACCACTGCCAGCTGTTGGTGCCTTTCATCAGAGAAGAGAGAAAAGTCCCAAATGAAGAATTCCTGTAGTGGCAAGTCTCTGTAAGGAGTCTCCAACCCGAGCAGCCAATACTCCAATGGATAGAAAAGAGGAACAGCCAATATTCACACATATATAAGAGGTCATTTACACAGCATTGTTACTTTTGGCACATTGATTTTAAGATTATAATCATCTTTTTTTGCAAATATTGCATGTCCCTGTACAACAACATTGACAAAAATACTCTGAGGGTGGAGCTTTTATGAATTTGCAAGGCGTAAAAATGTAAATTTAGATAACCAGTTCCTCTAAACCCCAGAGGAAAAAAGAAAAGGAAATGGGGAGTCATTCCAACTTTGAGGGGAAAAAAAAGACAATGTCTGATATGTCATCAATACAAAATGGTCCCATCTTGTGTTTTTCAAGATGTCTTGGGCTTAGATTGGGCTCATTAATTGTAGGTTTCCCTCTTGAAATGAGCCAGGCAGTGTATGAAGGACAGCAACAACAGGACATCCATATTCTGCATACAAAAACAGATGAGGAGGAGGGGTGCGTAGATGTCACTCAATGCATTTGTGTATATAGCTACATCTTTAGGGAAAAGGGGAATAAATACATAATTCAGGGGAGCTAGTTCTGCTGAGAAAATACAAAAACAAAGTTCCTCAAAAAGGCGACAGAACTGTTTTCAAGGCTTATTCTCTTTTTCAGACAAAAATAAAACAAAAAACGACTATAAGAAGAACAAACAAAGCAGAAACAACAAAAGCAAGAAAAATGCAGCCATGGTCGTTTCAAATCTCAATCAAGCTTGACACAATCACTCAATAGGTAGTTTGCAAAGTACAAGAAGTTTTTCATGCAGATATTAATTTCCTCTTCAGGGGTAGGGGGTTAAAAGGAAGTGGGAGTAGTCAGGGGGAACGTAGTACTCATGCAGCTCTGGCATAGCGTCAGTGAAGGTATGCTTGGGAGGGAGGGCTGAGCAGGTAGTGGGGGGAAAGTGAGAAGGGGGTGCAACAGCAGCTGATAACAAAATATTACCTCAGTTTCTCAAAAGAGGTCATCAGTGCTATGTCCTTATTTGGGTCTCTCTCAGCTCGCTTCCCCTTCAGTGTCTCAATCCGAGGAAACTTTGCACTGGTCTTGTGGCGGTACAGCTTTTTGTGTGCAGGCCCGGGGTTAATAAAGTTGGGTTTATCAAACATGTTACAGCCCAGAGCTAGCTGAGGGAACAAGGTATGAGAGGGGTTGAATTTGGCCTGGTTCTTTCCTCCTTTCCCCCCTGCCTTCCTGCCTCTCCCGGCCCCTGTTAGCACGGCTCCTTTTTTCTTCAGGTCGGCCTCGGTGCCTGCCAAGATTTTGAGGGTCTTTAGGTTGAGGCTGTTGGCCTCCGAGGGCATGCATGCCTCAGCCATGGGATTCCACAGTGGCTCAATGGAGGCCATCATGAACCTTTGGACCTCTGCCATGCCAGAGACAATGTTGGACAGAATATTGGAGGGCTCCTCGAATTCTCTCTGGTCGTCCCCAACCAAGCTGTTGCTCTCTGACCAGCCGGTGCCAGACCAGTCCCCAGTGCTGCTACTGTCAGTCAGGCCTGTGCCACAACCACCTGCCTGGTTCTTTGCTGCCTTGCCCTCCAACATAGCCTTTATCTTTTTGGTGGAGCGAGAGTTCTGTTTGGGGGTCTTGACCTTTTCTGACTTAGGAGCTCTGGGAGCCCGGACTTTCTTTGGGCTCTGTCCCGCAGCCGCCTGCTTGCAGTTGCCTTTCCTCTTCGACTTTATGCTCTTCGCAGCAGCCAACATCTCACCAGACTGTTCGTCAAACTCGGTAACTCCCAGCTCCTTTTTGTCTAAACCCAACACATCCTGACTATTAAAGTTGTGCAGAGGAAACTGACTGTCCTCCACTGTGTATGCATTTGCTGTGTGCTCTTGTTGCTGCATAACATCACAGTTCCACTTTACCTCCCTATTGCAGTCTATAGTCATATCATTCACATCCTGGTACTCTCCTACATTGCCTGCAATCTTCATCTCACGTGCCACCACCTGGGGGGACAGGTTAGGGGTCTCAGGGGGGGAAAGCTCTGACAGTGAAGAGTGTCTAAACTTGTCAGGGGTGAAGTTGGAGATGTCCAGCAGGTCTGAGGACTCCCTGAGTGGGGTGAGGGCGTCCACACTCTGCTGAATCACCACTTTGGGACTGCAATGAGCTAAGAAGCTGTCCCGGCCCTCCTCCTCACCCTCTCGCTCACAAGATTTGAGGCTGAGGGAGCTGTAATTGCTGGAGGAGGCTGACAGAGAGCCCACTGAGTCATAGCTGATGAGCCTGCCATTGTCTGTGCATAGGGACCCTCTCTGGTATTGCACCTGGCCCTCCGCACAAGCAGACTGACACACTTGCAGATCTGCCCCAGGCTGTAGCCCAGCCTCAGTCAGGTAGTTCTTCTCATAAAGCAGCCTGTCAGCCTCAGGGCTCAGCTGGCTGTAGTTAGACACTGGCAGGCTGTCATTCAGGGGCACAGTAGCTGGGAAGTTGTTGGGTAAGATAGGAGTCTCAGGGGTCTCAGGCCCAAAGTTCTGGCTGTGACTGGCGCAGAGCTGCTGGTGCCACATCTGGGGGAAGCTGGGGCAGTTCTGGGGAGACTGCTGGAGCTCTGACTCTGAGGGAGGGGAGAGGACGCAGCTCTGAGCAAGCTGCAGAGAAGAAAACTGTTTCTCCTCTAGGGATAGCCCCAGAGGATACTGCTGCCTAGAGGGCTGCTGGGGGAAATAAGAGATAGTTGCTCCACTGGAGGAGTCTGTAGCATCTAACAGGGTCTGCAGGTAGCCCCCCGGGATGACAGGGACACCCGCCTCTACTTCCTCTGAGGAGGGGGCTTTGTCAGGAGAGCAGGTGGACGAAACAAAGGGGAATTTCTCCTCAGTTGTGTGAGTGTTGGTGGTATTGTTGGAGAAATGGGGTTTGACTGTGGTTGAGCTAATGCCTGCCTCCTCTAACCCAGCAGCAGGGTCCTCAATCTGTGCCGCAGCGACACAGGCATCCGTTTCATTTGTCACGCTCCTCCCCTCCTCTCCTTCTGCCTCTTTCATTTTCTTGCTCCTCAGCCTGGCTTCGCTTTTGAATTTCCTTATCCTGACTGTTTTATTTCCTCCCAATCTCCTCCCCTCCCTCTCCTCCCTCTCCTGGGAGCGGCTCTTGGCTGTGACTGTGTGCGTGATGGAGTTTGTGTCTAATGTGACTGGGAGGCCTGAGGCTGCTATTATTCCCCCTACTGTGGGGGTGGCCTCTTCTTTAGTGACACCTCCCTGGCCCTGATCGGAGAGAGGAGAGACCTGTGCTGTTGCTGATTGCTCCACAGTGTGAATCCTCTGAACCTTAAGCCTGTTTGCAATCTTGTATTTCCTTTTGGGATGACTAGAATTAAAAGGGCGATGATGGCGTCCGTTTAGATGAAAACCCCGTTGTTGTTTATCTCTGGCAGCCAGCTTAAGCTGTTCCTGTCTCTCTCTTTGCCTCTCCTGCCAGAAATCCTTCAGAGGAGCCAGTGTCTCATATTTGCTTACTGTGTCTGTGTTTAAGCTCACAGTTGCATCCACAGGGTCCAACTTGCCCAGTTTCACTGACATGAGTCTCTCTCCTTTAAACCTGTTGATGATGATGTACTTGATGACCACAGGGGGCTCTTTACGACAGGATTTCCGGCGTTTTTTGGGGCACCAGTCCACATCCTCCTCCTCTTTTTGACCAGACGGAGTTTTCTCTTTTTTCTCAGCGTTCTTCTCACTTTCAAGCGAGTCAACATCATATAAGTAATCATCGCTGTATCGAACCTTCCTCTTGGAACGCAAACCATAGTTGAGAGGGTTAGAGGGGCTGAGCAATCTTTTTGAGTGGCCCTTCTTAAACTTGCCTTCCTGCAGGGTGTCTGAGGAGGAGCCAGTGCAGGAGCTGTCGTCGCTGAATTCGCCTGACTCCTCGGTGGAATTGAAGTCCATCAGGTAGTTGACTTTAGGAGTCGACATGGGTGAGCCTTGGGAACCACCAAGGGGACTCCTACCACTGCAGTCCCCAGCCTTTCCCCCCTGTCCTGTCTCCAGGATGAGCTCATCAGTTTTGGGCTGAAGCTCCTCTGCACTCCTCCTCAACACTCCTGCTCCTTCCTCTTTCTTGGCACAGTTGGCCAGGACACTGGGGAAGAAGTTGAACTGCGTCTCCTCCTGCAGCACGTTTGTTTTTTCCCTCATGTTGTCCTGGAAAGATTCATAGCGGATCTTCAGCGAACAGACGTCGCTGCTTAAAGTCGAATCATCGTCTTCGTCGTCAAATAGATTGTCAACATCCTCCTCGGAGAAGAGGTTGACTGACAGTTCATTCTTAGAACAAAGGTCCAGCAGCTCCATCTTGCTCTCGCTGATGAAGGACTCAAAGTAGCCCCAGTCCTGGCCAGCATTAGCCAGCAGGACCTCCTCTCCGCTCACTTTGTCCAGTAATAGTCCCTCATACAAGTTCTTAGCTGTTGCATCATCCTCTGGGTCATCACAGTCCTCTGTTGTTTTATTTCCATCCACTCTCTTGCCCTCACCTGGGGCTTTCGGCAGAGGAAAGCTAAGTAGCTGGTCAGAGAGGAGCTGTTCTCCATAGTGACTCACCGCCTCCCCCGCATGGCTCAGGCACTGGATGCTGATATTGTTGATGTCGGAGAAGTCCTCTCGGCTCACATCCCCTATCCTTACACTTAGACCAGTCTCTGTGTCGGGGTTGGTGGTGGGGTCGTGGGGCGGGTTCGGCATGGAATTGGGGTCAGTAGCATCACGGGTCTCAATGAAGCAGCCGAGACAGGTGCGTGTGGGCTGCAGAAGACACTCCTCTGTCAGAGCAGACACTGTGCCTGGCTCCATCATTGTGGCCGACAGAGGGAGGGCAACAGGCAACAGAAGGGAAGTCTTCTGGGTGTCTCCTGTCGGGCCCCAGGAGCTTACAGCTGGGGTGGGAAGTGAGGTGGGAGAGGGAGTGTGGTGAAGATGGGGGACTACAGTTGGAGTGTCATCGGAAGGAGGGCAGGGGGCCGCTGTCAGGCCCAGAGGGGAGTCAGTGCCAAGAGGCAGGGGGAGGGTTGGTGATGTAGGCGTGGTCCTCTGGTGAGTCGGGCAGGCCTGCTGTGAAGTCTCTACGGCAGGAGGAGGTGAGGATGGAGGGAGAGCAGCATCGACGAGCCCGCACAGACTCAGATCACCACTCTGCTCACATACCGCTGCAGGGAGGAAAAAAAGAAAAGATTTCAGCTCTTTGAACTGTGAGTCTGAAGTTAAATTACATTGTTTTTGTTCTGTAGTTACACTGACATTTCTTCTGGGCTGCTGAAATGCAATTAGTGTCAATTAACCCCCTAGAGCTCAAAATGTCATTTTGTGATTCCTGCCTTAAACATTAATAATTCAGCTTTGGTACTAGATTCAATGAGAGGTATTAGCAATGACAAGTTGGATAAGAACAACTTCTTACCCGTTACTGCTTGATGTTTAAATATAAAAGTCTAGTCAACGCAAGAAAGTAACACAGACATCAAATTTTCTTCCACATTCTTAGAACACATAAAACACCAGTGAGGTGACTCACAAATGGAGTCACCGGCTTCATGTTCAGTTAACATGGTGGCATAAGTGAAAGTGATAAAGAGCAGCTTGAAATGCAGTTCTGTTTAATAGAACTAAATGAGCTATTTTATCTTCTGCTTACAGGAAGAAGTGCGGAGTTCTCAGAAACAAAAACTGTGAGTGTTCTGAAAGTGGGTGTTAGCGATCAATGGGAAGACTACAATTATTCAGCATTTATTTTATGAGATAACAGTTTCAAAATAGTTTGAATTTTGTTTTAGGAAAAGCCTTCATTCACAGACACGCAGAAAGAAAAGAAAAGTCACTTAAAATGTTACTGAAAATAATGTTGGCTCAAAAATCCCCTACTTCATGGAGATAATACACAGCAATGATACTGGGGTATTATACATCTTCCTTTACCAACCCAAGAGCAATATCTGAAATCAAATTAATGCAGTCATCTTGCATTACCTCCTCCCTTGTAGCATTTCATCTGTATAGACGCAGACCCGACTTAGCTCCAAGGTAACAAGATACCATAAAATTACACAGATTGGCAGCAACAATAGCAGTAATGACTAAATTGAAAGTAGGTTTTGGTGCTTTTCTACAGGTCGATTGTGACAATGTCTTAATCAGTTGAAGACATCCATCTGATGAGTAACAATCAAAACCCACAGAAGCGGGCTTGTAGCAGCAGGCAGATAGCTTTGTTTGCTCTGCATAATTAGATGACAGCAGCGGAGGCAGGTACGTACACATGGGACACGACAGGCCCATATGTTAGAGACTGTATAACCAATATCATCTACACCTGCCTCCCTCTACAATCCCAAGCTGCTGCCTCACAAATATTCTTTAAAACCATGCCAGAAAAAAATTAAAAATTGAAAAACACACCACAGCAATTAATGCACTTGCAGAGGTTAACTAGCAGCGTCCCCCATTTTAGAATGGATGCACCTAATCATTATTGAGGTAGTGATAAATGCTTGAGGGGAAGACTGCTTAACAAACAGAATTTAACATGCCTGCATTGGTGAAGAGTAAATCTTTGAATATGGATATGATTTGAGTGTGATTTAACGAGGTAATGAAATTTCTGAGAGCAGGTCTCCCTGGGTCCGCAGCCCGCAGACACATTGGAGGAACCGCAACGCCTACTAAAAGCATACAACGGCGCTACTGTCATCCTTAATGAAGAAAACCTCAGGAGAAATATGCATCTTCTCTCCTCCTCTCGGAGTCAGAAAACTGTTACAGCAGCAACGTGTTAGAGGCTGCAGAAGCATCACAGCGAGGCGTTTGCCATCAGTTCCCTTCAATCTGTGAGCCAAAGTGACCTCAGAGCAAAAGCATGTTTCTGACACATGTTCTCTGCGGAGAGTCAGGACAGATATCCTTTTTTAAACATTTAACACGTACTTTTATGCTTAACATTTTGAGCCATGTCCCACTGTTTGACACTTGGTGCAAAGAGAGGAGCATGGGAAGACTGCAATGATTTTTCTTTTTTTTTTTCAGGCCCGGACATGATTCATTTGGATTTATTTGGAATTATATGTAAACAGTGCCAGTGCGTCAAATCTACCAAGTAATATTCCAGCACTCATAGATAAGGCAAATATAAAGAAATGATTACTTATCTCTTTCATTAGCCCTACAAAGAAGCAAAGCCACAGAAAGAGGGAAATTACAAAAAAAGGGGAGAAATTAACTTCCTTTATCCCCCCGTGCTTGCATGAAACCTAAGCTGCCACCTAATATTGCCAAAAGATTGTTCAAAATTGCTGTGAAACATTAAACTCATATTGAAAAATGTGTTTCCTCAGGGTTTATAATGGATTAACAATCTATCCTATCCAATGTGTGCGTGCATGTGATTTTCTGGTGTGTGTGTGCATGTGTATGTGAGAGAGAGCGAGGGTGTGCGTGTGTGTGTGTACATGCATGCCTGTGTGTATGAGAGGGAGAGTGATAGAGTGTGAGTATTGGCTTGGGGGTATAGTGTTATCGAGAGGCCATCTGTCTCCAGCTGGACCATTAGCTCTTCAGCTGTTCAGAATGTGCCACAGATCAGTCAGTCAGACAGGTACACAAACACACAAACACGCAGGCACACACACACACACACACAGGGTCTTACAGTGATAACTATAGATGACAAATCAAGTTTGACATTAGAGGTCAAAGGGGGATCGGCAGCCTCATATTCACCGATACAGAGCGGCATAATATTATTGCTGCATCTGAGCTGGCAAATGTAAACAAGATAAACATCCAAAATACTTACTGCTGCCAGAATTCAATATCTAGCTTACAGGAGAGCAGCTCATATACTAATAAAAAACAAGCTTCACGCACTCTGAGATCACCCTAACACAGTTGCAGTTTTGTAATTGTGTTATCAGGAGAAGAGCTCCTTGAATAGAAACCGAGGCTGGATGTGACACAGCTCATGCAAGCTGGCAAGGACATTCACTACTGAGCATATGGAAGGACCCCGGCTGCTGGCAGGAGGTGGTGATCTTCTGATCCCCAGCCCTGCCAAGCCCAGCCATGCTAGACAGCCCGACCACCGCCAAACTAGACCAGACCAGACCAGACCAGGCCAGTCAGTGTGCAGAGCTCTCTGAGCCTCGTCGATCTTCCTAGCCATGACATTCGGGGCTTTGTCCACCTGAGGTAAGCCCGAGCCGCTTTGTGCCAGGCGGCCCTGTGGGGAGACGAGCTCATGCCGGGGGACATGGTCATGGACATGAGGAGAGAGACGAGTTGGCATCCATGGCCTCATCTATTAGTGTATCAGATGCCACGCGGGCACACGCAGCCACACGTGCACATGCACACATACACCCATGTGTGTTCTCTGTTCACTTTTAACCCACCTCCAGCCACTTTTTAAACAGCACAAAGATGGGATATATAAGGATATTTCAACATGACAACCAGCTCTTTCTGATATTAACAAGGAACAGGGATAGCTCAAATATCACAATTAGAAGTACAGTGCAAATGAAAACAGCTGACATGGCCTTTTCCTCCTTTTAATGGCTTTTTGAAATCATCCCTCACTCCCATCCCCCCTTTGCCGTCTTCCTCTTCTTCCCTTTTCTGCTCGCTATCTCCTTCCCGTCCAACTTCCCCACTCCTTATCCCTGTTATATGGAGGCTTTTACGTTCGTAAAATGCCGAGCTAGCCATTCTGCAGCTCAGCCACCCGGGGCGTTCACTCATCCAGCTGGTAGGCCAGCCACAGAAAGCCGCTTGCTACCTATTGCTCCATCTTCACTATATAACATTTTGTGAATGGTGGGGGGAAATCAATCCAGCCAGTACAGGATGTTCATAATAAGTGGTGAGTAACTGCGGCATGATTCATGGCCATCCTCCTCTGAGAGCTGCCCTATTCCTGCTCAACGGAGTCGCTTTCACTCGTTCCTCTACCGCTCTTTTTCCTTCTCTCTCTCTCTCTCTCTCTCTCTCTCTCTCTCTCTATGTTCGTCTCGGTGCCTCTCAGCGAACAGGCTAGCGCTGGGGATAATCTGTGTGATTCCCACAGTGGGGGCCGGTCAGTCCCCACTGAGCCTGACCAGAGCTGAAAGACTAAGATAAACCTCATCTAAGGATCAGTGGTGCTTGGTATGAGGTAAACTTTAGGGGGCAGTATGTAGTGCAGAGTGAGTCTTGGAAAATGCACAACATCAATGGGGCTCACAACCCAGTAAAAAGAAGGGACTGCGCTGCAGATATACCTGGATTAACTTGAGTTAAATTTCATTTCAAGATCTTACACCACGGTAATATATCTATGAAGCATAGTTTATATAACTGAGACAGTCAGCAGGTATGACCTAAAACAAAAACAAAATAAATCGATGATAATAAATTTTACACACACACAGCCTCTTTTGGCCGTGCTAATGAATGAGAGAGAGCGCATCAATGGTGACACACCGTCTTTCACATTTGCACCTTTTTATGAGAAAAGGCAGATGTCATATTTCTGAGTTGTGGAAGCGTCGGGAGAGAGGATTAACATTAGCTGAAAAAGCTTCATCTAATGTTTCCTTTCCACTTTTCATTTAAAAAGACAGGATGTGTTTCACCTCCCCCTTATCTTGTCAAAGAGCTTAACACTGAGGGTGAAAAGCTAATTCAAGAAAGTCAGTTCTGTGGTATGCGGTAATACTAATTGTCTTTTCAAAGTTTTCAAGATGTTGTGAGTGAAACTGTTGTCATTAAGCTTTCATTTATTCCAACAAATGCTTGATTATTCTTGGGAAAATTAAAATTTCAGCTCTCAGGTCAACAACCGAGTATCTCTAAGTGTTCAAAGCAAATTTTAGAAAGAATTAAAAAGGCAAAATTAACATTTTTTACGTGCATTTCTCATTCAAAAAGAAATAAGTGAATAGTTTTCACCTGTGTCCTCCACTACATCTGCATTCTCTGGTTCCGAAGTCTTCACGATCAATGTGAGACTGCTGTCTGTTAACACATCCATCAATACGGCTCAACGCTTCACCTCCTACGCATCATTTTGACTGTCCCACCTGTTGAAAGAGAGAGCCAGAGAGGAACAGAGAAGACAGAGAGGAATAGAAAGAGACGTGAGTACAACAGGAATCGTTAACAGGGTGACTGCCATGTGTCTAATGCAGAATAACATTAACGGCATTAGATTGCATCACAACAAAGACAGACAAACACAAAGTTGCGGTAATTGAAGAAAAAGCTCCAAACATGACAGAGACATCAAAGAGGCCCTTGGGGCACCAAACAATCACTCATTTCTTCTCTCTGAATCACAGATTCGTGTCTAAGATTAATTTAAACTTTACCAACCAAGAAAGTACACAGAAGAACAGAAGAATCACAGCTGAGATCACTATGGCAACTGTATGCCATACGATGCTATTTTAAGCTTCATTTAACATTTATAGCAGAGTTGTTAACCTATGCGAACCTTACATAGGCGGCTGTGAGCATATTTGTTTATTGTAATTAGCTGACTCCCTCCCTTCTCTGCGCCTCGGCAGCAAGAAAACCAACCCAGCTCAAAGAGGACAGATTAAAGAGATGTGACTGGGGCGGTGACAGCAAACTGTGAACACTGACAATACTTTCTGCTGTAGCAAGTGATGGTGAAAGTGGGGGTGGGGATGATTGAGAGCATGTGTAGCAGGATGCAGTGTGCTGGGTACAGTGTGATACAAAACAATACGTTAAGGTTGTGAGAGAGAGAGAGAGTTTGAAGTTTATCAGCCTCTTTAAATTGGGTGGGGTGGTGCAGAGACGAAAAAAACGTATTAACCTAGTGCGATTCCTGAAAGAATAATGATGATACAAGAGACTCTGGGCCAGTAAGTGATGAACATTTGATGTTGTGGCCTCCTGCCTGGTTATATTGTTTTCTTTTTTTTTTCTCCAGCTCTTGCAGTCCTCCTCTGGAGGAGTGGTGCTGCAGGATGACAAATGAGCCAAGGGAGGGGATCTAATAACATGATCTCCTTGTGGTGCGAAAACGGTGGCTGGGAGATTAAGACAGACGGCAGACAATAAGACAAAGGTAGTGTGAGGCTGACTACAAACAACTGCCATCTCTTTCATCCTATTGCCTCTAAATGTCATTAGCTGTTCACTGACCTGAGCGGGAGAGCTACCTGAAGGGAACCCCTGCTTCAGCTTACAGTTGCATACACACCGGCTCAGTGGGTAATTATCTCATGAGCCATCACATCTGCTCATGTGTGCAGCAGGTACAAGGACCCTGTAGGTAGACCCAGCCAGACCCCGTTCTACTCCTCACAGAGAGAAGCGCTATTACTTCTAAAGCCAAGGCTTAAGTGCACGTGGCATTTACAGAGCTAAGAGATGTTTTTCAGGTCATCTTGTATCAGCTCGGCACAGTGAAATTGAAATTCTACATCTGGCAATAAAAACATCCCCTTTGACAAAAGCATGAATTGGAATTGGATATCCCCTCCTGAACTGGCTGACCCAGATGAGCCAAGTCCAGACAAATCAACACAACAATCTCTGATACTCAGTAAAAAAAAGTGAAGTTACTGCAGCACCCTATTGGACGTCGGGCTGCAGCAATCGAGCGGTGTGTCTCCAGAGTGGCAGCGACAAAAACACACAGCTGCAAAGCTGGTCAGGTCCTGCCAGAGCTCAGCACCTAGAGCTGCTTGTGGATGTGTTGCAAGGCATCTGTGTGTGTGTGTGTGTGTGTGTATTTATGCCCAATTGCATGTGTGTTAGACAAAGCCCCAAGGATCCACAGCATCAGCATCCACTGGCAGACACTGCACATACAATCACATGAAGAGAGAGAGAGAGAGAGAGAGACAGAGACAGAGAATGAGAGAGAGGGGGGAGAAAACGAAAGCCGGGCATTTCACAACACTCCCAACACCTCTCCTGCTAGCCAGCTCCGATGCCTCAAATGTGTTTATTTTCCACATTATTCATGATTCTCCTGTACGCTGCCCCTCTCCCTCCCTTTACCATCTCCACCACTCTGTCAAGACCTGACGAGAGGCCATTTCAATAATGAAGATGGACTAACTGCAATAGAGAGTGCACATAAATTGGAGCTACAGCCAACAAGCATGTCCAATTTGCCAAGCGGTTAAGCCTGATGTCTGGGTGCAGCTTTAAGAGAGCGCCGCGGCTGCCGTCAACAGGTTTGCGCCGACCCGATTCATCCATCCACATCATTAATACTTCACAGAGGGCACCATCATTTAACTCTGCAGCAGGAAACCGCTCTTTAAACACCGCACATTAGGGCACATAATCACTGTGCACTCATTTCTGGAGCGTTCAGCAGGTGTAGGAAAATGGCTAGCACTTCTGACCCCGCCATTGTTCTGGCGTGTGCGCTGGGGTTCTTTGCACAATGAGAAACAGAAATAGAGACAAAGAGCAGAGAGTGGGAAAAGCCAAACAGAATGATTAGGATTTGATTTATCCTTTTAAAGCCCTCCTCCACCTCCTCCACACACCATGTGTTAATGTGCAAGCTGGATAACAAGATAAGAACATGTTTACTCGCTCTATATGGAACTTATCAGTGCCGCAATCTAATTCCTGCAAGCCTCTTCCCCGGATCCCCGTTTCACTGCGTTTCTCCTCGATTCGATTGCATTTCTCTCCGATGAGGCAGCAACAAGAGGAATGGCTGGACTGGGATTGTGTATAATTGCCGAAAATACGCAGCAAGGTCCCACAGCAGCAGTATATGTAGGTACAAAGGGCCCATTGTGTCAACAGAGGGAAAGGAGTCAGGGGCCAAGGAATAGATCCCCAACAGAGGAGCTCTCAAAGAGGGCAGAGCGCCACGGGGAACACTGATCCAAACAGACAGCACTGAAATGGCGTCTCCTCTTTTCAGCACAGGTATACAGTTTCAGAGCAGGTTCACTGGCTGGCTGCAGACAGGCCGAGCAACCTGCCTCACATGCAACTCATGGTAACACTTCAGCAGTAGCAACATGCAGAATGCAAAGAAACGCAAATATAATACAGACACAAACACAGAAAAAACACATTGAATCACTTGAAATTCTCGAAGGCCAGAGTTCCTAAATCACTACAGGCACTACAGAAGTACAAAGTGAATGGCAGTGAGAGCTCATTTTAATAATCTTCCATGTAGAGAACATTTTTCACATGCTCAGGTTTAACCTCAGAATTTAAGCAGTCTCGCTATTGTGGCGAGCTGCAGACCTACGTCTCTGTTCCCTCTGTGATGCAGAGGAAGCAGTAACTCTCCACTCTGTTTCTTTCTGTTTCTCCCCCCACAAACGCGAGCATTGTTCTGTCAAAGGTCAACTGGCCTCCTCACAACTGATATGTCAGAGCTCTCCTCTTCTGAGGGCGCAGACACGCCGAGCCGACCGCGAAGACGCAGCGCCATCAATGGCTGACAGATCAAACACTTTGCATCACCTCACGTCTGTTAAAGCACGACACGGCAGGCAAAAACGTTTTTTTGATCACTGGGCAATTTTGAGATTTTGGTTTCTATTTTGCTTCCATAACATGTCGGTCTTTCACAATAATGGTACCGTCATAAATCTCTCTCTCTCCTGCACAATGTTATAATGTGGCTGATAAATCATGTCTAGCATTTGAATGAATTGATCAGGGTGTTCAGTGCCCTAAATAGTGGTTTACAATAAAAATCTACATAAGTGTAATACATACATTTAAAGGCTGTTTTCTCATAATCATTTTCTTTCTCCAACCCACTTAGCACTGCATTCACCAACTTTCCAGTTGTATTCATATCTTCAATCTGAAGCTTTTTACAGAGGGTTTGTTCAGTATCGTTCATAGCCTGAATTATTTAACTTTTAATCTTAAAAACATGCCACTTTTAATCTTTAAAAAAAATTATTTCTTCATAGCTGGTGAAAATGTTAACTTGAATCATTGGGCCACAGTTGACCGTCAGTGTGTTTGTATAATCTGTGCCAACATGAGTGGAAATAATAACAGGTAAATTGTCAGTGTGTTTATTAGAACTGGCTAATGTGCCTGATTTTTTTTGTTCACTATCAATTCATTGTATATCACAACAGGGCATCTTTCCAAAATCCATCTGAGTTAACTGTTTTCTTTGGCCATTTAGGAGCAGTGACATAAAGTCTACACACAGGACTGATATATTACCACACATGGTAAATGTGGTAATCAACAGATCCAGCAGAAATTCATTTAGATTCTTGATTCTTCCTCCTTTTAGCTCTGTTTTTGGTCTTCACCACCTCCTGAGGGCATTTTAGCTTCTTTGCAGTAAAAGTGAACCAAAACAGAAAAAGTGCAGCACCTGAGACCAAAACATGCCCAACTATACTCTGTTGGTGCATCGTTGCAAGCGAACCTTTTCATATCACATGTGGTCTGTTAAATTTAAAAATATTGATCTGCATAAAATAACTATAACTTTATTATTTTATAATTACAATTTGCAGAGAACCATAATGCTTGCCATTATTTAAATAATCCGAAAACTGAATTTTGTAAAATAATGTAATTCCAACGAATTAACAATAACACTGATTTACATTATTGAGCTCCTTGTTAGTAAAACTTTTAGAAACATATGCTCAGTGACACATTAGCACCCGACCAAACTGGCGACTAGTCCATCAGGGCCATAACAGCTCCACAGTCTGTAGGTGTAAGTGGGTATGAGGCCTCAGACAGCAAAGACAAACCTCAATCATTTTGTCTGTGACGCGCGAACAGAGAGAAAAAATCATTCCTTATCTGTATATCTTAATTCAATGGTGTGTCTACATGTGCTTCTCCTACCGCGCGTCTTCTCTGTCAGCTGTTTGCTGCTGTATTTGATCAAGTCAAATCCCTGACATGGCCATGGTGATGGCAGAGATATGGTATCCGCTTGAGATAATCATCGTCAATCACAGGCTGCTGAAGAGCCCAGGAAGCATCTGATAGGTAAAGATTCACTATGAATCAGGATTATAGAGCTGGATCTTTATCAGCACAGCACAACCTGCAGAGGCAGATCCGGACAATTGTAACCACTGTTACCTCTGAGGCCTCAGTCTGCCTCCGAATAAGCCTGCATACCTCTGATTGTATGTCCAGCTTTCTGGCAGGATTTAATCCGAGCTCACTATGTGGCGTCAGAGAAGAGTGGATTTTAACTCTTCTTTATCTTTTAGCTTACATTTGCTGAGATCTCTTTACCTCTGCACACTCATGCTTGATGTCATACTCTGGTATTTGCACTGTGAAACACTCACAGAGCAAATACACATCTAAATAAAGTATAAACTATCATTTCAGTCATGTGATCATTGCAAAACTTCTGTTTCCCATAGTTCTTTTGGCTCATCTGCTTTAAAGACAGCTTCCAAAATCTCACCCTACATCCCATGATAGCGACTAAACCAGGTCCGTGACCCCTGAACAGCTCCATCCACTGAGGAGGGCCACGAGATGTGGAAACAACGAGAAAGTTGGATCTTGTGTTCTTTTTGTGAAACAGCTCTTTTCCAAGGTCAACGCTGAGCCTTCAGCCTTTAAGATTCTTCAGTTCATGCGGCACTAACAGCTCCAAGTATTCATTCGCTGTGTATGAGGCTCTTTCACACTGCGAGAAAAACTGAAATCCAGCTGGGGTGGCTTTGAGGTTCTCGCCAAACTGGAACATGCTTTCTGTGCTTCTAACTACGTATGTATGCGAAGTCGGTAAGGGCTTTAAGGTAACATTTTCTGCACTATTTTGACAGTTTATTCTGGGTCTCGGTTGGTAGAACACATCAGTAAGGAGACCAGGACATGTGTATCGCTAATGGCCCTTAAGGAAGATAAAATAAAATAATAAGCATCTTAACTGAATTAAGACACAAATAAAGACACTGACATGCTGTTGGCTTGGCATTTGTAAAAGGTATGCAGCTACCTGCATTTATATCAAGATAAAAACCTCAAGGTTCAAAGTCCAAATAGCTCTTAAAATTTCTAAGAACTTAGTTACCGTCAGTAAAGTACTGTCTAAGGTCAAATCTAGTGAAAGGGTGGGCACTAAAACATGAACGCCTGTAAATAATGACGCCATTAAATACTGATTAATATTAGATAGCTGATTAAATGATTAATTTTACAACATATATAATGTCAAATTTGTGTTGATTGCATCACACAGTAAGGTGATGAAAATACTGGAACATTAACACCTTATTGTTACTGTACTATATTACTTTACAAGCTATAACTATCACATCATATTTTCCAAATGTATTTAAGGGAGTTAAGGCATAAGAGATTTAATATGTAACAAAACAAATATTTTTACTTATTTTATTTTTTCATTAAAACCTCATTTTCTAACAAATATCTTATCTTAATCACACATAAAGAGTGTTGTAATGAAGAATTTGACTATTCACTCCTTCAAATGCACAATCAAGAAAAAGCATATAATGGATTAAAAAATAAAATAAATAGGTAATAAATAATGTTAATGGAAGTAATTGTAATATTACAGTGTCAGGGCAGTTCTCATTTAGGATCCTGGTGGCCTATGTGAGGATACTGCACTGAGATTTGCATTGCAACTTTTTCCTATTTGTTGTTGTTCAGATTGTGATATTTTTTTAACAATAATTATGATAAAGGAAAGATATATACTTAATAGCTCATAGAGGTGGCAGATAAATGTGAGTTATTCTCAGTTTTACCTCACAAAAACATGACTGAATGATTACGAAACCTATTGGATTTGGTTTTCGTGTACAGTGCAGAAGCAAACATGCTGCTCATGACATGATGAACTCTTCAATTGTTATATATGAGCTGACAACTTTGTCTGTTTCTCTGTTTATCTTTTGCACAACCCCAGCTCTTCAACTGCGAGGAGGAGAGGACAGAGAGAGATAAGGGGAGAAGAGAAATAAACAGGGAAGGTCAAGAGTGAGGCGAGAGACAGCCGATTACAATACATCACTGAACGCCTCCAGAGACTGCTGCCGCATGTGTTTACAATGCTGCTTCATTCATACATGTGCGGATGATCAGTCAAAACAAAGCTCCTGCTTAAAACACACACACACACACACAAAAAAAGATGGCGTCTAAATGGGGATAGGGCCCTGCCGGTGAATGGCAGAGAGAAGAATGGCAATAAGGCAGGCAGTAGGCGAGGTGTTAAAAGTTGATTAGGTTGTTAAAGGTCACATAGTCAGGCCTCATCAACTGTCCCAGTGGAGCACGAGAAGCAGCTCAGGGCCTCAGCACTGCTGCTAATGAGACAGAAGCAATGGCATCTTTTCTAACATATGGATATATCCTGCTGCCATGTACAGCAATCTTCTTATGGTACACGAGAATGCGCGCCAGTGCCCAGTTAATGTGACGACAACAAAAAAACATCTTGACTCGCCTGAGGTTGCTGTAACAAGCCCTGCACAAGAACACGCAGCACAGAGAAAGACCAGATGAGGCATGTAAAGCTAAATTATTTGATCACTGAAATTGGAAATGCACCGTAGGCTTTAACATGCATATGCACAGGGCACACACAACGCACGCGCTAACACACCATAAACTTTCACATTACAGATTCATTTGCCCATTTGGGCAAATCTATGTTTGGTCCACCCACTGCTCTTGAAGGGTCAGTCTTATGAAACGATTGCGTATTTAATGAGGCTCTGCATGCAAGCTCACACACACACACACATGCACACACGTTCCCGTACACACTCATTACGTACACAGCGCTCCCACTCAGTACAGTTAAAAAGATGCTGATGTATGAGTAACTGCTGATAAATACAGAAGATGTATCCACCGCCCAGAAACAGAGAGCCAAAACTACCAATCATGACCAACCCTGTAAACTCCTGAGTGATACATGAAAAGACACACACACACACACTTGCATGGCATGCATCAAATAATCTTTACTGCAACAGTGAAAAAAGGTCAGTCATCAGAGATGCAATTATCATATTTCCAACAGGTGCATTTATTAGAGCTACGCTTCGTTTGCTTTGCTGAATCTAAATCAGGCTGGGGGAGACTGGGGCCCATTATACTGCAGTGATCAGTGCTAATACAGTGACATAATGTCCTGCAGGTTTACATGGCAGCAAAGGCACTCTGTCAATGCCTGTTCCTGCCACAACAATGCCTGTCTGACACATTATGGGTTGAAGTGATCAATATTTTTTATTGCCACCACTTTGTTCCACCTCTCTCACATGAGCTCCAGAATAATTGACATTTATGCAATTTTCAGGGCTACTGGCTTTCTTTTCTGTTCACAAGTTCACATATGTGTGTCCGTGTGTGTGTGTTCCTAACTCTAAATGAACATGTGGCAGCATTTGGCTCTTGTTATATATTAGACAAATGTGTGTCTGTGCAGCAGTGCGTTTATGTACTGAGCCGTGTGTGTGCGCGTGTGTGTGTTTGTATGTACTGGGATTTAATATTGTGTGTGTGTGCTGCATTTACATGTCATGCGCTTCTGTCCATGTAAGAACTTAAAGTAAGAGTCCCTCATAATGAGAAGCCCTTAAAGGTGAGGCTGGATCACAGGAAAAGGGCATCAGAACAAGAAGTGATGATAGTCGCTATGGCGCCAGCCTCTGTGGTAGCCAATCATGACTGAGAAAAAGAGGGGAGGTAGGGAGGCAGCACATGTAGCGACACAGAGTTATACTGTACTCATTTTAATCCAACCTCTGCAAAATCTGACCTGCCTACATCGAAGATGGTGGAAAAACGCAGAATCACACTCAATATAAGTGTTGGCTACAACTGCCATCAATGGCTAATCAATAGAGCAGTGCACCTATGGGAGACATGTTCCATTAAGTCTGCGGGTCAATGTGTTTGCCAGCAGATAGCACCGGTTTATTCTCCCTGACGCTTGTCTCCACCGCTATACCCCACATGCTTTATTAGCTGCCCTGCGTGGATCCATTGATGTGTATCAGTGGTCACCCCCCAAGTCCCATCAGTCAGTGACTCTCAGAAGGCAGAGGGTGAATGCAGAAGACCTCTGACCTACGACCCAGGGTGACCCTCAGTTAATTAGGTGTGTGTGTGTATGTTTACCAAACATCTGCTCCACTTGTACCATCACTCTACTGTCTGAAAAAAAAATAGTAGCACATTTGCAACACAGACACAAATACTATTAGTGAGTTATGACGCAGAGGTGGGCTAAATATTGAGTGAGATAACTAACAGACACAAAACTGCAGCCAAATTTCAACCATCCAATATGTTATTGGCCGGTTTGATAAAACAGTGAAAATGTGGGTTTAAGTTTTACATCAGTTGTCATTGATATTTTAGGGAAGGAGGTGGGGTGGTGTGGTGGGGGTGGGGGGGTGGGGGTACGTTGTCAGCAGCGGGCTCTTTTGTCAGCACGTACATGTCATCACTACACAGACTGACGAACCGAATGTGAGAACACGCACGTAACACAAGAGCCAGTAATTAATGAAATGACCTCTGAATGCTGCACCTACAGCAGAGCCCTCTCATCACGGCTACACACACACACACACACAGGCAAACACACACACACACACACACACACACACTAGAATAGAATGGCTGTCTGTAGCTGCTGGAACCTGCCAATTATTCTGTACTTTACTGGACCCTCGCTGCATCGGAGGTGTGATTGGAATAACAACCATCCTCCGAAACCACGCAATACTCCATTCCCAGTAGGGCAGCATTGAACCAGCAGGGGAAGAGGGAAGGAAGCGTGACGAGATGGCAGCGACAATGAGGAAAACGATGTGCGCGAGACAGAGGAAGAGGAGAGGGAGAGCGAGAAAAAAAAAAAGCCAAGGATTACACTATGAAGGGGAGGAAAGGGAGGAGAGGGGAAGAAGTCAAAGCCGGGGCTCCCTGGCAACATGCAGAGGCAGAGGCAGTGTGAGAGTGAGTGCTGTCTGAGTGACACTCACTCTCATATCCCCCCCTCTGGGGAAATAACCCCCTTAATCCAGCGTGCTCTTTCAGATAGACAAGATCACCCTTCTTCTCCCAGCAAGGATATGAAACGCTCCCCCTTGTGATTCAAATACCAGGGATGAGGGCTGGAAATCGAATAGACAACAATGTGACGTGGCGCAGCTAGAGAGAGACATCAATGTACCCGTCTCCTCCTCTCTCAGCTGACTCGCTGCCACAGAAGGAGGCACAGAGTCATTGGTTAACACTGGAGGAAGTGGCCCGCCATTGGCTTGTTTGTTGGGAGGTGGCACAACATTGGTAGTAAGAGGCACAATTTCAGATAGTGAGGTGGCTTTTTCTTTTGAACGCCGGCTTCTTATAGGACAAAGAGAGCTTATGTTAGAACATTTGTAATGCGTTTATGTTTCGTTATGGTGCGCAGGGGTTTTCTTTGTTTCCCTTTTCTTTTTCATCTAACATGACGGCCTAAATACGCAGCTCCCTCACCTTCATTTCTGAAATCACTTACTATATCTTTCCTGCTGTTTTTAATGCCTAGTCCCTCTTAGTAATATCCTTTTTAATAAGCGCACACAATGTGACAAACACTTGGAGACAGAGTTAATTAACAGTACACAGCACTGGACGGACCACAGAATCAATAAAGTAAAGGCGGGCCCGGTCGCAGCAGGCCGAGCGGCAGGACCCGCCAACCACGCAGCCTTTCAGTGTAAACCGAGGGAGGTCTTTTTCTCTCCATACTGGTAAATCACTCCGCAGCCAGGCTGCTTGGCACACAGAGCGAACTGCAGTGCTAGGCCGACACAGTGTGATATTATATTAGCATTACAAAGGCTTTCCCACCATCTGTGACACACAGTGGGAAAAAAAAAATCACTTTTCTGTGTCCAAGCCCCGAGTGCTGATGTGTCTATAGGTTCTGTGAGGAGGGCTGATGGGAGTGTGGCTGGGGATGACAAACGAAACATGCATTTATTTAACAGCCTCTCTGACACATGTGATTCACCTTCACAACGGTACATACGGCACACCTAGCGCGGTCAAAGTCTCGCGGTTATTCAAAGCCTTTTAACTCAGCTCTGGGTTAATAAATATGGTTATTCACAGCCATTATAGACCTATTAATGTTACAACACTGCACTCTGTGGCATTTGTACTAAGATAGGCCAGGTTTATGATCACTTCTAGCACAGCGTATGATAAAAAAAATCTATAAAGTGCTGTGTTTTCCTCAGTGAGAGCAGATAGAGTTCTGTGCTTCACTCAGCGGCCTAGGGGAATGAATAGACTTGGCTCGTCCACACAGCTCTCCTTGCTTTCCACTGTAGCCTGTTGTCACTAGCCCCTGGTCGTACGCCAGTCGCCTACTTGGCAGGGAGAGGTGCTGTACAAAGCAACTGGCAGGTCTGGTAAATAATGCTGATGGAGTGTGATAGAGAGAGAAGCATCTCCTTTATTCCACACAGCTACTCTATCTGTTTTAGCGGGGAAAGAGGAGAGACAAATGCCGCCTGCTTTTTTTTTTTCCAATCTATCCGACTGACGAAGCAGGAGACAAAAAAAAAACCGACCTACCTAGCTCCTCTTTGTGTTATCTTTCATGATGTTTGCCAGCTTAAGAAAAACCAACAGCCCTCAGCCAATGTCTTACCAGAATACCCAGCTCTGCAGGAGCAGACAACCTGCCAACAGCTGGGATTTACAGTTGAAACTTCATGCATACAATTACACAGATGAAGGAGGGACAAGTGGACAATAGCAATGCAGCGTTGAGGGGAAACACTCATCCAGGCAATCATGCAAAGCCCTCTACTTAGTTAGCGAAACAGGGAAGAGGGAGAGGGAAAGAGAGAGACACGATTATCAAACGCTGTATGACTGACTTCATAGTTCAAGCTCTGGCATCAACACAGAAACATGATCACCCTCCTGTGTGAATGCACAATGCTGTCTGGATTAGGGGAGCATGAAAGCAGAGGCAACCTTAAGTTCAGTCACTGTGGCAAAGTGCTTTGCACATTTCCATGCACTTTTGTGGCTTTTTGTGCATGTTGAAGCTTTGGCAGAGCTGAACCTGGACCATTAACACTCCTCATTATCCCCTTTCGCTAAAATGACGTCCTACCGTTGGTGCCTCCTGTGCGGGGACATGAAGGAGCTGTGCAGCTTACCAGAGGCTATATCTAATAGGAGTAAGCCCTGCATATGTGTGCGCACATTCGCTGGCTTCAGTCGGCAAAGGAAGCATGAACATTCATCAACAGGAGGAGGAAATCCTGTAAATGACAGCACATGATCCAATATAGAGGCTCTGCGCCAACCTGTAATCCGTATATTTGATGAATACATTGCACATTTGGACCCCTGTCATCTGATGTCCATATTAATCAGGCGTATTACTGCATATAAAGAGCATGCATGGCTCAGTGGCAGTATATAAAGCCACTCTCATCCCTGTGGGAGTGCAAAGGGTCAGTGAGATTTCCAGCACAGTGTAATATTCCTGTCACTGAGTCTAAATCTGAAAACACCTGTAGATGCACCCGGCTTCCTCCCTTTCACTAAGGGTAATTCGCATTAGCATACAGCCCAGAATATCCAGCTTCGGTGAAGCAGTCAGGAAGACAGCCTGGTGAGAGCGAAGGTAGCAGGGTTAGCTCTCTTGTCAAAACCAATATCCACCTCTTGAAGACTAGACTGGGGAGAGGCAGCCAAAATCATCTGCATAAAGGAGAGGCACTAAAATCACCTCTCATAAAATACGACAGGGGAGCCAGCTCGCACTGGTTAAAGCATGATGAAAGGAATGGAATCCAGCACAGCTCCCTGTCTGTGGATAATCAAACAACCCTGGCGCTAAAAGCATGGCATTCAAATTCAATTGTCAAAGCTGCTGCTGTCTGAGAAAAGGAAAAAGACGTGAGAGAAAAATACATCCCTGTTGTTTTGAACTCTGTGGGAGCTTAAAAGATGTGTTTTATAATGCCTCCCATTAGAAATAAACACACAAGCCCTAAAAACAGAGGAATAGTTAACAGTACACTTGGTATACAGTGAAATAAAAAAAACCCAACTAATTGCGTCAAATTATGATTGATTGGTTATGCGATGAAAACAATAAAGATTTATTAAAGTGCAGGCAGTTGCATGATCTCATGCTATCTTCAACCTGGAGCATGACAGCCACGTCTAATCCCCAAGGAAAGCGCAGAACATATTAACCAGCAGGTACTGACAATATATCACATGGATTATCACATAATGTCAATGCACAACATATTCTTGTCACTACAAGCCGATCGCTGCATATAGCTGATCTGTCAGAGAAAAGACAAAGAACTAGAGAAAAATAGTAAATGTGCTTTAAAGGAATGTATTTAATCCCGTAAATGTAAGTGGTGGTTATATTAATAAATATATATATGAGTGCGTGTATATATAGATATACATATGCACACACGGGTAAAATAACATCAATGTACAAATGTACATCAAAGAGCCGCACACGTTCACTGACACAACAGCAGGCTTTTACACTTGGACTGCAATGTAGTGGTGCGGCAAAACAGCCGAGGCACCAGAGAGAGAGAGTATGAATGCCTTATTACAGTGTGTGAAGTGGAGCCGGGAGCAGGGAGGGAGAGAGGGAGAAGGGGAACGTCTCAGTGACAGAGGCAGAGGCTGATGAAAGCCCCGCGCAGAGCAGTCGAAAGCGCCGACACATGACACAGCTCATAACTGCTCACCATCCAGGACAGGATCACATTCATGTAGCCCTCTCCTTCATGTATATTTAAACACTCGCAGCTCTAGTTCAATTTCAGCTAAAGACAACACACACACACACACATGAATATATATATATATAAGAAATATCACGGGTAAGCCTCACATAGCTGTGAGCTGAAAAGACGAAGCCGCAGATGACCCCGAAATGGAAAGATTTGCCTTTACGTCATTGTTTCATTTTAATTAATAGAAAAACTGAGCAGGCTGTAGTGGCTCTGACACATTAAGACTGTGTGATCTTCACACATGGGTGTATCGTCAAGGCCCTCGGTGTGTTTGTGTATGGGTGTCAATGTGAGAAAGCGTGTGGGTGTATTTGCTTGACTATATCTTTGTGTAAGAGAAAAAGGGGATGACGCGATGATGAGAGCGACTGAGCGAGAGGGAGCGAACGAGCGTGGACGTGAGGGCGAATGAGATACAGAGAGAACATGGTGGTGATGGTAGACAGACAGAGAGAGAGAGAGAGAGAGAGAGAGGGGAGGGGTACTCTGTGAGCCCAGGGGGTAGGTAAGATTACAGATGTACACACAATGTTCTGGAGCACAGGCCAAGGGCTGAATAACAGAGTGTTGCTGTTTCTCCAGAGCTGCTTGCTTCAGCTCACTCTGTGCCTTGTTCTGCTCAATGCCCAGGGCAGCCATTCAGAGACGCTCCCCCCCAGTAGCAGCACAGATACACTCTCATATCCCGAACAGTTCCTCCAACAGAACGGCCCTGTTGTTGATGAGCCCTTAAAAAAAAAAAAGGAAAGAAAAAATGCCCAGGGTGGAGAACTTCAAGCAGAAGGCTTGCATTTTTCTACACTGCAACATTATTTGTCATTAGCCCTTCCGAGTGCACTTCCAGCCGTCTCGTCTGTTATAACATATAGCTTTTGCTATTATTGCTGTTATTGTGTGCAAATGTAGGGCAGTGGGTGATTGCTCCTCCTTAGCCTCCTTCCATTATCACTAACATTATAAACAAGATTAAGGTGGTGCTGCAATTACCGTGATGTAAACATCCCCACTCATGTTGGTCAAGTTAAAGTTGAAACAATCCAATTATCCTGGTTGCTGAATTACTTTGGCATATTTCTGAGTCTGACTTGTGTCATTCTGTCTGAATAGTAGAAATGCGTCTGCCTACACGTGAACGCTGGCATGGGTATCAGCTGCCTTTTTCGAGTAACAGACGATTATCGTGAAGACAAAACCAATAAACTACAGCAACAACGATGACCCTCATTTTTCCTTCTCTTAATTTATGGCATTAAAAAAAAAATTCTGCGGGCTACAACAACCCCTTCAACTCCAGCAAACCTGATCATCAGAAAATAAAAACCATGAAATATACTTCACAAATGAAATATGTTAAGCAGTCTCACTTTGTTAATTTCCTTGTTGTAACCCCCCTTTCTCTCTCCGATCTCCATTTTCTTTACAATTTATCTGACGAGGAAAAAAAAAAACAAATCTATTGTTATGAGGTGCAGGCTCGCAGGCACAGAATGGAAAACTCATTACCCTGATGCAATTATTTACTTGAACTTAAAGTGATCAACGCTTCGGCAAACAGTTACCTGACTGGAATTTATACTCACTAAACAGGTGTTTCAAATCAGGGCAATCAACGTGAGAGGCATGAAATAAAAATGTCCACAATGAAGAAACCAACAAGTTGATAAAACACCGAAATGCACAAAAAAAACATACAGGCTAAAAGTCAAGAAAACATCTGGCGCTCTAATAAAAAAAAAAACCCACATAACGTAATTTACTTTGGGATGTATTTGACCTTAAATGCAGAACTGAAGCACGTCGTGCAGATTCCTTCTCTGATTCATGGGAACATGTGACTTTAATGTCCTGATTTTCCTAGTTTGTGTTTGGTGCGTGATGTGTGGACACGTTTTTGTTTCAAGCCCTGTTGATTGGCCTCTCAAGTTGATTGGCCTGATTTGAGAAACCAGTCCTAGATGGTATAAATGGCAGGTGACTGTTGACGAAAACAGTTTGCACAACCGTTCGCAGTCACTGTATGCTGGAATGAATCATTGCATTGGGGTAAGGAGCACGTGGCTTACACGTACGATGAGACCGGACAGCACTTCCTCAGCATGTCATTACAATCAAAAATGTTTACTGGGCACGAGTCTGTTACAGTGAAGTTGTGTGTAGGAGGGGCGTGTCAGTGAGTAGGCCCGTGTTGTGTGCGAGGAAGTGCCGCAGAAAATCTGGCACTCACAAAAGAAAAGCCAGAGCCCAGTGCAAGCATGATCACCAGTTGCTGAGAAAAAAAAGAAGCATCCAGGCAGCCGGGGCACGCCAGCTGCTCCAATCAGCTTCACTACTTACTGACTGATAACATCACAGGTCAGCGGCGACTAGAAAACAGCAAGTCACTTCTGAGGAACTGCGACCGGTTGGCCTTGTAGTGCCATTTCAGAGGACAGACCACTGGTGACACACCTCGAGTCGTTCACTATTTCTCACTGTTTGGCTTTAAATTCCTCTTGCGTGTGCGCCTGACATTATTTTACTATTGCTAACACAAGGCTAAAGAGCAATTTTCATGGCAGTCGTATTTTTAAAGCCTCCCAGCACATCTTTAATTTAGTGCATGCTATCAAAACACTATTTTTAATGCATTTGTGGCAGTCCAGCGAGGCCAGGTCACAAAGCTGCCGGAAGGATGTACGAGGGTCTTTTTACAAGGTAGCAGCAGGACTGGTGCATTACATTGTCTCAACATTTAAGGGATGGTCTGCATGGGGAAAAAAGACTAATCCACACACTTTTCTCCACACAGCAGTGATAAATTATTCCAAATCACGTGCAATATTAGAGGTGTCCAAATAAAAAAAAATTGGTGTGACAATTTTCCCTTCACCACAAAACTAAAAACAGAATTTCTTATACATGACCGAAATAGTCTTTTACATGTAAATAGGATTGTTATGAGAACAGCAGCAGGCAAATGCTTTCACGCAGGATGTCACTACCGTGTGTCGTATTGTCGCTGTCATTATGTAATTGCAGTGCTGATTTTCTTTTGTCACTATGTATATTTTTGTATAAACCCCAACAAGAATAGCTGGTGTGATACACCATCTATTGTAGATCCAAATACACTAACAAACAGTATATTATGATGTGCCAAAACTGAATGCACACTGATTATTATTCATTTTAGAAATAAAAAAACTACAGATAAAGAACATTACATTTCAGCAACTGTATATTATTATGCATGGACAGTAATAATATGTGTCCCTTGAAGCATATTCAAAGCGCTGCATATTCCTCAGTTGTCTCACAGGAGAAGAAGGACCGCGTTCGGGGTTTCACCTGCTTTTGAACAGGATGAGAGGAGCTGACTCGATCGGTCAATTATTGAAGTTTCTCTGCTGATAATTCATTCCTGGCTTTACGTTTCCACCCAGCTTCAACAAAACAAAGGTTTCAGCTGATTCGTTTTCACTTGAGCTTCCTAGATAGCCTCTCTGTAAATACAATTTACCTGAATGAAAAGAGTTCAGGAAAACATCACTTCGTTCTTTAGAGGCATGTGACTGAATGTCACAGTCTTTGGCATCTATGATAAACAAATGAATATTTCCCTTTTTCTTCCATCTGCTCCATGGATTTTCTTTCGAAGTGATCTGACAGAGGAACCTCACAGCCCGCACTGACCTGCGGTCCCACCCCCTGATCATGAATATTTATGAGGAAGCCAAGGGAGAAAATGCATCCATAATAATAATGCACGAACCTTGAATGCATATCAATTTGATGTTGCAAAGTCAGAAACCTTGACCCTAATCATCTCAGGTCAATACATCAATGTTAATGTTAGCATGTCAATTTAAATTCACCTCAGGCCCAAAAAAAAAACCACAGGCTTAATGAAGCAGCAGTAAAATGATTCATTACTATACTTCGTATATTAGTAAGCGGTTTTTCATCAGAGTGAAATCAGCTTTGCATGCATGTACAACATTCACACTATTATGTATGCCTTTAACTTCACACTGTTTTCTATAGTAGTGAAATACGTCTACAGTGTAACATACACACTGAGCTGGCATAAACCCACATTCGCCGTCAGCCCAAACGCCTCAACAACCAAGATTTGGCTCCCAAACTGGGTTTAACACTGCCTGGCTTTGGTGTGAAAGGTTCAGCCTGAGTTTCAGGCACATGGTGGTGATAATAATACAGGAATATTCTGTCAAGACTGCACAATTAATACTGAACTGATGATTACGTTTGAGACCCAAAACTATAAATTCTGCTCTGCTGAATCTAATATATCAATACAATTTTAGATTATTGGATATTTAGTTTGTTATATTAACTTTTCATAGGGTGACCTTTGAAGTGACTCCGCACTGTGTTGAATGTGCAATGTAAAGTTTGCAGTGGCAACTTTTAATGAAGGAAATGTTGACTATTACAATTAGCTTGTTTAAAAAGAAGGCGTACATCAGGTATTTTTGGAACTGCAGCTGCTGACCTGTGAATAGCGACAGCCGGGGATATCAGCAGACTGGAGAGGTCAAATACAGGTGGAGCGCTTGTTCATTAACTCGTGACAAACATGGAGTTTTTGTGTGAAAGTGTTATGAGGGAGGAGAGACGAACACAAAACACTTTGACCCAGCATGCTCTCGTGCTGGCAGCTCTCTGCTTCTTAATCCTCCAGGCAACGTTTTGATCAGCATTTCTGAGCATCTCTTTGGCTCTTGGCTCAAAACAAATTCATGGATGGAAACCTGTCTGTAAAATCTAGTGTAAAAGTCACATTTGGTTGGCTCAGGTTTGTGACTAAGTCCAGTAAAAAAAAAAAAAACATTTGTACATGTCTGAAGAAGTCACTTGACATGTGAGATTAGCTTACTCTTTTCCAAACTGAGCGAGTGCTCGAACAAAACAGAAAACCAGCTTGAGTCAAACCCAGTTGTGTTAAAACTCAGTTCAGTAGAGCCCAGCAGCACAAAGACAAGTTATTTAGCTCATTATTGTTTATTATATAGAAAATTACAATATTCAAGTGTCCTGATCCACAGAATCTCCAGTTTTCCTTCATTTTCTGTCACCTCTCCACAGTCTGAGCTATTAAAATCACAAAATGCCCCCCAAAATAATCATAAACAAATGAAAACAACCACAACCAGCAAATCTGAGAGGAGACATTTTGGATTTTCTTTAAAATAGATGCTTGACTAATCGATTACCTAAAAGTATTTGAACAAAAACTAAAATGTAACAAATTGACATGCATGTCAACACTGATATCATAACAATATTGTGCATTTCTGTCTCTCACACATACCTGTTTTAGTTAAAACATACAAATATCATCTAATACCAGGTCTATTCATATTTCTCAAGCTACATGTGAGCTGCTACCGCACGTTATCAACCCACCGATGTGTGAAATGTGACAATATTATCAGCATTTTCTTGAAAGTGCATTGGTTGATCAAAATCAAGGCCACAGTGCGGTTTTGACACTGGAACGGTGCATCAACTTCACCACAGTGCCTCTCTGACCTTGTTAGATGCCCTTTTTTCCTGACAATTACAGCCCAGTATTAGGCTTTTGTCCTGTGCTGTGCCGTGGTGGCCTTGCAACCTGTATCCAGCTTCTCCTGTGTGAATGACAGCTGATAAAAGCCCTGGGCTTTTGCTGGCGTCACCACCACTATGTAATTCCACTGCAGGGGAGTGTGCTTTTAGCTATGAAGCCCACTGCCACAAGAGCACTAAAGACACAGGCACAAACCCTCGCCAAATTGCCCTCAAGCTCCAGTAACATTTCATCTGACATTTTATTGACAGAGACAATTGTCACTATTCTAACCGTGTGTTATTTCTTGTATTGCATCAGTGGCCCTGCGTATACCGCCACCAACACCGAGGCACAACAGCGAGAGAGATAAGGCTGGTAGCTGCATCAAACGCAGCCACCCTAATTATGAGGGTCCGCATTAAAATTTCATAACAAAAAAACAAGATGACAATAAAGCCTCTCAAGTCAATAATGCACCAAGGCGACACAATACAAAATTATTTTCAACAACCCAGAAACCTCAAGTAAAATACTGAACCCAGCTTATTTATGCTTGCAAAAGTGTTTGTGTGCGTACATGAGTGCACGTGCGTGTGTGTGTGTGTGTCTGTATGTGTGTGTGAAAGAGAGAGAAAAGACAGAGAGAGACCTTGAGTGCAATGGGAGGAGTAGATGCTGCAGCATTCAGGGAGGGAAAGCAATGCTAACTGTGAGTCAGACTCTCTCTTTCTCTCTCTCTCTCTTCGGCCCTTACCTCCCTCCTTCCACTTTCACTCTCCCCTTCTCCTCCCTCTCTCAGCACTTAAGCAGCTGCCTCCACTTATGCAGGGCACATTTCAGATGACAGGAGGGAGGGAGGGAGGGAGAAAAAGGGGAGGAAGGGAATGATGGAGGGGGGCAGGGGGGTGGTAGCAGGAGGAGCATTGGGAGAGGGAAACAAAAGGTTGCACGATGATTGCACAACGATTCAAAAGCTGCTGAAGGGGGACATTCCAGCCTAGGTGAGGATGCTCCCCCCCCTCCTCCACCTCCTCCTCCGCCTCCTCCTCCTCCCACTCTAAAAACCCATGCTGCTATACATCAAAGAGGAGAAGGTTAACCGCTAGACACAGTAACCTCTGTAATAGAACTGTTTTCTAATGACCATCAAAGAGTGTTTACCACCTCCAGGCCTGTGATTAATGGCTGTATGCACGGGCCACCTCCTATTTCACATCCTCACGCCTTGTGCTCCAAGATGGTGAAAGAGAGGTGGAGAAAATGACAGCTGGGGCAGAGGATCCTTCTGAATGCTCCAGTAGGATCTTTTAGGACGTGACCAGCATGATCCGCTGACCTCGCCTGTGACAAATTTGTGTCGCATTTCCACACACAGCAAAAGAGCACACATATTGAACGTCCTGTGAAAACACCATCACAGTGGTTTTGCAGCTGAATGGGTGACGAAGCAGTGGGACTGACAGCCATCCGTCTAATACAACAGCGTTTCATCATCATCACAGAAAATATATGGAATCAAAGGGTAAGATGCTCTCAGTATGCTGCTCCTTTGTGACCTCATCACATGTTTCCATCCTGTCTGTTCAAACGTCAAACAAGTTCTCGAAATTAAAAGACAAAACGGCTTGTCTTTTTTCCACATTTTCTCACCTGACTCTGTCTCTATTGGCAGGATGATGTCATTTGTCCGCTCAATCCAAGAAAATAACACAAACCACTATTGACAGATAAATCAGTTTCATGATGTGACAAAGGATTTGGTTTAGTTTAAGCCCAAAACAACTGGGTTAGGCTTAGGGTTAAATTAAGCACTTCATTTATAATAATGAGAATTTTTGGCTTTGTACAAATGAACTCTAAAGCCCTCCATGATTTTAAAATTATTAATAAACACAGTTGTTGTGGGGCCCTCCACACCTTTGGATCCTGTAAATAAGTACCATTTGACCCCCCTTGTCCTACACCTCTGAATACCTTGTACAGAGGAAAACATCTTAGTTTGGTCTAAAGAATTAATTAGTTAACTTTATTGTTAACAGTCGGGACCTTTTTTGTCATGCTTACAAGGCTGGGGTTAGGGAACGATCGAGGTCATGCTTTAGAAGAAACATGCTGATTGGTGAAGTTGATGAACAGCAGTCGTCCATGTGAAAGTCAGCAGTTATGCTGACTCACCCATCTTTACACTGCCATCATATTTCATTTGGCCGCTAGAGGACTTTGCTGTGTAGTGAGCGTAAACATCTCTTTTTGCAGCACTCGCTGAAACTTGTTACGCCTGATCATCCTACCTCTTTCAATGTTACCAATTCATTAAACCTCGCACTTTGTCAAGAACAAACGAGCGCCAGACAAGAAGTGTTGTGCAGGAAGAATTGTGTAGTACACAGTGAAGGCCTGCAGAGAAAATAAACAGCTGAAATCTACATTGAATTTCTTTGCTGCTGCAGTGTGGTGGGCCAGTGCCTGCATCAAGCACTAGACACTAATGCAATTACTGTTTATCATTGATTGCACCACACTGAAGAAAAACAGGTAACTGTACTACTGTGAAGATTTAAACCAAACTGAGGCCATAAACGTAGATTCAATATCATGTATTAGTTGTGCCTAAGACATTTTTTTCAGGCTTAACCTAATTGTCAAAGCTTTTTAAAGCAGGACTGGCAGTATGTCAGTGCTAAGTGCAATAAATATGTGCTTGCATTTTAAAGCTGGGTAGCTTTTGTGTAGTTGTAAACAATGCAGTCAAGCATTTCACCGCAGGATCCTGTGCAATTATCGGTGACAAAAGCACAGGAAAGTTGTTTGACTGTAAGGTCTGTTTCCCCTGACAACTGTGTTGATGGATGAGAATTGAGGATGACTAACACTGTGACTCGAGCAGCTACCAGAAATGATGCTGAGGTCGTCCCCTCGAACCGCCTTGATCAACTTTGTGAAAGCCAGTGTCAAGAGGGGAAGGAGGCTGCAGCAGTGATGCGGGACAGGCTGCTGCACCCTGATGACAGTCTCCCTCCGCCCTGTGGCCCAAAGTCAGCCGCACAATCAACCCCAGTTTGTCTGATTAGAACTTCATTTTCACTGTTTTATAACAAACATAACCCACAATAATACAGCTTATTCAACATAGAAGGCCAGCATTATTTGATCTCTAACTAAATAAAGATAGTTTTTAATGCGACATCAGTATTTACATTTTGGTATTTTGCAACTTTCAAAAACTTTTCTGAATATAATATAAATGAGCAAAAATAATCACCTCAATCAGTTAAAAAATATACTTTATGAAACTCATTAAATGGAATTCAAATATGTTTAAAAGAAGAGTTTGAGATTTTAGGACATTTGGGAATTTAGATGAAAAGGTTGATGTCACTTATGTCACTAAGATGCCAGGAGGTAATTAGCTTAGCTTAGCATAAAGCCTGGGTAAAACAGCTAGCCTCGCGCCGAGTTCAAATATACAGATGTCTACAACAAGATGTTTTTGAGCTAAAAAAAACACTGATAAAACAACCAAACAGCAGCCAAAGTTAGCAACAAAGTCAAGCCTCTAGCAAGCCCAGGCCTCACTTCCCAGGGGCCTTCAGGTGAGCAGAAACATGACTCCGAATAAATGCTAATGACGACTGAATGTTTAAATATGTATCTGCTTGCTAAACATGTTAGTAACAACCTTAGTAGGTGATAACTCGTGTTGGCTATTCATTTCTGCAGCTTGCGGATCAGACGAATGTTTTGGGTGTTATTTATAGATTATTTTATGGATGAAAAAAGATTCAGGTGCTGTAACTGTCCCACCCACGTGAACAACGAGCGCTACATGTCACAGTGTAGCATAAGAGGTTTAACACGAAAACTCACAACATGAATAATGTCCAACGTCTAAACCAATTTCACTTATTTGTCAGGTCTGGGCAAAGCTGTGCGGCAAAGAACGGACAGACTGCTGACTGAATCGCTTTCTCCAGTCGCTCATCTGTCATCACGTCCACCTGCTCTTAAGCGTCAACAAACTTCTCATACTTGTTTTCAACTCAGACATTATCAGCAGAAGGTCCAGTGGTTGTGCAGCTTCTCTCAGAAAGCCACCGAGCACTAAGCTGAAAAGGGCCATTGACTCCTGCTTGAATTACTTCATTTTCCTTGGAAATAATTACAAATTTGATTT